>NW_027019302.1:474774-508096 GCF_013076305.1 Rhopilema esculentum | reverse complement strand
AATGAGTAGCAATGAGTAGCATGAGTCGCAATGAGTCGCTATGAGTCGCAATGTGTCGCTATGTGTCGCAATGAGTCGCAATGATCACAATGAGTCGCTATGATCGCAATGTGTCGCAATGAGTCGCAATGAGTCGCAATGAGGTCGCATGAGCTCGCTATGAGTCGCAATGAGTCGCTATGAGTCGCAATGAGTCGCTAATGAGGGTCGCAATGAGTCGCAATGAGTCCAATATCACATGAGTCGCAATGAGTCGCAATGGAGGTCGCAATGAGTCGCAATGAGTTCGCAATGAGTCGCATGAGTCGCAATGAGTCGCAATGAGTCCGCAATGAGTCGCAATGGAAGTCGCAATGAGTCGCAAAGAGTCGCAATGTGTCGCTATGAGTCGCAAATGAGTCACAATGAGTCGCAAAGAGTCGCAATGAGTCGCATGAGTAGCTATGAGTCGCAATGTGTCGCTATGAGTCGCAATGAGTCGCAATGAGTGCATGAGTGCATGAGTCCAATGAGTCCGAATGAGTCACAATGAGTCGAATGAGTCGCAATGATCGCAATGAGTGAGCAATGAGTCGCAATGAGTCGCTCATGAGTCCAATGTGTCGCTATGTTGTCGCAATGAGTCGCAATGAGTGCAATGAGTTGCTATGAGTCGCAATGTGTCTGCTATGATCGCATGATCCAATGAGTCGCAATGAGTCCGCTATGAGTCGCAATGAGTCGCTATGAGTCGCAATGAGTCGCAATGAGTCACAATGAGTCAGAATGAGTCGCAAATGAGTCGCAATGAGTCGCTATGAGTCGAATGAGTCCGCTATGAGTCGCAATGAGTCGCTAATGAGTCGCAATGAGTACAATGAGTCAAGAGTCGCAATGAGTCGCAATGAGTCGCAATGAGTCCGCAATGAGTCGAATGATTCGCTATAGTCGCAATGAGTCGCAATGAGTCGATGAGTCGCTATGAGTCGCAATGAGTCGCAATGAGTCGCTATGAGTCGCAATGAGTCGCAATGAGTACCAATGAGTCGCAATGAGTCACATGGTCACAATGAGTCGCAAAGAGTCGCAATGAGTCGCAATGAGTCGCAATGAGTCCAAATGAGTCGCAATGAGTCGCAATGAGTCGCTTTGAGTCGCAATGTGTCGTTATGAGTCGCAATGAGTCGCAATGAGTCGCAATGAGTCGCTATGAGTGCAATGAGTCGCAATGAGTCGCAATGAGTGCGCAATGAGTCGCAATGGTCGCATAGAGTCACCATGAAGTCGCAATGAGTCGCAATGAGTCGCAATTGAGTCGCTATGAGTCGCAATGAGTCGCAATGAGTCACTATGAGTCGCAATGAGTCGCAATGAGTCCAAATGAGTCGCAATGAGTCACAATGAGTCACAATGAGTCGCAAAGAGTCGCAATGAGTCGCAATGAGTCGTGATCGCAATGAGTCGCAATGATCGCTATTATGATGAGTCGCAATGAGTCGCAATGAGTCGCAATGAGTCGCAAATGAGTCGCAATGAGTCGCAATGTTGTCGCTATGAGTCGCAATGAGTCACAATGATCGCAAAGAGTCGCAATGAGTCGCAATGAGTCGCAATGAGTATGCTATGAGTCCGCAATGTGTCGTATGAGTCGCAATGAGTCGCAATGAGTCGCAATGAGTAGCTATGAGTCGCAATGAGTCACAATGAGTCGCAATGAGTCACAATGAGTCGCAATGAGTCGCAATGAGTCGCAATGAGTAGCAATGGTCGCAATGAGTCGCTTGAGTCGCAATTGTCGCTATGTGTCGCAATGTAGTCGCAATGAGTTCGCAATGAGTTGCTATGAGTCGCATGTGTCGCTATGAGTCGCAATGATCGCATGAGTCGCTATGAGTCGCAATGAGTCGCTATGAGTCGCAATGAGTCGCAATGAGTCCAATGAGTCACATGAGTCCGCAATGATCGCATGAGTCGCAATGAGTCGCAATGAGTCGCAATTGAGTCACAATGAGTCGCAATGATCGCAATGAGTCGCTATGAGTCGCAATGAGATCGCAATGAGTCACAATGAAGTCACAATGAGTCCAATGAGTCACAATGAGTCGCAAAGAGTCACAAGAGTCACAATGAGTCCACAATGAGTCGCAAAGAGTACGCAATGAGTCGCAATGAGTCTGCAATGATCGCAATGAGTCGGCAATGAGTCGCAATGAGTCGCAATGAGTCAACAATGAGTCGCAATGAGTCGCAATGAGTCGCAATGCAGTCGCTATGATCGCAATGAGTCGCATGAGTCGCTATGAGTCGCAATGAGTCGCAATGAGTCACAATGAGTCGCAATGAGTCACATGATCACAAGATGCGCAAGAGAGTCGCAATGATCGCAATGAGTCGCAATGAGTCGCATGAGTCGCATGAGTCGCCAATGTCGCTATGAGTCGCAATGAGGTCGCAATGAGTCGCAATGAGTCGCAATGAGTCGCAATGAGTCGCAATGAGTCGCAATGTGCCTAGAGTCGCAATGAGTCACAATGAGTCGCAAAGAGTCGCAATGAGTCGCAATGATCGCAATGAGTAGCTATGAGTCGCAATGGTGTCGCTTGAGTCGCAATGAGTCGCAATGAGTCGCAATGAGTAGGCTATGAGTCGCAATGAGTCACAATGATTCGCAATGAGTCCAATGAGTCGCAATGAGTCGCAATGAGTCGCAATGAGTAGCAATGAATCGCAATGAGTCGCTATGAGTCGCAATGTGTCGCTATGTGTCCGCAATGATCGCAATGAGTCGCAAGTGAGTGCTATGAGTCGCAATTGCCGCTATGAGTTCCGCAATGATCGCAATAGTCCGCAATGATCGATAGTCGCAATGAGTCGCAGGTCAATGAGTCCAATGAGTCAAAGAGTCAATGAGTCACAATGAGTCACAATGAGTTCGCAGCATGAGTCGACACTGAGTCGCAAAGAGTCCAATGAGTCATGAGTCAATAGTCCGAAAGCGCAATGAGTTCGCAATGATCGCAAATGAAGTTCGCAATGAGTCGCATGAGTCGCAATGAGTCGCAATGAGTCACAATGAGTCGCAATGAGTCGCAATGAGTCGCAATGAGTCGCTATGGTCGCAATGAGTCGCAATGAGTCGCTAATGAGTCGCATGAGTCGCAATGAGTCGCACATGAGTCGCAATGAGTCCGAATGAGTCACAATGAGTCGCATAAAGAGTCGCAATGAGTCCGCATGATGAGTCGCAATGAGTCGTCAATGAGTCGCAATGAGTCGCAATGAGTATTCGCCATAGTACAAGAGTCGGCAATGAGTCGCAATGAGTCGCAATGAGTCGCAATGAGTCGCAATGAGTACGCATGAGTGTCGCTTAGTGTCGCATGGAGTCGCCAATGAGTCACAATGAGTCGCAAATGAGTCGCAATGAGTCGCAATGAGTTCGCAATGAGTCAGCATGAGTCGCAATGATGGTCGCTATGAGTCGCAATGAGCGCAATGAGTCGCAATGAGTAGCTATGCGAGTCGCATGAGTCACAATTGAAGTCGCAATGAGTCACAATGAGTCGCGGGAATGAGTCGCAATGAAGTCGCAATGAGTTAGCACGAATGAGTGCAATGAGTCGCTATGAGTCGCAATGTTTGTCGCTAATTGTCGCAATCGAGTCGCAATGAGTCGCAATGAGATTGCTATGAGTGCAATGTGTCGTATGATCGCAATGAGTCGCAATGAGTCGCAATGATCGCATGAGTCGCAATGAGTCGCTATGCAGTCGCAATGAGTCGCAATGAGTCACAATGAGTCGCAATGAGTTCGCAATAGTCGCAATGAGTCGCAATGAGTCGCAATGGATCCATGAGTCGCAAAGAGTCGCAATTAGTCAGCAATGAGTCGCAATGAATGAGTCGCAATGAGTCGCAATGAGTCGCTATGAGTCGCTATGAGTTGCAATGAGTCGCTATGAGTTGCAATGAGTCGCAATGAGTCACAATGAGTCACAATGAGTCGCAATGAGTCGCAATGAGTCATGAGTCGCAATGAGTCGCAATGAGTCGCAATGAGTCGCAATGAGTCGCAATGAGTCGCAATGAGTCGCAATGAGTCGCAATGAGTCGCAATGAGTCGCAATGAGTCGCTATGAGGCGCAATGAGTCGCAATGAGTCGCAATGAGTCGCAATGAGTCGCAATGAGTCGCTATGAGTTGCAATAAGTTGCAATGAGTGGATTAAACTTCTAAGACAATTTCCTATGCTGAATAAAAATAAGACATTCTAATTTGAATGTTTGTTTGAAACCATAAAAAAGAAAAGAAGGACAAGCACAGCTTGTCAGAAACTAAGAAAGAACAGTGTAATACCAACCTCAACCAGATCACACTTGGCCCTCTCACGTAATCTTGTGTCGTTAGGAGATCTGGGATCCAGTTTGCTGTTAGTGTGCCCAACTAGAAAGGGGTGTGTGTCCGTATAGACATACTATACTGCTATATATAATATATAGAAACATGTTTATATGTTGTCTGTTATAATTCTGAGTCCTTGCTAGCTCATCAGCCAATCCACCAGGTAGAGCATTTCGGGGCTTATGATAAGTATGCCTTGGTGCCCCCTCACCCCTGCGTCCAGGGATGATGCCAGCAAAGGTGCATCATTGTATCCTAGCGTTGTATAGAAAAGAACGGGATATCTACGTCCATGTGTATCCAGTTTATTCATGAAGCCTCGCCTTGTAGTGGTATACATATATATAATCACTGATAATAGCTCACGACTCACGACTCACGACTCACGACTCATGACTCACGACTCACTGACTCGCACTTTAAGCAAGCTTGCAAGACGCAAGCTTTGTAAATTGCAATCTGACGAAAATATCACAAGAAAAAAGAAGAGAATGGGATGGCTAAGCCGCGAAGACAAAGGCCGACCTCCACTTGGCCGCGCGTACGGCGCGATTAAATTGGCGCGTGCTCAAAGGCAATAAATTGATAATAATTTATCCAATCAGATTGACTGAAAACTTCCATTCATACGATAGTTGGCAACAGTAGTGTTGAATGCATCACCCAGGCACGTAAATAATAGGGGGCGTGGGGGGGGCGGTTGGAAAATCCAATTGCAGTTGGAAAACTTAAAAGTTCACTGAAGAAAACACTGAAGAAAAAGTCATTTGAGCTTTTCACATTTTATACCATTCAGCAAATCACAGCTGGGTTCGCACAACCACCCCAGTTGCACGCACGCAATAACAAAACCTCAACGTTCTATATATATACTGCAAACTAATTAATCCAAAATAAACTACCAATGACGATGCTCAATTCAATTTACGTCAATTGGCTCAAACGAAAGTGTAATTATTATAATCGAAGCAATTAGGAAATAAGGTAAACAGAAAACTGCGTCAGAAAGTCACAAGATACAGTTAAGGCTTAATTACACTAAACCAAAACCTTAATCGACTACGCAATGAAAAATTACGTGAAAACCCGAACACAAATGTTAAAATCTTAGATTTCAAACTCTGGAGCAGGCACATCTTCTAATCGTTTTTAATTGCGAAGACCTGTCTCCACTGGATCTCAAATTGCACGGCTTATTGTATTATGCGAAAATTTTCGCAAAATACAATAAGCCAAATTGCACCATTGCATCGTTTGTTTCCTTTTTGACAGGGGTTAAGTTGAATTAAATTATTTTGAATAGGCAAGGTGAATTTCTGGATAAGAAGTTTAAATTTTACCATCAGCATATTGATTGAGCCTGAAGTTTTTAAAAATATTTCCCTGTATTGATCAGAACAATTGAAAGTGGGAAATTTTTAAGAAACAACGAGTGGCCAATGGCAAATTCTCAAAGCTTCTTAACGGGTGTATGCTGAGCTCCCCCCGCACTTTGTAGACCTCCTTGAATCTTATCATAAATTGCTGTGATAATGCTAATAAGAAGCCACAAAACATTGATCAAAGAAGCTGCAGCAGAGGTATTTGATCAAAGAAGAGTGTTTTATCTTACGAATCGGGCATATGCACTTACCGTCAGATCACCCTTTTCAGTTCCAAAAATCAAAGGACATTTGGCCCCTTGAAAATTGTAAAAATTTGAACAAAAGATGAAATGGTCAATTCCTTTATGCTTCTATAATGTTAAAAATATATTTTATACAAAACTGATCTGCAGCAAATAGCTTTAAGATGGGCAAAGCAGAAAATGAACATTATGAAAATGAACGGAACATTTTTTGAATTCGAAGTGAATGCCCAATGCCAGCCTTATGTATTGCGTTCCTTTTTTATAAGAAAATTGCAATTAAAAATAAGCAATGGACAATAAAGAAAAATTAAGAAACTTCAGAGCTGGAAGCTTCAGTACATGCGGAGAAAAATCAATTGCGCTTTATGATATTGTTTGCTATTTTGAAGTAATATGGACTCTGTATACAGTAGCAGTTCTGCTGGAAACACGTTTTTGTTCCTTTTGGTGGTGCTTTATCTTGTGTGGTCAAAGATAAATTTGTATTTTATCTAACTCGGTTTTTTATGTGTTTATGAATAAGGACATAAAGAAGCAAATATTTTCTGAAAGGATGTTTTCCAGTGTTTCAAAGGGCGTGGACGTAAAAAAGTTAGGGGCAAGCCTCCTAGTCCCGTTCCAGCCACTCCCTTGCGGGCTGGTGCCAGTGTGACCTGATCTTGGGTAATATTGCATAATATTGGCCAAAAAAGGCCATTTAGCATAAAATCTAGCATAATTTAGAATCTAGCATAACTCTGGCACAATTCTGATATTTTAAATAAAATCATTGTTTCCATTGGTCCATTGTCTATTGCTACCAAGTGCAAACACTTTACACCAGCATCTGTAGTTTTATTTTGGTAGTAAATTGTGACTTTCCACCTTCAGGATTTTGCCAGTTGTTTTGCATGGTTGGCAGCCACATGTTTTGTGGTTGGCAGCCAAATGAAGCCAGCTAAACGCAGTATACAAAAAGCTAAATTTTTACTTTGTTTCATCATTCATCATTTGCAATTTTGAAATTATTTTAAAAAGATTGCATTTTTGTTGTTTCTGCAACATGCTGCCTGAATTCAGCCAAATTTTGCTTCTTCGGCCAAAATCAATTTATGACGGCCAAGGGGTTTTGAGAAATTGCCAAAATGGATAAATTTGGCCATCAAACCATGAATCTTAATTTCCTTTTTGTTTATGAAGAATGAGTACACTGGGTTGTCAAAAAGGCCAAATTGCAACTCTGGCAAATTTTAATATTCTGAGCATGCATTAGCCTCTTTCTCGAGCAGGGTTGCCTTGATTTGAAGTCTAGCATAGTTTTTGCAAATCTAGCACAATCTTATGACAAATTTGGCGTAATACCAAAATTGAGAAAAATTGAAAACAAGATGGGGGTAAAGATCAGGCTTTCAAACTGGGCGAAAAGAGAATAAGAAGAAACAAGCACAATTTGTACATCAGCGAGAGAAGAGTTTATTTGCCAACTGTAACGAGGTTCTCGTTTATAGTATCAAAGCTTTTTGAAAAACAGATTTGATGGCAAAGAATTTGATTAATTGAGAATTGAATGGGCTGAATGCAATTAAGAATTTTCCATAAGTAAAAGAGACTTCACCCAGCTTTTTTCTAAGACAAAATTTTTCATTCAATCATACATTAAATTTTGAGAAATAAACGACTAAGATCACAGAGATCTGAGACTTGTTCTCAGTGGAATTCTACCAGACAAGACAATGGCTCGGATTCTCTCAGCAAACCCTAATTCTGTCGATGCAGAGAGGCTGATTCTCACCTACAACAAGATAGAAGCAAGTGGGGAAAGCAGCATAGCTCCAGAAAAACTTAACAAAGATATGAATATTGCAATAAATATGCTTGATCTCGCAAGTTTCGAGTTTCGAGAAAAGCTGCAAAGATATGGCTCCAAAAAACCAAAAAACACCAAAGTCTGGGAAGCAAGGCTGATTTAAGGGAGTTTTTGAAGGTGAAAGGAAATAAAAAATAACCTTGACAGAGATCCGAACAAACCATGTAAAAGAGTTTCCTTTCGCTAACTTTTTGCTCACATATTAGGACCGCTATATGTAGCTACTTTTCTTATTAACCCAAACCATTTATTGTAAAGAATCAGCTTTTGCTACTTATACTTCATTCATTTAAGAATTTGCCCAATTAGGACATATTACTTGCCTTATGATGACAGTTTCTATATTTGCCACCCCCATTATGCCAATCCCAGCTACCACGCCCAATTTTTATAAAAAATGTGGATCTGTACAAATTTCTTATTTTAGGCCCTGAACTGCCATATTTGTTTGCAAATTTTCGCGGGATTTCAAAGCTGTTCTCTTGATTCTGGTGGTCATGCTATCAGGGGCGGACTGGCTAATTTTTTTGGCCCGGGCAAATTTTGATCAAACCGGCCCACAATAATAGCAAATAAAAAACCCCTCGGAAAATATGTTCTTATATGTTGATAATGTGATCGTTCAGGATGTCATCTAACAGGTGTTTTTCTAAGAACATTAACATGAAGGACTCCAGGTTTGGCTGCGAAAAATTACTACGTAATCTGTTCTTTATATATTTAAAGCGGAAAAGCTTCTATCACACTCCACTTGTGACAAATAATTTTCTAATCCTCCGGAAAACCACAATGATTTTCAGCAGCCCAAAATATCGATTTGTCAATTTCTGACCCCAAAAAATGGGCACCCCTGTTGAAATTTTATCGTGTAGCACCATACCCCTGTGGGGCGGGGGTGCATTTGACTTGTGATAGTATAGGCCTAATAATAAACTTACAAAAACTTGTATGAGTTTATTGAAAGGAGCAAGAGCAAGACCCTGCTGTTTTTTGTGACGTTTGTGGCTTTTGCCTGATAAAAAAAGCTTTGTATCGTAGCTGAATCCTTTTTTAAGTCTCGCAGCTTTTCCTCACAAAATTTCTGTGCATCACCTTTGGTTGAAGTCTTCTTGCTCTTCCCTTGTTCTACGCAGTGGCGTACCCAGGGCCGGAGAAGTGGAGGGGGGGTCTGGGGCACAGCCCCCAGAAATTTTTTGGACCACGCCCTTCAAACACTCGCAAATGCAGAGAAACGCCCTTTTTGCAAAATTTTCCGCCATTATTTGATTCATGTTCGCTACAGTAAATAGGAAAGTATTTTACAATTGTTATTGACACAAGCATACAGTATACTACACCCCCCACCTCGATGAGTTTTACATCATTTTTGGACAAATCTCGAGGATCACATTTTAGATCACAAGTGGGGGGTCCGGACCCCCCTATTCCCCCCTTGGGTACACCACTGGTTCTACGTATGTCCTCTTCATTGCTTCACATCACAGAGCAAATTGCTTAGTGAACTCTAATTTTTGGACTTTTAAATTTATTACATTTAGCAATAGCTTGTGCTTAGGCACAAACATGACCAGCTTCAAGCAAAAGCTAAGTAAAAAGACATCAGGACAGGTTAAAATCTTATTTATCGCATTGAAACAGGGGTGTTACAGTATAATATGTCGCCAGAAAGGAAATACCGTCAAGAGAAAATATTACATGTTTGGGCTGCGGTGACAATTATGAATTCATAATTTTGATTGTTTTGGAGTACTCGCGTGAATATTTATTCTTTCCCACAAAGTCTCTGAAAATTCAAGGCAAACAGATCAACACGCGGGTATACTTTTTTGCCTCGCATTCACTTTTTAAGCTAATTTATTTTTTTGCACTTTTATCAACCGGCCCTCAGACAGACCGGCCCTTCGGGCGATCGCCCGAATAGCCCGACCAGCCAGTCCGCCCCTGCATGCTATCTCTAGTTGAACGTATGTACGTGGTTTCCGTTTCCTAGTCTTCTGTACGCGCGGCCAAGTGGAACCGCCCCTCCATCTGATGCACCGCCCTTCCGAAGAAAGTGCTGAGCTCTGCGCTCAGCTATTGTCAAAACAATTCTATCTTTACAAACCCCCGTATACTTGTAGAGTGCTTTCACCACGCAAAACAGAATAATTTCCCGCAAAGATATTGTGCCGCAGCAGACCTGGCAAGTACTGGAATGATCGGATTCAGGTAAGTTTAAGAAGACAGAAACATGGCTTTATCTGTCTACTTATTTTCTAATCAGTTTATCAGACATGTTAAGTATAGAATTTCACTTTCTTGCTGCCCAGGAAGTTCAACTTCTACTTTGGTCAACAGCTGGACGACTTTTTGCAGTCCTTTATTACGATGAAATTGAAAAGAAGATGAGACCCTTTTTCATGTTTTTGAAGGACAAAAAAATTTGTGTCATTATACCAAGAGGCATTAGAAGTTGCGATAGACCGACAGAACCTTTAAATTATGCTCCTACGAGTCTCCATCATCGCAAGGTGAGATGCGAAAGGCTGTTTATCAGTTACTCGAAGGACAATTAATTAACTTCAGGACAAGCCTTTGTTTATATGAGGAGAAGGATAGTAGCCTATTGTTTAAAACAATAGAAAGAAACTGCTGCTGGAGGGGCGATTGCCCCTTAGTTAAGGACATGAGTTACTCGTGACGAAAAGTATCAACAAATCAGGATTACAGCAACGACCAGTAATGTCTTATGGGTATTTCGGTATTGTTATGTTTTTAGGGTGACTGGAAAAACGAAGGGATTTGTGGACAAAGAACCCAAGATTGAATTTTTGCACGAAAATCATTGTGACGATTAAAAGGGGGTTTTCGCTGGTGACGGTTTTTGCTCAAACAAAGGCAACTTGTCCTTATGTTTGATTAGGGGATTTCGCTGGAATTCAAGAGAGCTTGATCAGGTTTGGTGATGGCAAACAATACCTTGAATGGCTTCCAATGCCATCATTCACTAGTAAAAAGCGGAATGCGGAATAGGAAACAGCATGAAGAGCTAAGGAGGAGGGAGCGGCTAGTCGAAGAAAAGTTGTGATTGAAGTCCAACCGTCAAACTGCCGCTGTCTTTGAGCCAGGTCACTATAAAATCAAGAGAATTACAGCTATCGTAAATTGTCGATTTAAAGTCCGCTGTAGCATAGGAAACATGTAAGTTTCATTACGAGTCGTACCCACCTTGTAGAGAAATCCTAACGAAACATGGGCGACTCCGGGGTCTTGTTAAGTCGTGTCCGTTTCTACGTTTAAAGGTGCTCCACACGGGGGCACCTATGTTCTCTCATTGTATGCATGGGCCCGTACTACACAGAGCAGTAAACCCAAATGCGTTTTATATGGACTCAAAATGCATAGAATTTTTTTATTTACTTTTGATGTATATTCTTTTTATGTGTAATCACCATGTTGTTAAGAGTCGTACTTTAAATAGAGACAGCTTATTTTCCAGCGGCCCCTCTTTGCTTACAGGTCCAGGGGCAATAAGTAGCTCCCCTCTCAGTGGGCCTGTTGAAGAGAAAGAAAATTTTGATTTTGTACATTTACCCCTGAAGACTCTAAGAAGAACTGCATTTTGCATCAATAGAATTTGGAGAAAAGCTGTCACTAGATATACACCATTGATCCCAGAAAAAGACATGAACCCCATATGTAATTTACTGAAAATTCAGATAGATGCTAAAACCACGATATTGGAAACACGTCATTTTGTTTTTCAGCTTGTAGATACAGAAAAGGGGAGCCATGAAATACACCGCACTCGCACTTATTCTTCCACTGTTTATGCATTTGGGTAGATCCACTACGGTTCAGAATTGTACGTCATCACCCTGTGATCTGAAATGTAGTGGTAGCGCGAAATGCGAACAGGAATGTAACGCAGCGGTCTGCGGGATGTCTTGCAGCAGCAGCGGTGGCTGCAATTCCAAGTGCCTCCGTGGTGGATGCTCAGCAATGTCTTGTAATATTTCTGCACCTTCGGTAAGTCCGCTTGCCTGATAAGCTTTTATTGTATTTCTTCAAGCTTTAGCGCTACTGTTGTATACCATTTGCATTAATAAGCGAATAAAAGTGCACATATATGCAGACCTCATTACTCTACGCGAACGCGACTTTCACCACCTTTTTTCGACCACCACCTTTTTCAATTTACAATCATGCTTTTTCTTAATATTTTTCTTGGTATCAATTGAAAAATTAAATAGAATTTCAAAGGATAAAGTTGTAAGTCTTTTGTACTCAAAATCATTACTCTAATTGCGCGAGTTTGCATATCACATTGTCTATCTGTCCCTTTCTTTCTATTTCCTCTTGCTCAAAGAGACAATTACTCGATCTTTGTATTTCCGAACATAACGTATACCTTTGAGGGACATATCACTTCACGAAAATCTCGTAAACCTTTGGCAAAAATCCTTTTCTTTTCGAGAGAAATCTTCGAAAAATTCTGCGAAAAATCCACTTAGAAACCTAGATCTGTGGCCATTTATTTGACAGTACTGTCTTCTGCCGGTTAAATACGACGTGAACCACCGAAGAGATGTCCCTTCCACTCCGTATTTGGTTAGTTTCGATAGAAGAATCCCGTGGTTCACCGTATCACACGCTTTTTTAAGGTCGAGAAATACGCTTATATTAATTCTATGCTTGTCAATATTAGAAAACCATGAATCTGTTATGTTCAATAGCGAGGTCAGGGTTCTATGCATCTTTAAAAATGCATGTTGACTTTAAGCAAATTTCTTTTGCTCTTTCATGTAAATCGACTTGATCGTGCCCAAATTTTTTCCAGTAACCTCGAGAATACAGATAGCACTGATATAGGCCTATAATTGCCCATGTCACTTTTAGAACCAGACTTGAAAATAGAGGTTACCCTTGCTATTTTCCATGTGTCTGGTAAAATACCCATTTTGAATGAAGAGTTGGATATAGCAGCTAGTCGCTTGCATAAAATTTCTGCTGCGTCTTTCACAAACTGAACTGAAAATCTTATCATAACCCGCAGATTTAATGCATTTTAATTTTGTGATTTCAATTTTTATAGTAATTGATTGAAATTCAAAATATGGGGCTGTGGATGCATCTTCATCAGCGAAGTATTTTAATGGGTTATCAAATTCTTTAGTTACGATTCTTTCGCAAGTTTAAGGCCTATCGTTGTGAAATGGTTATTAAATGCTTCCGAAATTCCCTTTTGCTTTTCAATTAGTTGACCCGCATACATGACGGATCTGGGAGTCGTGGAGCACTGACTTTTGTTTAAAACTTTGTTAATTGTTTTCCACTATCGCCAGTGAGAATAATTTCTTTGTCTACTGCATCTAGCTTTTTTATTATTCTGGTTAAAGCTTCAAAGGTAGTAGCGTCTGTATTCTCGGTAGGCGGACGATACCAACATAGCACGATGTAACTCTTAGCATGTTTGGGGACAATTTCAATACCTATAATTTCTAGGTTAGGGTCTTCTGAAATTAGCAACGCTTAAGTCAGCTTTTAGCAATAAAACCAAGATATTCCCTTGAGAAAAACTTTTGAAAGGAAACGCATCCAAAATACAGTAAGTTTGATTATCGATAAGCACTCTGGGATTTTGGGACCATCTGTACAGACTAAGGAAGCACAGTCTTATACGCCATAGTCACTTTCTACCTTTGCTATTGTCTTTATCACAATTTTATGCAAGGGCTTTCTTTGCTATTTTGATAGCACTACACTTACTCTGCTGGACATCTGTCCCAGTGCACCCTTTTGCTCGTCTTATTAGTGAAGGAATCAGCACTTCTTCCTTAAGAAAACAGCGTTTTTGCGCTTTGCTTGCTTGCATATTGCAAGTCTTTATTGGAAGATGTAAACTTAGGGCTTTGGATTCACTGGGGAGAAATAGCATTTTGCACGGTATACTCGTAAGGTAATCAAAAAATTATATCCAGCTGCGGATCGGAAGGAAAGTGGGAGAAAAATGGCGCGGTTGATTTGTTCCTTGTTTTTGACCGATCCGCGCTCCAAGAGAGAAAACCAACTTTTATTTGGACCAAACGAACTTGCGGTACCAAAGGCTAATTTGTAAATAAATTTTGGTTGCGGGCGTTATATTGAAGCAAAAGTGTTATGCTTTAAGTCGACGAGACTCCGGGTAAATATAACACGAGTGCATTCGTTTGTAGGCATCCGTTACTGCTAATATTGGTTTGAGAGTTTATAATTTATAATAACGGTGTATGTTTCACTGTGCCTAGGTTTTTCAGATTTTATAATATCAGTGGTTCATCTTCTTTGCAGAAGAATGATTGTGACCAATCTTGTACAGAGAATTGTCACAACATGGATTGTAATGCATTTATATGCAGGCCAAATTGCGTTAAAGACAACTGTAAAATGACTTGTGCAGGGCCAAGTAATTCCTTTTGCTACCCAGTTTGCTTTGGAAAAGGCTGTGAAATCAATTGCAAATCTACCAATTGTGAGTCACGTTGCACTGGCGGCGGTTGTACTGTGAAGTACGGAAAAGGGGCCTCTGGTGTGTTGGCTTGCCCCGCCAACTGTACTTTTATTTGCGCAACAGGGAGCGTTTGCCAATACATATCTGGTTCTGCTAAGCCGATTTTCGTCGACGATCCATTTGCAGTGCCCACGAGCAAGCCAAGAGGAAGTAGCCTTGCAACAACCAAACCTAACAGTGCTCCCGATCGGAGTATCTTACCTTTTATATTGTACTTTGCTTTTGCATTCTTGGTCATAATCGAGTCATAATCTAACGAGGCTGATTTTGCTCGTCTTGCAGATGCAACATTTCGTATAGACTGCTCACTTTGTACAAATATGGCGTTCATTTTTCCCTATTAGCTTATTTTTCAGCTTGGATTTTAATTTTTGTTCTTTGTCACATATTTTGACAGATATAATTAATCATGACTTTACACAAGTTTTTACAGGAGTTTAAGCTGTTACTTTTTCCTGCTTGGTAATTTATTATTATTAAGTATCACTGCACATTAAATCTCCAAGGGGAAAGGGTTCAGGATGCTATCAGATTTGATTTTCTGTTCCAGTTGTATAATGATCTGAATTTAGATTTTCTTCGTCATTATAAGATTTTTGAGCTGGATTCACAAGATTTTTGAGCTGGATTCATAAGATTGTTTAGCTGGATTTTTTGTTTCACTTTCTCGGTCTTACTAGCTCCTCGATTTTTCATGCAGGACATGTATTATGATTGGCTCATGTTTTTTACCGCCATTTTCATCCTGTTAAAGGCATTTATTTAAGAATTTAAACACAAATAAATTTTTCTAAAACTTTGAATATCTACAAGGTATCTGTAAAATTGAAGCAAAAATGCCTGGATTTGTAACTACTATACAAAAAAGAGTTATGTGATGTAATGTGTGATGAATTTTCATTGATTCCTAGAAAAGAACAGAAAACTAGTGTAATGGTCGACTAGTGTAATGTCGTTATTTGCACAATGGATCTGTATAAACTCCCCTATTTACTTTTAACTAAAATTTTTTGTGGATAAAATCTCTGAAATGTTTTCCTCTAAAAATTATTGCTCGTTTTCCCCGAGAGGTGAAATGCAGCTCTTTTGAAAAAATTGTTTTTCCTTAATTAATGAGGCTGTTATAATTCTAGAGATGAAACCCATCCTAAAATAAGCGCATTCTTTTAAATTTCGTTTCAAAGCCCACAAACATAAATCTAGAATATAATAACCTACTTTATAAGAACCTGTAAGCTCAAAGCAATATTTTTGTTACTTTAATACCCCTTTAATATGATTTTTGAATCTCGAATTTCGATGCAAATATAGCTAAATAAAAAAACTGGAACAGAAGGCCCACTCTGTACCTTAATACAAAAGCTATGGCTATGATAAAGGCTTTCTGTAAGATTTGCAGCTTTTAGGTAAAGTGTTTATTTTAAATACGAGGCACTCACCTTCGAGAAAGGGCTATTGAAACAACGCAAAGAGATAGGCAGACACCAACCCCGAACCACCTACAAAGGAATTGATTGAACAATTTCAACCTTATTGTCAACTAATGGTGATCACACGGTGCTTTTGCTTAGTGAAGAGAGGGGGGATTGAAATGGGTAAGATCTTCAGTAAGGCTGATTTACCAAGAAAGGTTGACACAGGCTGCTACCTTTTAAAGTTCGAAAAGGAGCCTCTTTCCATTCTTGAAATTCACCCTGTAGCAGTAATGCCGTCCTAAAAAGTTAGGAAGGAAGGCTGTGCTGTAGAAGCCGCACCCAATATCACACCCATCGTCACAACCTATATACTTCAATTTGTTAAAGATTGAAGATTCACTGTTGTGTATATGGAATCACTCAAACGATTCACCGACTCTAGAAGGCTGACAGAAAATGCTCATTCACTGAATTATCCTCAATAGCATGCTGAAGAGTTGATTCACAATGTCGAGTTAAGAATTTTCATAACAATATACGGACCCTGTCTTAGGGGGGCTGAGCCCTCTATTCGCAAGGGGGCCTCCCCTCTGCGGCTCCACTGCCCTGTAGGAAGAGCCTATAAATATTCAAGACGCAATCCTGTCACGCTATCGTTAGTGAAAGATACAAGCGAGAGAATGGAGAAGAGTTTATTCAGGTTTGGTATCCATGGAAGATGGGATACGAACAAAGCTGGGAGTTTGCCCCTCCATTGCTAGAAGAAAGTTGAAGCCGCCTTACACGTCAATCTTATTGCTTTATTGCGACATATGTTTCAACGAAAAAACTTTGCTCATTTGTACATACCTTACATTCTCATCTGTGATTATTAGTGGGTTACGCAAATAGATGAATCTTTCGTTTAACCTGGATTTCTTCCTCATTATTTTATGCAGGTACTTGCTCATTTCTTCATCATACTCTATGCTCACTCTGCTCGGCTCTCCAGCAACTGTTGCTGGTTCAAATGTAATGCTTCCTCGTGAAAAGAAACCTTGACACTTTTCAGGGTCTATGTTTATGTCTCCTTTGATAAAGGATGGCTTTTCAACGTTCCTGTTGGAACCAAGCCTGGGCAAAGATGGTGTCACAGGAGTCCTTTCTGTTACTGGGCGAATTCTTCCTTGATACTCGGCAGGTACACTCCTGTCCTTTGGTTTGCTAACCCGTCCATCCTCTTCGTTTGGGTTACTAAGATTTTGCAAATCCACTACGGCACCGAAAGCCACTTGTTTCATTGAGTGTCTTCTAACTCGCTTTGTAATATACCTAAAAAGCAAGGAACACAGCTACAATTTTCTTTAAACTGGCCTAGGAGCGGCAAAGAGGTTTGTCCAAGAGGGACCTATCAGTCTTCTAATACACGGTGTTAGCTCAGCGTTGCTTTTCAATCCACTGAAATCTTGGCTGCATATCTTGAGATGGATCCTGTCGGTAGCAACACAAGGCTGTAGTGTACGAAAATGACATAACATAATATTGACAAAATATATACAAGTACCACGTGTTTGAGGCTGGCTGTGCTGAAGGGCGGTGGCAAAGTGCTCGAAGATGCCATCGTTCGCTTGCTGATTCCTTAATCAATATTTTTTCGTTTTATATATTAATTCATGCAGTGAAACTTTCAAGTGAACTTGTACTCACGCGCAAAAAGTAGACTATTGTTTCTCGTTTTTGTTTCAGGCAAACTTAGCTGCTATATATTAGTTTATGCATCACTATCGTATAATATAAGCGAAACATTTAGACTGCCAATGTATGAAACTTACCAGACAATTCCACCCGTCAATGCCAAAACAACTTTTGCAAGGAGAATGGAGATGACGAATGACACCGTGAAGTATGCCAAAGAGTGCTCCCCCGAGTTATGACCCATTCCGAAACATAAGGGCATTGCCAGGTCCTGATATGATAATTCTGAAAGAAAAAAAGGATTCTCGTGCAGTTTTCTGTCATTGCAGTGCGGGTATGGTACTATTAAAGGCCTTAAAGAGGGTCATTCATTAATGTTTGGTAATAAATTTAAGGGCCAAGGTAGTACACGAAGACCCATAGTAGGCAGAATCTCGATATTATAGAGCCAATTGTCGTATAGAGCAATTTACCATTTTATTACCATGTCTGTAAGATGGACTATGGTTTTCGTCACTTGATACTGCAATTCATTGTTTGTTCACATCATTCACATCTCAATGAAGTAGCAATAAATATTTTTAACAATATAAGCTTTACGAATGGCAAAAGGAAGCCTAGCGAGACTATAAGTTATATTTACATGTGGTTTACAGGAAGCAAGTATCTTGCTCCTATTCTAATGTTCCTAAGTGGATTTTCTGTTTACAAAGAAGCAAAGACTACATTAATATTCAGAACAAGAACTATGTGAAGAGGTACGATAGTCGTGCATAGAATTTCGCATTGTGTCGCCATTTAGAGGACATTAGGAACTTACGTGTGATACTGTCGATTATAACTTGAAGCTGACTAATTGGAGACATGCTCAAAACCAAAGACAACACTGATTATTCACTGACTGCTGGAATAGAGATACTGAAAGTGTATGATGTCGTGTTATATATTTATGTCATTGTGACGCAACGGCGTGACGTCAGATTAACCTTATCAGTCAACACAAGATTTGAGGCTGCTAGCCCACTATGTTGCTGACTGTCCTCGTGATAAAACCTGATATAAACCTGATATTGTTTGTGCTTAAAGCAATAGTTTGGACGCACTGAAGCCGAATTTCCACTGACGCTTGCTTCATAGTGTTCGCTAAAGCGTTCGTACTTAATTCTGCTCGTTCCAATCTCCACCGATTTCGATCAAATTTCAGCGCACGGGAGACTTATAGGCAGGGGCGGTTTGGCCCGGATGGCAAGGTGGCGATCGGATATGCAAAGCATAGCAAAAAGATATGCAAAGCAAAAAATAAATAACGGGCCCTTTCTAAACAAGTTGAAGAAGAAAATTTTCATAAACTGAGATATTACAGTCACAGCCAACGCCCCTAACATGCGTGCTGGCTTCACAACTACGCAGGGACGAAGTCTTCGCGCAGGCCACAGGCCCCACGGTTACCAACATCCACTATACAGAAAATCTATTTCAAATTTCGCACAAAGACAAGAAGTCTGTCCTACTTCCTAGGGAATAATTTGAAACTATATGTAGAGATTGTAGAAGTTGTTGTCGTTAGGTAGTTGTCTGGAGTCGCCATTGTTACATTCCTAGCTAATAATCATTTCTTTTTTCATTTTTATTTTCGCACACACGAGAAACCCTTCACCAAATAAAATACAAACTTTACTTATCAATTTACAATCTAAAATATAAGAAAAATATTTAAATCTATAGAAATAATGAATTTATATAATAATTACCTTCCATGCGCGATCAGATGTCCCCAAAGGTCATATTCTCACATATAATTCTCACATATAAGTCTCCAATCGATAAAAGCGCCAAATTTTTGGTCAACTTTCATGAAAGAAGCGAAACAGGATCTTTCGCAAAAACAGACTTTCGCGTTTGCGCGAAAATCATTTCTATTCAACTGAGGTTGTTTCCTTTTACTTTTAATCCACATGATGCCAAAAAACAATGAAAATAATATTAAGATTTGTTCAAAACAATCATTCATCATCAAAGTTTGCAAGAGGATCGGTAGCAAAATTCCTGATACAAAAAATAGAGGTTCCCAAATTTAGTATTTCTAGAAGTTTCGCGTATCAAACACTCGCGATTTTAGGCCAAAAACGCCAAGAAACGCAAAAAGTTTATTCCTTCGAAAGTTTCTATGGGGTGATATCTATGACTAAAATCAGTTACCGAAATCTGGAATGTATGCATTGTGTTTCATGGATCCGGTAAATGCAAAATCCCGAATTTTGCATTCACGCAATATGCAATTTGGCAAATTTCAGATACCATTCCGTAATCCAAGGACCGAGATACAACTTTTTGTTTGGGGGGGGGCCAGCAGAGCCGGCATGAAAGGGGGCGTGAGGGGTGTGGATACCCTTGAAAAAATCATATTTCAAAGGCGTAGAGTGTTTGCCATCAAGGGATGGCTGGTCGGCAAATTTTCAAACCTGTTGGCAAATAAATGATTTTTTTTCGGCAAATTTGACGGTCTGGGAGGATCCCTGCTGAATATATACAACAATAGCTGTCACCAGCAGTGCCAAACCAAATTAATTTTGGTTGTGAGAAAAATTTTATTACTGAAAAAATTTTTATTCTAAAGAGGTTGAATGATCACACATTTTAAGACCATTAAATGTGACGAACTAAGGCAGCAACAACTGGATTCCTTAACTGCAAACCAAAAAATCTAAAACATTAATATCATTAATATCTGCTTAACTATGTGGTAATCTTTTCAACAAAACAACAAAAAGATTGATGATTAATAAGTAACCTCACTGACTTCCAACAAAACAAAATTTAACAAATAACAATTTTTTTAAAAATATGTCGCAAAACAGCTATTTCTTATAAAAAAAGCTACATAATTGTATCTGTACTGAGAGTTTCTAAGAATAATCAGATCTTAAATAAAGTTATACCATTAGATTTCTTAGACTAAAAGATCTACGACAAAAAGTCTCTAAAATGATTTGTTCTTAGTTAGTATTGGAGTTTATAAGTGGTTTCTTACAAAATATAAGTATCCAAATGACGTTGCAATCGGTAAGTGGGACCTCGATAATAAATGATAATTCCGCCAATTTTTTATGGTACTAAATTATGGTACTGATTACTTATTTTACTAAAATATATTTTCGCTGTAAAACATCATTTTGTCATTCGGTTATCTATCATACGTTATCAGTGATTTCATGGTTTGCGATCATGCGCCCGCCATTCCATATTCCACCATTTCATCATTGGGTCATACAAGAGCTGCAGAAGCAGAAACAACATGAAAACCTTCATGTTGGGGACTGCACAACTTCAATTATATATATAATCCTTGATTTAAATAGAGTACAACACCCATCCATAATTGATTTGGGCTGAGTGTAATTTACGATATGCTTACATTACTGGGTGTGGTTTAAAAAAGTCTGCAACACCCTTAACTGGGCCCTTTTGGTTTGCTAGCCACCCTGCAAATACGGTGCCAAATCACCTCTGCTCTCAGGACAAATATGTTGTCTCAGAGCTGTCTTTTACGATTTTTGTATATGAGAAAAGAAGAAATACTGTTATATTTACATTGGAAGGGGAATCAAGATTTTAAAAATAAGCACAAAAAAATGGGTGCACAAATTACATAAAGACAGAGATCAGAAAGGTGAATACCAATTAATTCGGCATTTAAAAAATTATATTTGCTTGCGGTAAAGAATTATTACTTAATCTACCAAACAAAGTACATAACTGGAAGTTAGTTTCACTGTTATTAAGTTCCGGTTGCTGTGAAAATGTCATCTTGCAAAGGCCGATTAAGAAAACCATGCAATTCTATTGTCCTATGTTTACTTTGAATAATTTTGCTTGACCAAAAGTAGAAACTACTTTAACTATTGGCCAAGCAAATTTTTAGATGGGCAAACGCTTTTCTCATGAAATTTTTCTTTCTCCTCGTTTGTCGTCACAAATTTTTCAAACGAATGCTACAAAAAAGCATCAGTGGAGATTGGCCTTGAAACCTGGCGAGGATGGGCTGAATATTTGATGACAAAGCAAATTCTTAAAGCTCTTTAGTTGTATGATCTAGATCCAACTGTTTATAAGATATATTTGATGAAGTAAAAATCTAATTTTTCAAAAAAGTAGAATGAAAAACCAAGAACATACAAGAAGTTGCAAAAAGACCTATATAAAGGCATAAAAGTCACAAAGTTTACCAATCAAGGCTTGAAAACAAAGTGTTGCTGGGCATAAACAAAATGACAGCTTTTGAATTTACTAAAACTACAAACAAAGAATTTTGTGTGATATTTACAGAAAAGAACTAATGCAATGTACAATCAAAATTCATAAGAACAGAAAAAGTTAGCAGAAAGTAAAAAAAAACCCTAAACAGCCCAATAAAGAGAGGAGAACAAATTGAAAAGAAGGGACACTGTGATGACATCAAATAATCATATATATATTATCTTATAATTATTCTATATCAATGGCCTAAATGGGCTAAAAGAATGAAACAACATAAGGGAGAGGAATTAATCCCAGTTTTTCTGTTCTTGTGGTCTAATGTCAGATTTAGGGGTGGGGTAGCTTTACAATTATAATCCTAGCATATTACTATAAGTCCCCAAGAATCTCACTGGTTCTTTTAAATGAATGTGCATTAGATCAAACAGTTGGGTACCAACATACCCAATGAAATGTTAATGATTTATAGAATATGCTTTTTGTTTATGTACTTTTCCTTGCTTTCCATTAGAAAATATATTGCATAAATAAGGCCAATTATATTGGTGGGTATGCTTCAGAAGTTTTGAGGCACAAACACCCAATACATTCATGATATATCTGAGATAACCTGTTTTGAACCCAATTGTACTTTATTCTACTGAAAATACATAATATTCTGTATGTTGTAAGCACTGATGACAAACAATGTACCTTATGCCATTGCATTTTATTCTTCTTTATAGTTACTACATTGTACACTAATTTGAAAACTCGCTTTACTTGACATGCATTCCTCAGCAAGCGTTTCCAGTGAAATGATATTCAATCAATTGTCTTTCATCAATATAAAAATATGTTGAAATATAAACCAACATTCGGCCGCAAATGCCACTAATCGACCACTGATAAAAACAATCGTTACAAGGAGATTTAGCCAATTATATACCATATGATAATATTTCATAGCATAAAGCCAAGCTGGCAAAAACCAGACGCTAATTATGACCCATAGGCCCAATGGTATGTTGAAGTTATTTGACATAACTTTTGCGACAAACCACGGCTGATAAGGAACAGGGGCTTTCCATTCCTTGCCAATTTGATGTGTGCATACAAAAGTTAGCCACTCTACAGACGAAATGGCAAATCCTAGGGAAGGCATTAGTCTTCCCCATACCATTGACCGAGAGATATTATCAATCACAACATCGAGCCATGCCCCAAAGGCTGATGTCTGTCCAAGTCTTCTGGCTATAGCTCCATCAATGAAGTCCAAACCGCCTGATATAATAAACAGCGAAATAAATACATTAGGAGTTTCCCATTGAGTATAGGCCACTACAATAATAAAAAATCGGCAATATCCAATGATATTTGGTATGAAAATGAGCACATTCTGCTGCTGATTCACCATGTTTTATCAGACTAATAATGTGCTTGTTTCCCTGTGATTCAGGGGAGGTTGCGTACAGTTTTATAATTTTCGGGCCATTGAAAAACACTTTTTGTGAGAGGTGCTTCTATTTATATTATTGAGATGGTAGAGCAAGGAAACACACTCTTTACATTTTCATATCTTGATTCATAAGATTTATATTGAATTTTGTTAGAGATATTAGTGTCAGGTTCAGAATTTGACCTTTATCCCTCTTTTAAATCCTTCGACAGTGTTGTAAGGGTCATCTTCTCCGACAGATTTCAGTCAATTCAACTGGACAATCTGAAGTAAACATTATTGATTCTGGATTTGATACATCTTAGCTGCCTTCTTCATTTATTTTGAAGGTCGGCACGTTTTTTAAAACCATCTGCTTATCCCCAACTTTTAAGTACCCTTCTGAATAATATCTTGACTAGAGCAGTCTGAAGGAACATAAAGTGACTTTCATTTGACAACATAATGATTTCAGTTTCATAAAATTTCATAAAATAGTAAATAGACATTGCCAAGCAAGGCCAGTCGTAAAAAAGGCTATTGGGATAGACTTTTCTTGAATAAATTTTCTTTGATATTACAAAACTTTTTTCGTTCAAACATTTAACAGAAAATAAGCCATTTTTCCTTAGATAGGTTGATTTTATACCAGCTTGCAGATTATTGCGACACGAGCAATAAAGAAGCACACGATCGCCCGAAGCGGCACCATGGTTGCCGCAGGTGGGAAAATTTTCGAATTTTGATGATTCCAGTTCGCTGGAAAATGCATTCATAGAAGCAATTTTTACTACCTCACAATGCAATCTTACTTTTAGAATAATGTTCACTGAATGTGGAGTTTGGTCCTGTCTGGTTTCGGGTTGCAAATAAATAGTTAAATGGTAAATATTAATTATTAACATTAAAAAAATTAACTTGCAGAAGAGCGAAAAGGATCGAATCGAAATGAAAATGCAAACAATAAAATATGGCATCGACTATCATTGATTATGCTACCACCAAGTTTGCCGAGTAAGCACACAAAAAGGCCGAATCTGCTGAGTAAAGCACCGATTCATAACTATTGGGAGAGGGGTGACCCCCCCCCGGCGCCCAACCCCCCCCCCCCCCCCCGGCCGGGGACAAACACACACACACACACACACCCGTAGCACCGACCCAAGCTCTAAAAGAGGGAACTCAAGGAAGACGAATCGATGCATTTGAAGACAACCTTAAGAAAGGTTCAGTTAAATCATAACTTCAGTTGAGCAAAATTTAAAAGCAATAACAAAATTATCCATCATTTTCCTTATATAATGCTTCTTTTCTGTCAGTATTTTTGGTCCTTGAGTGAAACCTTGGATTGCTACAATGTGCAAATACTCTTTGCTTACCTTCATGGATTACGGTCGGCTGTTCTTGATGAAAATTCAGGTCATCCAGCAACGAACGTAACAATTATGCTTCTTGCAATGTGTTACTACATATTCATGCTGTCTGATATGCTTCACGAGCGACAAAATTCAATCTCTAATGCATAAATACAAAGAAGCGGAATCAGGTGCGTTTTTCAAGCTCTTATCTTCAAGGACCAGTGGCGGCTCTTGCTAATGGGCATCTGGGGCAATGCCCCCTCAAAAAGATTCAAAGGAAATCTATGATATTCATATTTAATTTTGAAGATAGTCTTACTGTGGTTAATTTGGGAAATGTATCTCATGGTTGTATTTTAGAGTTTGTATCTCTTGGGATACAGTTTGTATAAGTTTGTATCTCTTCTAGAAAAAGCTCCTTGCTATCCCGTCTCGTCCTTAGCCTCGCTTCTGGCCCGCTAGTGCCTTGAGCGGTGATGTCATTTTACGGGCAAAGTTTTTTTTGCCCCTAGCCGACATGCGCAGAAGCTAGTTTTCGACCTCGAGCATTGCGAAACGCGGCCTGATTTGGAGGAATTCGGGGCAAGAAAAATTTTGCCCATAAAATGACATCATCGCTAAACAACAACCACATCTATTTATGCTTTTTCTTCTGCGCTCCATGACGATCAACATCGAACCATGAATACAGTGAAAAATTTGCAAAGTCGACCTTTTCTATCGATTATCGCAATATTGATGGTCTGCCCTCCCAACTGTGAAAGTCACGAGCCGCCACTGTCAAGGACAAGAAAAGAAATTGAGGTATGAGCGCCGCTTACGAAAATTGATAGCAACAAACATTTGTCTTACCTTTTTAACTTCAAAATGGTGACAAAATTGTAAAGACAATGGAGCAAACTGGACACAAAACGTTTGTAGAGACAGTACATTCCAATTTCTTTCCTACTTTACAATTCAACTCTAAATTGATTCTGGATTCAGTTGAATAAATACTAACACAAATTTGCATTAATATACACGACAAGGTTCCATTCCCCATAACGGGGCACACAATTTAAAAAATGATTTATATTTATAATGAAGGGGCGGTATGGGGGCTAGTAGACAAAAAAGAAATGTGCAATTTCTTAGAAAAATTGCTTGCAGCAGATGGCAAGTATCCAAGAGAGTCCGGTGGCCCACACGTGTAAAGCCCTGTTAAAACGCTCTCAACATTTCACTGAACATCGCTCAACATTTGTACAGTGATGTTTAGTGATGTTTAGTGATGTTGAATTGGGGTGTTAAAACGCTCTCAACAATTCGACGCAACATTCGTTGAGCGGTGAACTTCGGACTCTCAGAGATCCAAGACAAGTTAGGAAGATGAACTTCGGATACTCTTTTGCTTTAACAGTAGCTGCCTGATGATTTCCTAAGGTCAGGATATTGGTCTTGCAACATGCTTTGAATTGCTATCTCATCCGATTTGCTTTCACTGCCAACAGTTTCCAAGCGTTTGTCATGGTGTGCCATTACGATTTATAAAATTCAACTTCTCTCAACCTCTTGGTCTGATCTGAAATCTTGACACGCTGAAGCCTTTCTTTGGCGCGCAAAATCCAAGTCTAGTGCGCTTGCGCTGACTGAACATTGTTGTATGGGGTGTTAAAACGCTCTCAACATCTCTCAACAACACCTTTAACAATAGAAATGTTGAGTCGACCCGCTGAACATTTTTGAATCTGTTCAAACTCCACTCAACATCCCTGAACACCGCTCAACACCACTCAACATCACTGAACAGGGTGTTAAAACGCTCTCAACATTTGCACTCTACAAATGTTGAGCGATGTTCAGTGAAATGTTGAGAGCGTTTTAACGGGGCTTAAAGGCGACTTTTCTCTTCACTAGACCTACCTTTTACTGGGTTACTTTCTTAGGTAAAGTACTTACGGGCACCACAGGGGAATAAAATAGTTTTCAAAACTTCTATGAGATGGCATCTTTAAATAGATACTTTGTCATTAAGTGTAAGGGTGTGGCCATTGAAAATATGCAGCATCTGGTAACAAGTTGTGCGGAATGGAACACAATTGAAGTTTCTGTTCCAGTGAAAAGAAAAGTGATCCGCAGGTCCCTTACCTTACAATGGTCGAAACATCAGGTTCAACATTCCGCTGCTTGGTTCGAGTTTAAATATTTTCATGTGAAACGTGAAATACGCTGGTTTGATTACATTTTGCCAGGTTAAAATTAAAATCTTAACAGCAAATGGTCCTTCATCACTCGACAAAAGTTTTAACGCCAGTCTATAGCTGATTCATTCCATTCAATTTTTCTGTTCATTCAAGTAAGCATTCTTCATGGCATTCCAAACAATGCATTTATTTAAATCTAAAATCGTGGCTGACAATGGACATTTTGCCTACAAAATAACAAACTCTGTCGATACTCAAGGGATATAGGTATTGCACGGAGAGTTGCGCTTGTAGATACTAGAGTCTAAGACAAACTTCACTGCAAGCAGTGCCGGGAGTCCCTCCTTAGATTTAAGGTGACGATGAGCCAGACTTTGAATTCTTTGAACCACTGAAATAAGACATGAGTCCAAAACCAAATCCACCAAAATCCTCCTGTGCCAAGGCCTTTCCGAACCGGTTAATTCCGCTTTCAACTGATCTCCCGGTCCCCTTGGCGACAGCAGCCCCTACAGTAGCAGCCCCTACAGTACCAGTACCTCCTTCATGCAAACTAGACGGTCTTTTCGCATCAACAGAATTACTTCCACTTGATGAGCCTAAGAAAAAACTGCGTAAGAACCCAGTGGGTTTACTCACTGTGGTTGTAGTTGCAGACGTTGACGAGGTCGTCGTAGTAACTGTTGTTGTTCCGCCTGATGACGTCGAGCTTTTCAAATTCATAGAAAAATCTTCAACGCCATAATTATCGAAACTGATGAATGGAGCGAAGCTTGGTGGGGAGCCCGTTGTAGCTTTTATTTCAGTTTGTTTGACAAGGTCAGATAGACTTCCACTGCTGTTTGAGCGTTTCAACATTCCAAGTCCGGCAAAGGCAGTCTTTTTTGTGTCTGACAACGACGGTAAGTCGGCATTCAAGCTGTTTCGACGAACACGACCACTGCCCTCAGAACTTGTAGCAGGCTGAAAGGAGCCCAACGAAGAAAGGTCGTTTTTATTCAGACTTCTGACATCACCGCTACTCCAAGACCTCGTTAATGCGGGTTTTACGCTGGGCTCTTGCGAGTTTGCAGCACTGATGTTGGAAGACAATACTGAGGACAATAAAGGAGTTTGTGTGGAACTAACGCCGCTTCTTTGAAGTATGGTGTTCAGAACCCCTGTTGTCGCACGCATTCCTGCAGGCCCCACCACTAATGAGGGTGTAACATCTGCCCTTGAAACAGCTGCTGATGCTTCACTTTTATTTTTTACTTCTTTATCAACACCAGTTTTAACAGTCGCGTCATTTTTATTTGTCGAAATGCTTGCAGCCCTTTCAACTAATAGTTTCAGCGGTGTTCGAACTGCATCTAGGTCAACCTTTCCTTTGCCCTTATTTGCAGCCAACCTTTCTAAAACCTTATTCAGTTTGGGCATATCTTGGTAATCCTTTCTTGGTGTTGACAAATTGACACGCCCTTGGTTATTTCTGTTCGAAACACTTTCGAGGATTCGCTGTCCCGTTTTCGCCTCGACATTCGCTTTACTCATGGCGTTCGCGAGAATATCAATTGCATTTGCTTTGGCTTTGGCGCTACCGTTTTCCTTGTTCAGCATAGACCTTGCCTCCCGCATAGAAGCTAGCACTGACGAGTTTCGGGTTATAATTGTGCGATCGTGATGGGTCTTAGCAGCCATTCCTAAAGCTTTCAGTCCCACTGAATCCTGTTTAGATCCTTCAGGGTGTCCACTCGTAAACATGGATTCCATCGACTTAGCACTGGCCTGAATTGGGGTTGACTGTTTTTCTTTGCCGCCTTGAGAGACTGGTTGGGTTTCCCTCGCTGCATTGGATCTATCTGCCTTTAATGTCAGGCCAAAGTCATCATTGTCATCATCATCATCAACGTCATCGTCATATTTCTTTCCACCATTGTCAAAGTCTCGCAAATAGGAACTAGAACCTATTTCTGACTGACTTAAAGTTGACGAGCATTCGGCCGATTGCAAATCAATTGGACTAATCTGGAGGTCAGCTTGCCGTTCTGCTTCATTATGCGTTAAAACATTGCCAACATTCAACCCAGCAACTACGTTTTCAGATGCTAAATGCTGCCATTTATGAAGCGTCAAAGAACCTATGGAAAAAACAAAGAGTACAATGCAGTGACCACTAATTATAACTCGTTGGTATGCTATACTTTCGCAATTAGTTAACATTAATTGAAAAATACGGCGTTAGGATAAGCATGGGATGCTAACCAAAGGTTCCGCAGAAGTTCCAGCATCTAACCTTATTCGACGAATATTGACTTGAAGGAAAATCTTCTTCTAAAACTTTCTTTACAACAACTTTTTTGAGATAACTTTGAAACTTCCTGTAAAGATTGTATACCTTCAACTAAAATTGACAATTATTCACCCGAAAGTTAGAAGAAAACATAAATTTACCTTCTAATGGCTTTACAATTTGTAACTTTTCTGCTGCCAAGAAACCCTTCCTCCTTCGACCATCTAAAAAAGATTACGCAGGATTATGATCTCTAGAATTGTTGAGTCCTAAAGAGATCATGTTCATTGGCATTTCCAGCCTAAAAGCTAAGCCCATTTATCTTTCAAACCTATTGGAGAGAATTTGGCATTTTGAATTTTCGCAGTTCCACTGCCGATGTACTTGTTCAAGGATGAGTTCTCGCGATGGTCATAAAGATATATCTTTCCAGGGTGCAAAAACTGGGAATAAATTGCCTTTGGATGTGAAAATAGCTCCCTCCCTTAGCATTTTAGAAGTAGTTTTGAGAGCAATTTTCCCTTCTCCGTCCAGCTCTGTTTTCTTTTGTAATTTGTACATACGTATTCTAATATTTTCTTACCTTTTAATCAATTTATGTTTAATTTACTCTTATTGTAAAGTTCGACGCGCCCTCCTGTCAAGCAGCTCTCTTGCCCGATGGGGCTTCCTTTTAAAAATGATTTAAAGCGAAATGATTTCATTTCAAAACAAAATATTCACAACCTTTTTTCTGGCCATGATGCACGCCCAAAAGCAGCTTGGAAGTTTTCGCATTTTGAGAAAGCTTCACTTAAAGTTTTTCGAGGGAATCGGCTTTACAGCCAAACTTACAGAACTATCGTGGTTCTATCGTAAAGAAAAAAGAGCTTCGAAGGGTGTTTTCTAGAAAGGTATGAGCTTTCAATTAGTAAGATTCAGAGCTATATTTTAAATGGTCAGGAACTAATCTAAACTAAATTAAAGAATCAAAACACAAATTAATCGTCTTACCATCGAAATCTTGGCTTCCAACTACAGATCGACTCAATGAGCTAACAGAATGACTATCAGAATCCACGCTTGTCTGTGACTTTAACGACGCTGCCGAGGAGCAATTCCCAGAATTCGATGCAGTGTAGTTGCTGCCCGGCTTCAAGTATTTGTTTGCATTTCTTACTTGCTCCAGAACTCTTGTTGTCTTTTCTCGGCTATCACAAAAATCAACGAATATGTTTTACAAACTTATTTAATTACTCTATAGGTAATCATTAAACGAATGTTAGCCGGGCTGGGTATCACTTCGTTAATGTTTGTTCAAGTTCCTGGAATCGCGAATGCAAGTAAAAAGAAATAAAAACAGCTTTAGATCCATTTTGATCAAAAAACTTCATAGCCTTTTTGATAAAGGCATGCATGAATATATTGATGATTTATATGACTAAATACTTGTTGCCAAATAAAAAGGCTCTTCAAATATTTTGGTGGCTACTTCTTCGTTCCTCGCCTGATAAAATATGAAAGAAAAAAGTTAAGAGCCTACTTTCTGTCGTGCCAGCTTAGTTCTCGTTTTAACGTCTCTTCGATTTCGCAAGCGAGCGAATCGTGCTATAAATAAAAAATAAAACTTGAATTAAAGAAAATAATTAGATGATGGTCTGTGTTGAAGAAATTTAGGTTCAAAGTTTTGGCTGCTTTTATTTATACAACAGTTGCAATATATTTATCAGTTCCGCCAAGAAAAAGCTAAAAATCCACAAGCTCAAATACAAATTGATAAAGATGCTTTCAGTTTTCTAATGCACCTATGCAGAAATAACTACTGCGTGATATGCATGACGCAACTTCATGCCATAAATTACTTACAGTTTTCACAATTATCCGTGACAACCTAATACAGAATATCAATCTGTTTACAGTCTTCTTCGCAAAATCTTCCCCTTTACTAATGAGCAAAGATAGTGCTATAAATCAAAATTGAATGCGAACATGCGGATGCAAATATTAGAAAGTGAACTTGGAAAATCTACATTTGAAGATTACCTGAGTTGTCGAAGAAGGTGAATGATCCAAAACCCAAGAGTCGCGCTCCTTCAGCCTAAAGGATAAATTATCATAAGATAAAACCGAAGAAACGGAGCTTTCCATTTGGACCCTACGAGCTTCAATTTCGTAGATCCAGTTTTAGGTGATATAATAATAAACGAGCGGCACATGCATAAGTTCAATACAACCACAAAACGGCGCACATAATCTAACAAAAAACAAAATTAACGAGACTAATTCAAGCGGGAGATAAAATGCATACAAAAATAAGTATAAATTACAGTTTACATACTCAACTCTGTCTCGAAGCTGCTTCACCTCATCCTGTAAGATATTGAAATTGATTGTAAACTACGGTACAAAATGAACTACTAAAATAACTCAAACATGCGGTTATTTGCTAGAGTTAGAGTTGAATAACGATAGAATAGGTGATGATAGAAACGAAAAAGAACCAAATATCGAGAAAGTCAGACGAGTCAGCTTGTGAACAACAAATTGCCTTTCTCTGGGATGTCACTATTCAAAAACATTTCCAGTGCTCTGAAGTTGACTAGGTGCATTGGTCAGATCGTCCAGCATAGCTAATCTGCGAACACATGAAATGATCTTGCAACCTCCTTTTGAAATGAAGAAAAATGATGCCAAAAGCAAGACGAAAGCAAGAAGATTATGAATATGCTAGAACTAACCTGGTTCTCTCTTAGCAGTTCAGAACACTCTTGGAATCTTCGCTGCATGTCGATAAGCTGCAATTTCAATAAGTACTTGATGTTATTTGAATAAGCTTTTTAACTCGGTGATGTATTCCTACTCCGTGGATGAACTGACTGCTCATAATTGTTTTGATACAAATTGAGAGAATCTCCAATGCAACTCTCGTTTAGGTAAAGTAATCGAAGCCTCACAGAAAGCTGCCAAAATACAAGCTGAGCCTTCCGTTGACTTTTATTCTGAAGTTATTCTAGAGTAACCTGCTGCTAGTATATAGTATGCTGATCTGGTACAAAGCTACATAATTGACAATCACAGCAGTTTGCTTAGTTTAAAACCTTACATCCTACATCTGTTAAGGATATTATGTGCTATTGCATTGGTTTACCAACTTTCCTTTTCTCGTACTCTTTTTTGATTTTGGATTTTTAATTCCTGTCTTTCTAGGACCCATGGTCCGATACTTTTTCCATCCCTATCAAATGCTGGAAAACGGTAGGTCATTAAAGATACATATATTCCAAATATTACATCTATTGATAGGTATACAGAGTCAAAGCAATGTTAACTAGTTAGAGGCAAAGTCTCAATGAATAGCCTTTAGAATTGTATTTGTTAATGTACAGGATGCCAACTGCAGGCAAGGCAAAAGAGTTCTTACTTGAGATCTTAAAAACTCTTGGCTTTGCTGGGAATCCTCTAGTTGGAATTGCAAATCTTCATTTTCAACCGATAACTAAAAGAAATTCACATGAGAGAAAATAAGAATCCATTAATTGTATAATGAATGGATTTCAAAAACCTACGAGCTTTAGCGGCAAAAGTCAGGGCTTGTTGAGTTCTACTTTTAAGTAAGCAACTAACCAAAAAACTAACTTTTCCCAACACCATGTGCTTTTACCAGACGAGTCTGAATTTAAAACTTATGCTTCACTACACTACGTTTCCAACACTTCAGTTTTCATACCTATAACTTGCTTCTACTTGGAAACACTGAGTAACAAGTAATTGCTTCACTATATGTGAAAAGACGACACATCCGTCTTAGCACGACAGCCTGAACAAGAGTCAAATTGTTTCGATTCAACGTAACATCCTCCCAAGTAAAACGCAACTTTCAATATTCGTTCACGCTGTACAGAATAACAGAGTTGCCGAAGAAACATTCAGCCAATAAGCCAATAAATAAAAGTCCAAAATCGACAAAGAAAATTGACAATAAAGATTAAAAGGCATGATACCTGTTTTTGCTTCCTTTGCAATTCCACAACCATTGATATTAGCTCTGTGATTTCTTCCTTTACAAAATAAGATTAAACTGTGTTAATAACGATCGCATAACGACACGAACATTAATAACGATCACGATAACGACACGAACATTAATAACGATCACGATAACGACACGAACATTAATAACGATCACGATAACGACACGAACATTAATAACGATCACGATAACGACACGAACATTAATAACGATAACGATAACGACACAACATTAATAACGATCACGATAACGACACGAACATTAATAACGATCACGATAACGATACGAACATTAATAACGATCACGATAACGATACGAACATTAATAACGATCACGATAACGACACGAACAT
>NW_027019302.1:446619-474674 GCF_013076305.1 Rhopilema esculentum | reverse complement strand
TAACCACAATAAAGTTTTTCAGTCTGCTCCTTCTTTTTCCTGCGCTTACATACATTATATCACAAAGCCTTTTGCTTAGATCATACAACAGGTTTAATGTATCCAACCAGTTTCTAATCTGTTTGTTTCTTCTTGTCCCACCTAAGCCAGCCTTTTGCTGGTTGTAGTTCTTTCTAGCCGACGAATCTCCAACATTCCTTTTCGATGAAACAATCGACACTGCCGCTCAACCACTCTATCACAGCCCCTCTTCTTGGATTTCAGCCCTCGACGGCGGAAAAGAGTCAAATTTTGAATTGACAAAAAGCCACTTCATGATGACCTTGATGTTAATCGGAACTTCTCCAAGAGGTAATTTTCACCCTTGCATTTAATTCTTTCTGGCTATTTCGAAACGCTTCCTTGTTTTCATAAAATACGCTTTCTTCAAACTTTTACGCAAAGAACACAAAGATTCCTGGCACCATCTCATTACGACAGCACGACATCGGCCAGCGTCGAGCAACTAGACACCTCTGCTCTACTACTGAAAACAACTAAGGCCTGCACACTTAGCACGGTATGCCATCCAATTGGCCTGTCATTTCCTATCCAAAGGTCCTCTAATACAGTATTGTTTTGACCCTCCCTAACCGTTTGAACTGCCATATATAGCAGTCTTTCCCATGAATTCATCATCAATAAGAAATATCAACTCGAATTTATCGCCGTTTGTTACTGGACAAATCACGTGATAATAGAAGACAAATCTTAACATAACAAACACTGAGTTTTTCCTATCATCCTGACCTTTGATAGTGCTACTCAAAAAAGTTCATAAAAAGAAGGCTTTGCCCATTCTTAATTACCGTTGGTTTTATGCAAGACCCCGACTCAAGCAAGAAAGAGAACTTATTCTTGTTAGTCTCTAAATCATGCATCAGAACAAGAACCCTGATTACTCAAAGATCGAAGCAGATGGAGGACTATATATCCCAATGTAAACCGACCAGTGAATGCAAACTGTATTCTTCAATTCTTTTCTACCATCTTATTGCGTAATCGCTGACCACATCTTAAACGACTGTATCCTGGAAAAGCATAACCTGCCGGTTTGTGTAATCAATCCCTTAGTTTCATTAAACCTCTTATTTTTGACACCTGTTTTCACAATCTTTTGTTATTAAAATGAAAACACATGCTTATTTCGAGCTGCCTACGTGTTCATGTTGACCTTGTTCTTCTGCAGGACCTATTTGCAAATGCTTTGAACAAATTCAATTATTCGTACCGCCAGCTTACATTAGTTGACGTCATTCTAACCAAGAACCAAGTGCTTTGGCTTATCTGACGCTGTTGACCAAGATGATCGCTTCGAATGTTTACTAGAGTCAATTCCATAATACAAATGTTCTAGAAAGTAAGCGACCAAATGCAAACGACGCCAAGGAAGTAGAGCGCAATCTGTGAAGACGAGTGACCTGTGGACATGTCGGCGGACGACAGGGTTCCTTCAACGACCACAGGCCAAGCCAAGATTCCCAATACTTTAATTCTTAGAATCCACCTGACATCACAGAAATATCTCTGGACAGTAGGCCTTGACGTTATGAACTCATCGATCAAAGATTCTAAGATAAACATTACTATCATCATAAACAGTCAAAATATTTTTGACACTGGTCGCAGCTAGAATTTCGTAGCTATTTCTGTTTTGATATCGCCGTACCTTTAGCCACACTTATTTTATAACTTGCCATGTATTTTATGAACATCAGCGATCCATGATTACGGTCTTGAGGAAATTCCTTCTGCTATTGCTACTCACGGATTCTTCATCTCGTTTTTGACAAAGTCTTACAATATGCGTTAAAAATGTATATTTCTTAAGATTTATGAACAGTATAGCACTGGAATTCAATTCTTCCTTCTATTTCTGCACGTTTTAATGATTCTGGTTGCCAAAGACAGAGTCCTATTTTGCTGCTGGAAGAACCAAAGTGCAACACAGTTGAAGAACAAAACTGTCAGAGCTTCCTTCACTGAGTAAGTCATTTTGTTTCCATTATGTCTTAAAACATTATGATGAAAAGGATATGCACGCTTCTATATAATTTTGCCAACTGCCTAGTATAGCCAGAGATGTACTCTTTGTTGCTTACTCAGCAGCTGAGTTATGAACATAATGTTTTACAATGTAAACAGCTTCTTCTTCAGACTTCGTTTGTCAAAGATACTCTTGATTTTTCAGTTTGTACGAAACGTTTTGAAAAAATGGAAACATGTCCTCGTTATGTTGATTTACTTTTCCCGTGACACGATCCTCGTCTTGCTTCTTACAAAAGCATTTCGCACTGACTTGCGTCGTCAGGTTCGTTGATACATCAATTAATGTTTCCATTTCTTTAATCATAGTTGACTATTTATTTCTAACAGGCGCTTAATTTGAAAAGACATTGGCGCACTTAACAGCCCGAGAGGAGATGCAGGAACTTTGGATGTGACTTGCCGTAAAGCATTCTTGGCTATGTCGTTAGAAAGACGTTATGTATGAACAGACTTTGATTTTTTGTTTTTCATGCAATCACTTCTTCCTTGCAATGTTCTTCTTTACCGCTAGTATGGAGAATCCAACTATTCCACTACTTTAATCTAAGATGTCTCCCTGTTTTACAATTTAATTAATTATCATGTTCTGCATCTACATCACTTTTCTAGCTTTTGCAAAGAACAAATCACACATCTCACCGCATGAAATAGCTCTAAAGTTCGAAGACAACGTCGCCTCAACAGGAATGTGTCAGAAAAAAACCACTTACAACATTATCTTTATTAGTCTTACACTACACAAGGCCTTTTTTAAACTCTTTGTTAATATTGTATCGAAACTTTCAGCATTTCTAACACCCACATTCTGGATGTAATAATAATAATATAATAATATAATATACGAAATACTTTATACAGGGACTATGTACATTTTAACATACATGCTGTTTTCAATATGTGTCGCTTAAAAAAAAGACAGCAATTAACTACTCTAAAAAACTCTTATAAAACTAGCAAGTGATTACAACATTTACAAAGATCCAATACGTTTATAATATCACAATTTTAACTAAAATGCTCTCTTTAACAGTCCATCGCATTGCTTAACAAAGATTCAGTTTTTCTAACGATCGATTAGGTAAGTTCGTTGCTACAGCTTTGCACCCATTAAAAATGGGACCGCACCGTTCCTAGCCATATTCTGATGTTGATGCCCGCGGAGCCTAATTAAACATTCGCTGTTTCTCTGATTACTGTGTCGTCGTTATCGTTATCCGTACTTACAATGTTCGTGTCGTTATCGTGATCGTTGTAATGTTCGTGTCGTTATCGTATCGCTTTTAACACAGTTTAATCATATTTTATGTAAAGGAAGCAAATCACGAGAGCTAATAATCAATGGTGTGGCAATGCAAAGGAAGACAAAAAAAACAGGTATCATGCCTTTTATCTTTATTGTCAATTTTCTTTGTCGCATTTTGACTTTTAATCTATTTGGCTTATGCTGAAATTTTCTCGCAACTCTGTTATCTCTGGTACAGCGTGAACGAATTATGAAAGTTGCGTTTTACTTGGGAGGAATGTTACGTTTAAATCGAAAACAATCTTGACTCTTGTTCCAACGCTGTCCCGTGCTAATTACGGATGTCGTCGTCTTATTCACATATAGTGAAGCAATTAAATTGCTTACTCAGTGTTTAACAGTAGAGGCAAGTTAATAGGTACTGAATAAACTGAAAGTGTTGGAAACGTAGTGTAGTGAAGCGTAAGTTTTAAATTCAGACTCGTCATGGTCAAAAGAGGCACATGGTGTTGGGAAAAGTTAGTTCTTTTCGGTTATTTGCTATACTAAAAGTACGAACTCAACCAAGCCAGAAACTTCTTGCCGCTTCAATAGCTACGTAGTTTTTTTTCTATATCCATTCATCCTATACAAATAAATGGATTCTCATTTCCTCTTTCTCATGTGAATTTCTGTTACGTTATCGTTGAAAATGAAGATTTGCAATTCCAACTAGCTCAGCAAAGCCAAGAGTTTTTGAGATCTCAAGTAAGAACGCTTCCTGCCTTGCACTGCAGTTGGCACTCTCGTACATTAAACAAATACAATTCTAAAAAAGGCTACCTCAGATTGAGACCTTTGCCTCTAACTACGTTAACATTGCTTTGACTCTGCCTTATCACCATATCAACATAGACTGTAATATTTGATATACTGTATCTTTTTACTGAACACCTACCGCTACTTCCAGCATTCTGACTATGGATGCAAAAAGCTATCGGCACCATGGTCCATAGCATTAATAAGCCAAAATCAAAAAAGAGTACGACAAAAGCGAAAGTTGATAACCCATGCAATAGCACTCAATATTCCTTAACAAGACTGTAGGATGGTAAGGCTTTTAAACTTAAGAAAACTGCTGTGATTGTCAATTAGTAGCTTCTGTACACACGATCAGCCATACTATATACTAGCAGCAGGTTACTCCAGAATAACTCCAGAATAAACATCAACGAAGGCGCCTCAGCTTGTATTTTGCACTTTCTGTGTGGGCTTCGATTTACTTTATTAAACCGAGATGCATTGGAGACTTCCCCCCAATTCGTATCCCAAAACGAATTCATGAGCAGTCAGTTCATCCACGAGAGTAAGGCCAAATTAACATTCACCGAGTTAAAAAGCTTTCAAATAACTCACTGCGTGCTTAATCAACATTGCAGCTTTATCACGACATGCAGCGAACGACCAGCTACTCAAGAGATCTCTGAACTCGCTAAGACGAGAACCACGGTTTAAGTTCTGGCACATTTCATAATCCTTCTTGATTTCGCTTGCTTTGGCCACTACATTTTTCATTTCCAAAAGGAGGTTTGCAAGCATCATTTCACGTGTTCGCCAGATCTAGCTATGGCTGGACGATCTGACCAATGGCACCAGTCCACCTCCAAAGCACTGGACAAGTGTTTTTGAATCAGTGACATCCTAGCAGAAAGGCAATTTGCTGCTCACCCAGCAACTCGACTCGTCTGACTTTCTCAGATATTCTCGTTTCTTTTTCGTTTCTATCATCCACCTATTCTTCGTTACTCAAACTCCTAACTCTAGCAAACTGACCGCCATGTCTTGAGTTATCCCTATTGGTAGTTCATTTTGTACTGTAGTTACAAATCAATTTCAATATTCTTGCAGGATGAGGTGAAGCCAGCTTCGAGACAGGAGTTGAGATATGATAACCGTAATTCACACTATACTTATTTTTGTATGCATTCAATCTCCGCTTGAAGGAAGCTGCTTCACCTCATCCTGCAAGATATTGAAATTGATTGTAAACTACAGTACAAAATGAACTACCAAAATAACTCAAACATGCGGTCATTTGCTAGAGTTAGAGTTGAGTAACGATAGAATAGGTGATGATAGAAACGAAAAAGAAACAAATATCGAGAAAGTCAGACGAGTCAGCTTGTGAACAGCAAATTGCCTTTCTCTAGGATGTCACTATTCAAAAACATTTCCAGTGCTTTGAGGTTGACTAGGTGCATTGGTCAGATCGTCCAGCATAGCTAATCTGCGAACACGTGAAATGATCTTGCAACCTCCTTTTGAAATGAAAAATGATGCCAAAAGCAAGACGAAATCAAGAAGATTATGAATGTGCTAGAACTAACCTGGTTCTCTCTTAGCAGTTCAGAACACTCTTGGAATCTTCGCTGCATGTCGATAAGCTGCAATTTGATTAAGCACGTGATGTTATTTGAAAAAGCTTTTTAACTCGGTGATGTATTCCTACTCCGTGGATGAACTGACTGCTCATAATTGTTTTGATACGAATTGGGGGAATCTCCAATGCAACTCTCGTTTAGATAAAGTAATCGAAGCCACACAGAAAGCTGCCAAAATACAAGCTGAGCCTTCCGTTGACTTTTATTCTGGAGTTATTCTGGAGTAACCTGCTGCTAGTATATAGTATGCTGATCTGGTACAAAGCTACTAATTGACAATCACAGCAGTTTTCTTAGTTTAAAACCTTACATCCTACATCTGTTAAGGATATTATGTGCTATTGCATTGGTTTACCAACTTTCCTTTTCTCGTACTCTTTTTTGATTTTGGCTTTTTAATTCTAGGACCCATGGTCCGATACTTTTTCCATCCCTATCAAATGCTGGAAAACGGTAGGTCATAAAAGATACATATATTCCAAATATTACATCTATTGATAGGTATACAGAGTCAAAGCAATGTTAACTAGTTAGAGGCAAAGTCTCAATGAATAGCCTTTAGAATTGTATTTGTTAATGTACAGGATGCCAACTGCAGGCAAGGCAGAAGCGTTCTTACTTGAGATCTCAAAAACTCTTGGCTTTGCTGGGAATCCTCTAGTTGGAATTGCAAATCTTCATTTTCAACCGATAACTAAAAGAAATTCACATGAGAGAAAATAAGAATCCATTAATTGTATAATGAATGGATTTCAAAAACCTACGAGCTTTAGCGGCAAAAGTCAGGGCTTGTTGAGTTCTACTTTTAAGTAAGCAAATAACCAAAAAACTAACTTTTCCCAACACCATGTGCTTTTTACCAGACGAGTCTGAATTTAAAACTTACGCTTCACTACACTACGTTTCCAACACTTCAGTTTTCATACCTATAACTTGCCTCTACTTTAAAACACTGAGTAACAATTAATTGCTTCACTATATGTGAAAAGACGACACATCCGTATTAGCACGACAGCCTGAACAAGAGTCAAATTGTTTCGATTTAACGTAACATCCTCCCAAGTAAAACGCAACTTTCAATATTCGTTCACGCTGTACAGAATAACAGAGTTGCCGAAGAAACATTCAGCCAATAAGCCAATAAATAAAAGTCCAAAATCGACAAAGAAAATTGACAATAAAGATGAAAAGGCATGATACCTGTTTTTGCTTCCTTTGCAATTCCACAACCATTGATATTAGCTCTGTGATTTCTTCCTTTACAAAATATGATTAAACTGTGTTAATAACGATCACGATAACGACACGAACATTAACAACGATCACGATAACGACACGAACATTAATAACGATAACGATAACGACACGAACAAGAAACAGCGAATGTTTAATTAGGCTCCCGGGCATCAACACAGAATATGCTAGGAAGTCGTTCTATTTTATGGATGCAAAGCTGTACAGCGAATTACCAATCAATCTTAGAAAAACTGAATCTTTTAAGCAATGCGATGGACTGTTAAAGAAGCATTTTAGTTGAAAATTGTGATATTATAAGTATGGAACTTTTAAATGTTGTAATCACTGCTAGGTTTTATAAGAGTTTTTTATAGGTATTAATCTTTCTTTTTTTACAGGACACATATTGATAACAGCATTATGTTGAAATGTACATATCCTGTATAAAGATTCGTTATATTATTATATATTATATTATTATAATTACATCAGAGTTGGGTGTTAAGAAATGCTAAATTTCGATAAAAAATTAACAAAGAGTTTAAAAGGCCTTGTTTAAACTATAGAAAGAATAAATGTGAAAGTTGTTTTTTCTGACACATTACCTGTTGGGCGACGTTGTCTTCGAACTTTAGAGCTATTTCATCGGTGAGATGTGTGATTTGTTCTTTTGCAAAAGCTAGAAAGTGATGTAAAATGCAAACAATAATTAATAAATTGTAAAACAGGAACATCTTAGATTAAAGATAGTAAAAGTTGGATCTCCATCTAGCGGTAGAAGACATTGCAAGGAAAGTGATTGAATGAAAAACAGAAATCAAAGTCGTCAACATAACGTCTTTCTACCACATACCAAGATGCTTTACGCAATCCACAACCAAATCCTGCTCTTCCTCTTCGGCCTGTATCGCCATGTCTTTCAAATTAAGCGCCTGTAGAGAATAAATATCAACCTATGATTAAGAAATGAAACATTAGTGATGTACAACGAGCCTGACGACGCAATCAGTGCAAATTGCTTTTGTAAAAGCAAGACGATCGTTTCACGGAAAAGTAATCAACATAACAACATGGTTCCATTTTTCAAAACGTTTCGTACAAAACTGAGAATCAAAGTTCTTTGACAAAACAGAAGTCCTGAAAAAAGAACATGTTTACATTTGTAAAACATATCTCAAACTCAGCTCTGAGTAAGCAACAATAAATACACTCCTGGCTATAAGTGGCAAAATTATATAGAGCTGCATATTTCATCATAATTTAAGACAATAATGAAACAAAATATTACCTCAGTAAGAAGCTCTACATTTTGTTTTTCCAACTGTTTGCATTTGTCTTCCAGCAGCAAAATAGACTCGTCTTTGCAACCAGAATCATTAAAACTGCAAAAAAGAAGAATTGAATTCCAGTCAATACTTTCAAAATCTTAAGAATATACATTTAACATATTGTAAGACTTTGTCAAAAACGAGAAGGAAGAATCCAGTGATAGCATAGCAGATAGAAATTTCAAGACGTAATCATGATCACTGTTACAAAAATACAATGGCAGTTATAAAATAAGTGGCTAAATACGCGATATCAAAACAGAAAATAGCTATCAAAATTCTAGCTGCGACCAGTGCAAAAATATTTTGACTGTTTAGTATTGATAAATATTTTTATCTAGAACTTGATCATGAATTCAAAGTATACCTGCTGCCAGAGAATGTTTCTGGATGCAGTGGATCAAATTCTAAATTGGAATCTTCTTCTTCGCGAAGAATGTTGCGAATCAGGTCATTCTTCAGATTTACTTCGTGTTTCATTTGTTCTTTCTAGAACATTAAGGAAATTGACTTCTAGTAAACATTCAAGCGACACTTGGTCAACAGTCAAAGCCAAAGCACTTGGTCTTGGTTAGAATGACGTCACTAATGGTAAGCTGGCGGTACAAAATGAATTGTCAAACATTTGCAAATAGGTCCTGCAGAAAACAAGGTCACAATGACACTCAAGCAGCTCAGAAAATAAGCAGTGTTTTCATTTTATAACAAAAGATTGTAAAAAAGGTGTACAAAATCAAGAGTTTTATGAAACTAAGGATTGATTACCAAACCGGCAGGTTATGCTTTTCAGGATAAAGTCGTTTAAGATTGGTCAGGATTAGCAAAAGAGTTAAAAGAATTGAAGAATAAGTTGTATTCACCTGGTCGGTTACATTGGATATATAGTCCTCCATTGCTTCAATCTTGAGTAACAGGTTCTTGTTTCGATGCAGAAGAGACTAAACAAGAATAAAATTCATCTTCTTGCTGAGTCGGGTTTGCATAAAACCAACGGTATTAAAATGGGCAAACTTTCTTTTATGACTTTTTTGAGTAGCACTATCAAAGGTCAGATGATAGGAAAAAACTCAGTGTTGAGAGTAAGATTTCTTTCAGTTATACGGATCTTTCAGTAACAACGGGCATAATTCAGTTGAATATACTTTATTATGATACAGAAAACTGTATAATACACAAACGTTAGGGAGGCAAAACAATACTGATTAAGACCTTTCATAAATGACAGCCAATTGGAATACCCTATTCATTCCATTTTTTCATATAAGCAAGTTGTCTTAGTTGCTCACCTGGCCAATGCGTGCTGCTAATTCCAAATCTTTTTCTTTCTAAAATGAAGAAACTTTTTTGTGAAAACAAGGAAGCGTTTTGAATAGCCAAAAAAACGAATTAAATGCAAGGGTTGAAAAATTACCTCTTGGAGAAGTTCCGATATAACATCAAGGTCATCATGATGGGTTTTTGTCAACAAATTTGCTCTTTCCGCCGTCGAGGCTGAAATCCAAGAAAGAGGGCGTGGTAAAGTTTTGCCATTCATTTTTATCGAAAAAAAGGGAATTTGGAATTACATCTAGAAAGAACTACAACGAGCAAAAGGCTGGTTTAGTGGAACAAGAAGAAAACAAATAAAACTTTGATAACAATTAAACTTGTGATATCAAACAAAAGGCTTGTGATATCAATTATTAAGCCAGAAAAAAAGGAGCAGACATGAAAAAACTTTATTGTGTTACTTGAAGAAGCTGAAGCTTGTCAAAATGAAAAGTAAACAGAAAAATTACAGTAGCAGTCAAGTCAACAAAAACTGCAATCTCGCTACCTTGGCGTCAATACCTCGAGCGATGTAATTGTGACTCGAAACTAACATCATAACTAACATTAGGTATGCCATCGAAGGCTAACATCATAACTAGATATCAAAATGGCAATTAATAAACACAAAACTTGATATAAACGAGCGAGGCATACCTAAGGCAAGGATCATTTGAGTAACCTGATCAACTTCATGCTCATTCATGTTGTCAACCATCAAAGAAAAGGCTTCATTGCTCACGCCTATTTTGGATAGCAAATTCTCACAAAAATCCCATTTTGCCATATTATCTAAGTGCTTCTTCCCAGTATTTCACGCTTTAGTGAACGAAAATTATCGAAATAATCCGACTTTGATCAGCATTGCGCTGTGCTGCAATCTTCCATTACCATAGAAATCTTAAAATTGAGGCCTAGACTAGCTGTTGAGCATTCTTATTGAGTAGAGTACGATTGTGGCTCGGATGGCATTGTCATGAAATTAACATGATAATATATTCATTAATAATTTACGGGCTAGCTGAGTGTATGCTTAACTCATAAGAACGCAGCCAGATGACCGTGAGTATGCAGGATAACGAAGTATTAAGTTTCATAAACATGGACAAAGTATTTTCACAGTGCAAATTTATAACATTGTCAATATTTCACAAATCCTCTCGTTTGTCGTGTGATCAAAATTCCAGATCTAATGCAACTGCTGATATCAAAATTTGCACTATGGGATTTTTATTATCTTTCCAAAGAAAATGCGATTTTCAGACGTTTTGAGGGGTTTTGATGTGCAGCTGGTTTGTTATTGGTGATCTGCATTAACGACGACATATGCAGCAAGGCAATGTACGTCACTAATTTTTAGATATTTGACATATGCCAAGTGCTAGATGACCTCTTTGTGAATGACGATTGTATCACTGGATGCAAACCGCTTTAAAAACAGGATAAAACTGGATAAGGTCTTTGAAGCAAACAAAGAAGGCACGCAAAAAGCTTTTAGGGATTTGAATAAAACGAACCGATTTTAGATCCCCAGAAGATTTGAATCTAGAACTGTCCCTAGGGAGCGAGGACATCTCTAGTAGTAGCATCACAAAGGAAATTTAGGCTTGAGATTGTACGGCATTTTTTAGGGATGATGAGAAAAGAGCGATGATTCGAAGGATTAGGCAGGAAGAAAGATAGAAAAACCGAGGAAGTGATGAAGCTATAAAACGAAAAAGTCAGGAATTAAAGTTCTACTTTCAGAACAGTCCGAGCAATGGGCGCTTCAAGAGGCTGAGGTAATATCCGTCAAAACTCTGATAAAAATATTCAGCATCATTGCTTCGTCATTCTTAATGAGTTCAGCAGCTGACACCCAAAATATCAAAATACAATGGACTAACCAAACGGCAGCAAGATTCAGCACTGAGCAGATTCAGTTCTGTTTGTTTGGCTTGCCTATTAGAGATGTGGGCTTTTCTTCAATGTTTCCCAAAGAAGTCAATATTACATTTGTTTTCCTTTGCAAAGTGCAAACACCCAGGAAACAAGAGGAAGCTACGGATGTGTGATTAATTACGTTACAGATACGTTGACAACGAAAGGTCTTAACAACATAGATACAGCGGAGGATATTATAATGGATAGACAGTGGCCATTCCAGCTCTATGAAGTTTGAAATCTAAACAATGATGCAGAAACTCCAACCATTAAAAGTAAAGTAGTATGAGCACAAGTGACAAATTAAATTATATTACTACTTGCTATTCACTTTTTATTGTGTATTTCACTGAAAACTATAAAGGAAACAAAATTAGGCTTCACAGATTAAACAGTTACTGCCTCTCCCCCAAGAACATTATTTGAGGTATCTAATAATGATTTTTAGGGTTTGTGGTTTAACTTCAAAAATACTGATTACCGAGAATACTGAAACTATATAAAAGGCAAAGAAAAAGCTGTCACAATGGTTTTCCATGATAGAATGTGGCTCATTTTTATTAAGAATGTACAGATGATTCAGGGTGTAGTAAAGTAACTACTCGTAATATAAAAACAAGGCATCAGAAATTGTTCAAGATTAATGAAAACAGTTGCTCAAACGTGACAACCAGCTCACATCACTATAACTGAGGCAACAAAGTTGGCACGCTTGGTCTACTTCACAGATAGAATGAAACCTGTCTTATGTGGTCCAGACACTTTTGAGGCACATTATAGAGACATCCACCAAAAAGGATCCTTACACTGCATTTCCTGTGGGTTTTGAAAGGGACCTGACTGTATTTTTAACTGCATTATGTTTCCAACAATTGTCCTCTTCTAGATATCCACTTCTTCTTATCATTCAGCAATTAATCCTCAGGAGGTGTTAGAATTACCCTGGGTAAACCTGACTTTCCAGGTGACAGCATTTGACTCAGCCCTTTATATCAGAACACTTCTTAACTGGCTCTTATTTTTTCTTTGAAATTAGAATAAGACCACGCTTACATTACAGAAAAAAGTACAAAACTTTGTTCTGTGCCTGAAAAAACAATGATAGGCTTGCCCTTACACTAGGTATCTTGATTCCATGCTAGTTTGAGAACCATTCCGTTCTTTGTAGGTTTCACTAACCAGTGGAAATCCTTCCCAAATCATGCTTGTTTTCTCTAGTGTGAACAATTAGGAACAGAACTTTTTTGTTAAGATTGAAATTGGGGCATAATCTAGCATTGGAGTGAGGCTTTCTGAAAATGTTGTTGCTTCCCTGCTATGCATGCTTCACATGGAAGTTACATTCTTTTTACATCTGCAAGTGAAAACTGGTCCACATTTGGTTCCATTCCATTCAGCTTCAGCACAGATGTGATGAAAAAAGAGGCATCATGCCTAAACAAAGATGGAGCCAAAGAGTTCTCTTCTTCTTTTTGTAATATAAACAGGGTCCAAAATTGCACTTGGAAACAAAGAGCAAAATATATCTATGATTTTTTGAGCAGATATACTGTTACCTGATATTCAGACTTGCAATCTAGTATATTTATTTGATACTTGGTCATAAATCACCTATTAAAATAACATCCTTAGCAGCCCTTGACCCATCACTGTCTTTGGACCAAACAGACAGACACCCTTTGGTTAATAAACAAATCACTGAATACATGAGGTGATAATGATACTTACTGAAATATCTAAGTGTGGCCAATGCTTGCTCTGCAGTAATATCAAACTCAACAGATTCTCCAATATCTTGAAATATCCATTCATTTGAGTCTGGTTCAACACCACTTTCTACATCTGCAGTATCATTGTTCATGTCTGTTCCTGGAACTAATTGGTTCATACACAACTCTGATTCAATGTCATCTACCTCATCACATAGCTCTTTGATTCCATTCCTTCCACCCAGTTCTCCAGAGCATTCAACTGAGGTACCACCTACTGGTGGCTCTTCAAAATAGAATGACATATTCACCCAGTTTCTCAGTTAATGCTCATAACCGCCTTTTGGTCATTTCACATGATGAGGCTAAATAAAAAAATTTTGAAGTAAATATATGGTTAAGCAAAAAGTATACATCGTAGTTCAAGAAAAATTAGTAAACTTTATCCCCATAGTGACTTGCAGTCTAAAGGATAGAGTAAATTAAAAAGAGTATAAAAAACGACAATACTATTACATACACTGATCTACAAGATGCATTCTGGATGATTCCATAAAATTGGACAAAAAGTACTTATTGGGAAAGTATTATGTTTCTTTGATTTGAAACTTCAAGATTAATATAATTTTGATAGTATAGTTTTTGGCGAATCTGCTTTCCCAACTCTGAAAATTTTCCGAGAACCTTAATCCCCAGTTTTTAATAGTTTTCCCAGCCCTACATTTTTGTCTTTTAGCCAAAAGATTAATTCTTTCCAGTTTTTATTGTTTGATTATATATACTCTATATGTAATTCATTATACTTAGTTCAGCCCATCCTCGGAAAGGCATGCAATCGCGCACTCACACTTTGGCACCGGCCTTGTTTCCCCAAGAATTGTGGTTTCTCACATGCCTTATCCTGGCTATGAGTTACCATCTTAACAGAAAAATTCTTAGGCCCTGTTTAAACATTAATGTTTTCATTTCATAACATACTTAGTTTCTGAATTAGAAAATCTTTGCCTGTTTAAATGTTACTGTTTAAATGGCTCTGCTCACAAGCAAATGCTGTAGTGCACGAAAACACTATACTGCAAGGGGTTTGCCTATTTTATTGTCTCTGCACAGCAGCACTTTCATATGATTTCCGAGTCAACCACTAAGAAATGTTTAAATGTAAATTCACAGATTCTCTTTACGAGATTGTCAATATTCTGATTTTATTGATTTTGTCAAACAGTAGATGAATTCAACAGATTCAAGTATGTCACACAGTGGATTCAAGCAAATAGAAGAAAACTGCTATTGCAATGTCTTTCTGTCGCCATCCTTTTTATTAGCCTGATTATCAAGGTACGTCTCCCAAAATCAAAGATTTGGTTCAGATTTATTTCATTCCACATTACAGCGAATTGATTTTGAAAGATGAATTTGATCGTTTTTGTGTAAAAAGCTGATTCAATTTTTGTAAATTTTTTGGAGAGTTTTCAAAACCTCCTGCTTTGTGGCAACACATTGATCCATTGTGTTTTCAAAAAGCTCTATTTTGGAGGATATCAACCTTTGATAGCATTTCAAAACCCTCCGTTTTTGTGTTGTTTTTGTGCTTTCTACTAAAATCTTTATAATCCATTTGCAAAATAGCTTTGATAAAAGAAAATGTATAGATACCTTTGGGCCAAATAAATCATTTAAAAATGAGCAAAAATTTTAAATTTTGTACTTTCAATAAATGTTCATAAATACTTCATTATGCTTAAATAGAAATAGCATCCCATTGCACACCTTGATTTGCCAAGGAGTGTGACTGACTACACACACGCCTGCCAATTTATTCCTAGTATGGTCTGGTATTGACTAATTGATGGCCTGAAGTTCATAATTTCCCAACCTTATGTAATAGTACGCTAAGAAAATTGATAAATAGATTACTTAAATGATAAAAAGTGAAAAATGGAGAAAAAGCTGTAAAATAGAGATTTCAGCAGTTGATAAGCAAAAACTCTTTGAAGCAAACAGAAAACATGAAGGAAAAGGGAAATGTGAAGGAAATAGAGTTATTGCAAATTTGCCTTAAACTTAAAAATTTTCTCATTTTGAATTTTCATTCTATGTAGAAATGCATATATGGAATCTCCTCTAAAAAGGATCATATTGAAATGTAAAATTTTTGTTTTTGTAGATTTGAATTTGAATTGTGGATTTGAATTTTGTAGATTCATCATCATAGCTTGAAACTTTTCTGGAACAAAGACACCAACCTTGGGCATTTTTCCCTTTTGGACTTGCAAACAGTTAGTTTTATTATGACAAACTGAGTGAAATGACAAACAATTCAGAAAGCAACCACCTTTGAAAAACCTAGGGTGCTTTTTAGAGAAGAAATGATATACATATAACCAATTCACATCACAGGTATGGGTTTAAAAGCAAGGCAACAATTTACTTTTCTTCAGAGATTGAAATCTAGCTATCAAATAATCAGTGAAAGCCAAAGTTTGGTTCATTAACAGGACAAATTTTTTCAATATTACATAACAATACATATTAAATCCTTAACCACAGTTATCCCATCAGTCAAGAAAGACTGCTGATCAGGTGGCTTGACTACTCAATCTAAGAGGTTCCTAACTCCATCACTTGGGTATGAAAATGATTGCTGACCACTACAAGTTTTCATTAGTGAGATCAGTTGTGGTGTTTTTCAAAATCTTCATACAGCATTTTATGTGGAAATCTTTGACAGGTAATTGGTAGCAAGATCAGTGGCATAGATAGTAAAATTCATAGGAGGGGCATGAAATTTAGATTTTCCCACAAAAATATATAAAGCATTTTTATTTTTTCTTATATTTGAATATTACATAATAACATCAAATTTGAAATAAAATCAAAGAATAAAATCATTTATTCATAAATCATACAAATTGAGGATTTTTAAGTTTGTGTCGTCAACAAAGGCATTTTTGAGTATCATAGCTTATTGAGAGAGATTGCCAATCTTATTCAGAACAAGGAAAGAAGTTCTTATATTCAGCAATAAAATCTTTCATTTCATAATGTAATATTCGAATAAAATAGACAACCATGTTAAATATAAGAACCAACAATATCAGAAGTTTTCTGAGTTAATAGCGTAAGGTTTACAGAGGGGTTTCTCCCTCTGATCCCCCACACTGCCTACCCCACTGAGCAAGGCCATTTCTCCGTTTGTACACCATGCAAATTTGGAAATAAATTCCAAGGCATCGATTCTTGGGGTCTCATTTCAAATATATAGTCAATAATAACAAACATTTCCAGCTTTAAGCATTATCTAAGCTGACTCTATTAGCCCCGCTCTTGAGGCCCTGTTGATAGGACCCATCTTTAAAAAATAATCCTGCATTTTAAATTAAGGAATACATTACGAAAGCTGTCCGAAAACTTGTTAATAACACCGTCTCCAAATCACATATCTGATTCTTCCTCTGGTCATCCATACATATTGTTTTGTTTAAATGCATTATGCTAACTCTTCTCGTTAGAAAGTTAGTGGCCTTCTCTGAAGGTGTGACGGAGCTTCTCTAACTCGATCCATAAAATTATAAACGGCCAACCCAGGTCCCAAACTTGGCCTAGGCAAAACTTACGATGTTTGAAATATCTGGTAGCGTATTTCCATTTCCAAACCAGCTCCTAGAAATTCTTTATCGACTATGCAGTAACCAAACAACAAAACTACTAATAAGAATACAGTACAACAAACCCACCACGACAGAAAATCAACCTTGTCCAACTGACGACGACATTTTCTCAAATCGCTAACCGATGCTGCCTCGCAGTGACAGAAACAAACAGAAGCAGAAACACTAGCCACAGTAATCATGGCCACTGCAAGTGCACGTTATTGTCGTAAGTGTGGTTTCAAAGTTTTATCGTTGGCTTTCAAGATCGTCTTGTATGATACCACTAAAAGAGTATCATAATGCTTCTTCTTCAAGGCCAGGCGCGCAACTACGGGGGGGGGGGGTCCTGGGGGTCCAGACCCCTGCCCTTTTTCTCAAAGGGGGAAAGTGCCCTTTTTCTTGGAAAATTGCTTGAATATTTTGGTTATTACGCTAAAATGGTTGGTCATACAGTAAATGACACACTCCGGAGATGTAATGGACCTCGCAGGAATACAGATAAATGATTTAGTCAATTTTTCACGCACTTGTTGGGTCGAACGTCATCATGTTGCAGTAATAGAGTCTATCTTCAAGCCCCAACTCTACAGCGTGTTTTATGATGCGCTACGCACTGGCTTTGAAGAAGAATGGTTCTGGGACTCAAAAACCAAAATAAAGGCACAAGATTTTGAACGGAATGGGGCCTCTACGACCTCTGGTAAAAAGTTACAAGAAAGAAACCAAGACTTTTTTCAAGCCTGTCACATAGTTTACAGGATCATAGAGGACCTTTGCATGAAACGAGCGAATGCAGAGAAAAATTTTCGGACTGGTATTAGCAAGCAGTAAAGATGGCACAAAAAGTTGATGTTCAGCTGTTCCGTTCCTTGTCAGTATTACAAATCAGCTGAAGGCAAGACTTGGAAACAGAAACCAGCTGAAGTCAAGGCTCGCGGAACTGTTCAACCTCCTCCCATCTGTAGTGCGAAGCAAAGAATTCAATAATAATAATTTAAAGCGCAAAATGTCTTCGGAAATTGAAGATGATGGGCAGCTTTTCAAAAGTGAGTTGGCGCTGGGAAAAGGAGATGACAGCAGGGTCGCCGAGAGGGGAACAAAGGGGCAAATTGCCCTAGGGCCTCGAGGTCTAGGAGCCTCATAAAACAATGAATTCCTTTTTTAAATGGAATTTATTAAAAGTAACAAAATTACACTTAAAAAGTAAAAAATCTTAAACAAATTAGTGAATTTAAGCCATTTGCAAGGGTGTGGTGGCAAAATTTTTGCTCGCTTCGCTCGCAAGAGGCATTGTTTTTTCCGTTTCCCCCCTCCCTCGGGTCTCCTAAACTTCTCGGTGGCACTGGATGGCAGAGAGAAAGAAGTCATGTGCATAGTTAACATTAAAAGGAAAAAATAAATCACACCTCACCACATAATAAACCATACACCACAACTTTTCTCTATTGATCTGGCGTACAATATTTACAGATTTACTAACTGCTCATATTTTCGGTGTACCTAAACAAATGCCCCGGTGGACCTTTAATGAAGTTTAATTAGTGCCCTTTTTGTGTCTTGGACCCCTGCCCTCTGAAATTTCTGGTTGCGCGCCTGAAGGCCATTGCCTGGATGGTAAATTTCCCTTCCTACCAAATCTTGAAAATAATTCATCCACCGTGTTGTTCGATTGCGTTTATATTCTTCAAAAAAGGCTTCGCTTCAAAACAATGAGGCAATTTTAGGTGCCAAAAATAAGAAGCAAACTAAGAAACATCAAGAACTTAAACGCCAAAATTTGGATGCCAAATAAAGAAACTTTTAGTTTATAATGCTGATCCAATTTTTTATTTTTTAAAAAACGTGCAATTCTCTGTCCGAACAAATAACAATAGAAAATTCGAAGAAACTGTGTTCGTGGAGCATACATGCTATGCTACGATGCTCAAAATGCTTGAAGCTAAGATCAAGATTTGTTCAGTACGTTTGGGGAATTAATGGGGGACTAGGCCCTTAGCCCCTTTCCCTGGCAAAAAGAGTTGCTCAACTGTGCCAGCGTGTTCTTGGAACTTTATGCTATATCGTACATGTCTGATATTGGCAACTGTTCAGTTTTTTTTATAATAACGATAATTTTCATCACAACAAAACCTTGTGTACATAGCTCACGAGAAGGCGTTTAATCCTATTTGTACGTGCAAAGACAAAACCTTCTTTTAGACAAAATGTGCTATGACATATTCACAGAAAAATGTCTTACTGAGAGTCACACTAGACTTGAAGAAGAGCCAATGTAGCCACTTCAGATAACTGAGAAAGAAAAAGAAGTTGCTCCTACAGAATATGGCAGCTCGCTCTTCGCTCAAGAAATATTATGGATGGGTAGATTGGAGAACCTTCTACACAACGTAAACGATTAAAGCTTCCAAGCGTCCTGTCATTTGATATCAAACTGGATCTTTTATTCTCATAACGGTACCGTTGTCATGAGAGTGTTTGTAATCAAACTTCAAGATCTACGTGGTTTATATCTCCAAGGAATTTACCTTAGATGCTTGACAGGTTACCTTTTATGCGACCAGTGGACCAAACAGGCTGTAGCATAGGAAATCAGCATAAACTATTGAATTTGGTAACCCTAATATGTAATTTGATATGGTTAAGGGAATAAACCAAGAAGTTTTGTTTTCTTTGCACAACTGTTAGCTTGCCTTTTCTCAGAGCATTTTATTTGCCGTCGACTCCCCAGAAAGAATTTCACTCAGAACACCAAACGACATATGGGCCTACTGAGTTTTGTTTATTAAACACTTCTCCCTCCTGATGTTGAGCTTTTTTAGCCTTTTGGAGGCTTTTTATCTGAAAATAATTGATTTGGTTTATCCACTCCAAAGTAAATTCCAAGTTTGTTCTCTGAAGTCCACTAACATGGAGATTTAGAAGTGCTCAAGTTGGTCTCTATCTCCTCAATGTATTTGCCCCTGAAAATGAAGCAAAAAAAACTGCGTTTCGTACATATGTTGATCACAGTCGATCGCTCATGCCATACCATTTACTGAAAAAAGGATACACTTGGATCACGGATTGACCCATTTTTAATCACTGGATTTTGATTATTCTTTTCCAATAATGACAGCAAATGATAAGAGTCATTGAAGTCAAAACAGGACCCACGCCACCGGGGGGCCATGACACCCCCCCCCAGTTTTTTGCAAAGCAAGTAGTTTTAAAGCTGCCTTGGCCTCTACTTTTGGTAGCCTTGTCCCCCTCACTTTCTGTAACAGGAATAGCCTTCTCTAATATGATTGGACAATTTAGTATCCGTAGTCTCGTTTTCCTGTATAATTAAATGAATGAACCCTTTACATTTTCTTAGCTCTTAATCATCTTTTGTTTGTGAATTTATATTTAAGTAAGTTATTTTACATGAAAGAGGAGTTGTTGCCGAGGTAACAAGAGCGTCTTTTTATGCATCCCGATTCTTCGAGGGAACCTCTCACATTTCAAATTCATGGCGTAGGCCCTGCAATATATGTCTGTTTTCTGAAAATCTCATGGTCAGTTGGGTGCTTTTTGTAGATCAACCAAAATGCCTGTTAGCAAATCACTTTCAAACCCTCGGTGGATCTTATCACCCAAGTAAGCTAAGCAAGAATCCTTCTAGTGGAGTGCACGAGAGGCACGTTGGTACAGTTTCATCGAAGTACTTTTTTACTTGACTGTGGATAATCTTTTCTACATCTTTTGCGCAAACAATAAAATTAATCGACAACATTGGAATCATATTTCAATACTTTTTCAAAAAAAATGCTGTAGCTTTGCTTATTGAAACAGAACGGCAAAAAGGGATGTCGGATTGACAAATTGCATAGTATAGTTGTAGACACTGCTAGAGCAATTGCACCATTCTTGAGGAATTTCCTGGCAATAGAAATGAATGTCAAAGTATATAAGAATGAGAGAAGAAAGCAAACAAGTGGGCCATGTATATTTTTTGCAAAGTAAATATAAATGTATTATGCAAAGTGTTATAAAAGCGGTATGAAAAATAACTTATACCTTTAATATAAAAATGAGTGGAAGATAAATTAAGCAATAAAATTGGAATACCAAGTATAAAAGATCAAACGAGACTTAGGTTCAAACCTTAAAACTAATACTTAAAACTAATGTTATAAAGTTAATCAATATTCTTCGTTGACAAAAAGACAGCATTTACGTTTTAACGACAAGGTGTGTTGATAATTGGATTATAGTTCTGTTACTGTAGCTCTTTGTAAAATTTAAAGCAATCAAATCCCGACAATATAGGTTTGCACGTATTTCAAAGCTTTGGCAAATCACGTGAACATTTCTGAAAAATATTGACTGCATGAAGATGGTTGAGAAAAATTGAAGCTGGTAAGGAGCTGTTGATCCAAAATTTGCTTAATCTACGGCCGTCAATGCGATAATCTTTGCATTGTTTGAAAGGTTAATCTTCGCAATTTTTCTGAGATCGAGACTTGTGTGCAAGAAGCTTAATCTTTTAAAATAAAACCAAACCCGTAAGATTCGTGGAAAATCATCAGTTGAATTAAATAATTATGAAAGAAGCTTAAGAAATACTTTCTGAAATTTTGTCATTCTTTTAAAGTATGGTAACACGCGAAGTTTTAAGATGACATCTTTCAACATAATATGGTTTTATTGAACGTTCATGTTACCCTTTTTAGATAAATTTGATAACTTAATTTTCATAGCATAAAATTTCTATAAATTTGCAACTCAAGCTCTGAATCTACTTTCATGTTTCCGATCTCTTCCACTTTCTTCAATGCGATCGCGGTTTCTTCCACGCAAGTCGATCGAAGTTATCATGTCTATGTTCCTACAAAGACAAAACACGTGAAAATATTGAAGGACGGATCGAAACAGAGTAGAACAGACCGAATTGGGAAGGCTTAGTATAACTTAATCGACTGAACTCGTCTAAGCACAAATTGTTCATACTTACTCATCCAAGTACTTGATTTTAAAGTTGCTTTTATGCTTAGCGGCAAGTTTCAGCCATTCAGCACTCAAACTATGTTTCCAAGAATGCACCTCTACGTTCCAGCCGTGTTCAATTGCAGCAGAAGCGCACTCTGGGAAGCTTGTGCCTCCGCTGCTCTTTCCCTTGCTGCCATCTCCCGATGCTAGGACCAGCGTGTGGGGCGGCATTTCAATTATTGCCTGGAAGAAATTTCAAACGTCAAAAGGCTTTCAAAAGTATTAGATTTGATTTGAAGAAGATCCCCTGGAAAAATGAAACTTTATGCATAAATAAATCTCTATCCCGAGACTCCTGATTCCGCACCACGACGGTAAGACATTGTACAGTAATAGTAATTTTTGGTTTCAATACAGCATTAGCTACCAGAATGCTGCCTGCAATATAAGATCTGATACATCAAAAATAAAAGTCACACAAACATGAAATATTGGCAACTAAGCCGGTATCTGGGGGACTAGTAATTGGAACTGATGCTGATTAGCGAATAAATATTTCAATTTTCTGCAAAAATATGACGGTAACTGATCAAAGAGATCTAGCCAAAGAGATTATCACAAGTTCTAGGTCGTAATGGAATTCAGTGGATCAATAGACGCGAAGCTAAGGTAATTTTACTGGTGCTTTGCGAAAAAGGTTTGTCCAGACTCAAGTTGCACAGGTGATCTCTCGCACACTTTGATTGGCGGAGTGAATATGAGCCTTTATCACTTCAGCTCTAGCAAGTTGAGACGTTGCCTAAGGTCAATTGGTCATCGCAAGAATATTGCTAAAACTTTGCTTTCCCCTTTAATGATGCAGTATATCCTCACAAAATACTTCAAGAAAAGAATTGCAAAATGTGAAAAGTACCTTGTAAATGTACAGGTGCAGCTGTTCGTCAACTCTTTGCTCGTCTTTCCCTCTTCGATCTTCGAGGTCGACCGTATAGCCTAAGCGTCTGAAGTAATTTAAGAGGAAAGTAAATAAGTTAATGAAATAAGACATGGGTCAGTGCATGGACTTGAAATGGGGTCAGAACATGGTCACAAGGCTGTTTCCCCAATAAAGGAGATATGGAGTGTGTAAATATACCTTTAACATTTGAAAAAGTAGAATTGCGAAACACGCTAAAGATGAGAAAAATTCAATACCATATACAAAGAAACGGAGGATTTCATAGTGTAAGGTTCACCCAATCAATAAATCAATAATTCTTGTTATAACAACGATCGACCGTACAAAACGTCATTGTCTAGAGCATACCTATACACATCCCAGACGTGTTCGTTGGCCGGGGGGGAAGATCCACAGGCAAATCGTCGTGATACTTTCCGTCCGTTCTCGAGTACATGTGCTAATGCTTGTAAACGGACTTTGACGTGCCTGGGTCGAAGTTTAGGACTGCGGGCACATGCTGCTTCACGGGCGCCTATAAAAACGTTGCTGTTATCGATAACAATGAAGGACTCTTCGCTTGGGCCAGTTATTTTAGGAGGCTGCTCAAATGATAATTCCAAGGGCTGGTCTGCTTCTGTTTTCATGATTTCACCCTCCGAGACTGAGCGTAATCTGTCTTTTCTCGGGGTCTTGGGAAGGTCATTCCCCAGACTTGAAGCCCTTGCTCGTGACATATCCCAAGAATCCGATCGTGGTTCCTTTATCTTGGAGATAATTTCTGGTGGTCTCTGAAATAGAGCAGAAACTTGAGATGGAAGAGCAATGTAGATCTGGACCTAGAAAATGCGGCTTCATTGAGACTTTCAGCGAGAGACTCGCCTAGTGACTTTCTTTAAACACAACTGCTGGCAAGGAAAGTTGCAATATTTTGAGAATAAACTGGATGAAAGCTTTTAACAAGAGAACAAAACAAACCAAAATAGAAAAGGGCAACTTATTTAACCAGCATTTTGATATAGATGCCTTTAAAGTCATATCATGCGAAATGTGAGCTCGGTGATTACGAAAGCTCACAAACGAATGACATTGTCACAAAAAAGGTCATTCTGCATGGCAATCCAATTATTCACAATAATTGCACATAGACAAGCATCCAAAACCAGCACGTTGTTAAACTAGCATACCTTCAGCTTGGCTTGATCTTTGAACAAATTACTCTTTGATTTAGCCTGGCCATGCTGCTTTTCAATGCCTGCAGAATGATCCAACGGCATATCCAAGCAGGTATCCTTCGCAGAGGACGAATCTTGTTGCGTATCGCTCACCTCCAAGTTATAGATGAAGTGCAATAGAGTCTTGTTTGGTAAGGTGGCATCAAAGGACACTGCGGAATACTGCCAAAGGTAGTACCGTAAGAACCTTTAAAGAAAAACAAGAAATTTGAAACAATATCTGTTTGATAAAGATAATCATTTGGTTAAGAGCCCTAGCATTGTTTCGCAGACACGCTGTTACAGGTTGCTAGCCGAAATAATGTTTGTTTGTCATAACATACGTTCTGCGGAGTTTTCCTATTATTTTTTAACATGAATATGCAAATTAAAGATTTTGTTTACATGCGAATTTATCATTCTCAATTTCATATTTGGATATTGACTGTTTGACATTGATTCATATCAAGTAACAAAATTGACACAACGATTTTAGAGGTAGCAAATTTCAAATAAGAAAATAATTGTACTGTGGTATTTGAGTGATTGGTGAATATCAATAAGTCAAGACTGGGCAAATCCTCTTTAAAACTTCTCATCAAATATCATAATGGTGTCATTTGGTAACACGGTCTAATAACAAATGTTAAGTCAGTACATTCTACAGACGAAAATTTACATGCAATCCAGACTTGACAACTTAAGGCTTTATGTCTGCAGATACTGATATTTCCTAAAGGTTGAGGCTTTGTTGTCAGTTGTGACAAACAAATCTAGATTTTCCTTACCTCCAGAAATATACTGTGAAGATGACCAATGTTGTCAGCAATGTTACAATAGCGAGGGGTGGAAGCACCAGCAAAAACACTCTTCTCTTGCCAAAGAAAGGTTTTTTCTCTAAGTTACTTCTTTTGCTGACAGCTAAGAAATATAAAATAAGATGTTATTAATACACATTTGCATAGATAGGTTTGATCGCCATAATGATGCATAACATTTAACCCAACGCTGTCAATGTTGAAATAATAGCAAAGAAAAGTTGAAAAGCTTGGCAGTATAGGGTCTTTGATACAGGGTATACTTACCCTATGTGAAGGTTGCAAACAGGGTTCTCCATTATCTTCCTAAGAACAGCAGCTTGGCAGATGTGGCAAGGGGAAGGGATGACAAGTGGAGCAGGCTTAGCTGGTGGGGTCGAGGGGGCTTTCAGAGGGGAAGCTCTTTCATAGCAACATTTTGAATCCTAGAAACAATCCTTTTTCAAACAAGCTATGCCATTGGTTTTGTGTTAACTTATTGCTGATTTTAGTCTTTCTCAAACACCATCTTTTTTACTATTGAGGGTGGGGTGCAAATCTTTGCTCCTAACTCATTATACTAACTTGTGTCTGAGAGAAATATTCCTACTGAAATACACATCAGCATATACAAACTTTCACTACAGCAGCATGATTGTAAAAATGTATGCATACAAGATGCATGATTCTCAAATCTCTTACAGAGATGAAATGCATTTTGGCAACCAGAAGGGCAAAGAGCTGTATAATGTTACCAGGCAAGTTCCCACCTGGTCCTTTTACACTTCTTTAGGGCCATTATGGTTTGGAATTGGAAACTTGAATTTAGCTGTGAAATCTTTGTGAATTTTATTGAAATCTCAGTTTGCCACAACAACAACTCCAGACATTTTCCTCTATGTTCTAGTGTTATTCATGCAAATTCAACAAGAGATAGCTTTTTAGGCACACAAAGTTTTTTCTGGGAGCTTAAAGCTGTAATGCTGGGTTCACCTTCTGTGTTTAACTAATTTTATTGCTACATGCATGCAGATAAAGTACAGAAGGACAGTAACTATTCTTCAGGCCTTGCCCGGAAAGGCGCTCGATCGAGCGCGCGCGCCTAGAGCGCACCCAAAAGAAGCCTTGGAGAGCGATTTATAGAGCCCCTTAAAACGTAAAAACAATATTAACACGGAGCAAAATAAATTTTTGGAATTTGTTGAATCAACTTGATCAAGCATAAACAATCTTCCCAACAGACCGCAATATTATGATTTGCGTAAGATTACCCCTTGAGAAAAAATTCAGCAAATTCAACGTTGGGTTTTCGATATCATTTTAAATCTAATAACCCTCTAATAACCATCAAGAATACAGGCCATCAAGCGTATTCTCTGGCAGATTTATTTGATTTTTGAGCAAGCGTTAATCTTCTATTGAAGTATATAAATATTATTTTCTGTTTTTCTTAATAACTTAAAATCGCCTGTGCAAATCAGCGATCACGTTTCCGTCCAAATTATCGCATTGCTTTTCATTTGAGTTTGCGAGTAGTAGATGTTCTGGCGTTTCTTATAGAATGGATAACATGAAAAAAGGAAACAAAGTTAAATGTTCGATTTAAAGCCATATGCGTTTTGATGAAGCAATATGTGAAGCTGAGCATAACAGTAGTGATACTGACACTGATAAAAGCTCATCGCATGATGGCAACTTACATATCTAGAAAAATCTGAACAATTTTGCGACTTTGTTCTGTTATATTTATATATTTACATTAACATAGTGTTTGTTGCATGTTTTGTTATTTCATATTATGGTGCTTTCTGGTATCACCGTTGAATTTCATATTTAACATTCTTCCGAAGCTTTTAATATGAAGCTCTCGATCTTCCAAAGCTCTCGAAGGATGCTCTCAAGGAAATTTACTTAGAGGTGCGAAATAGAGCGCCTAGAGTTTCTAAGGGGCTCTTTTTATGGAGCACCTTCATTTTACTTAGAGCAAGGCCTGACATAGCTTATTTTTTTAGAATATTTTTCAAAAAGGACTGTTTTACAGCATTCTTAAGAGTCCAAGAATTTCCCATGGAATGTCTCTGATCCTCTGTCACTCTGCTAACCTGTAGAGAGATCCCTGATCCCACCACCCCCCCCCCCTGTTTTGATAATGCATATTAGACAGGTGGACCTGAGAGTTGTAGAATTACCTACACGTTCTGGAATGCTTTGAAAACGAGAAATACTCCGCAGTGAATTATATTATCATACACTGACGAGTGTTACTATCAATATGGGATACAATGGACTAGCGTGAATAGGCTCCAAATTGCAAAAAGGAGACAGTTATGATATAAATATGGGTTGTGTCATATTTGAGGCTTTTTGCTGTCTCTAGAATTTATTCAGTTAAAAAGGTTGATGACTTTGACAAAACGAGAAAGATGAAAACTAAAGGAGGTGTGCTATTTGCTTTGACTGCAAACAGGCAACCGTATTTGTCAATCAAATAGAACATTTCGATTGTCTGGCTGACGTGTCAATGCATAGATCTAGAAGTATTTCCTGGTAATCTCTCTGTTCTTTTGTGACGTCCGTCAAGCAACCATAATCTGTTTGTAGGTCCACAGCTTTGACTTTTTATAGACGTTGACTTTAGGGCATTTCCATTGGTTTTGAATCTGATGGTTTTTCCTGCTCCATAACACGAGGAATTTCCTTGCCTGTTATTATTTTTTTGCATATTCCTATTTTATTGCTTGCCCAGGCTTGCTTAATCGTGTATTCACATTGGGAAGCTGCAAAGCTCTTTTTATCCTTTCGTGCACGTTAAATACTCGAAAGTTCATCAGGTCAACGACAGAAAGGTCAACTAGGGCTAATTATTGGTGTGACAATGAAAAACATAAATTACGCTATTCTGACGCTATTGTAACGAAACCTCACGTGTATCTAGTTGAACTACTACTTGAAGCTGATTTTGGTGTTACTAAACACCCGTAAAATAAAGGAAAATAAATCAAAGATAATTGGTTTAGAAGTCTTTTCTGCCAGATTTCTTTCCTACAAGAAACAATTTTGCAAGTACAGGAAAACTTGTTTTGCTCTTGACAACTGTACAGGATCATGTCTGAAACATGTCCCTCTTCTTAACAAAGGGATTGCTCCCCTTCTCCTTCAGGAAGGAGGAGGCCTCTACCAATGGGTTATTGTGTTTTTAAACTCAATATTAAAGTTTGCATGAACGACTTACTCAATACAAAAACTACGAAC
>NW_027019302.1:47196-446519 GCF_013076305.1 Rhopilema esculentum | reverse complement strand
CAAAACCAGCACGTTGTTAAACTAGCATACCTTCAGCTTGGCTTGATCTTTGAACAAATTACTCTTTGATTTAGCCTGGCCATGCTGCTTCTCAATGCCTGCAGAATGATCCAACGGCATATCCAAGCAGGTATCCTTCGCAGAGGATGAATCTTGTTGCGTATCGCCCACCTCCAAGTTATAGATGAAGTGCAATAGAGTCTTGTTTGGTAAGGTGGCATCAAAGGACACTGCAGAATACTGCCAAAGGTAGTACCGTAAGAACCTTTAAAGAAAAACAAGAAATTTGAAACAATATCTGTTTTGATAAAGAGAATCATTTGGTTAAGAGCCCTAGCATTGTTTCGCAGACACGCTGTTACAGGTTGCTAGCCGAAATAATGTTTGTTTGTCATAATATACGTTCTGCGGAGTTTTCCTATTATTTTTTAACATGAATATGCAAATTAAAGATTTTGTTTACATGCGAATCTATCATTCTCAATTTCATATTTGGATATTGACTGTTTGACATTGATTCATATCAAGTAACAAAATTGACACAACGATTTTAGAGGTAGCAAATTTCAAATAAGAAAATAATTGTACTGTGGTATTTGAGTGATTGGTGAATATCAATAAGTCAAGACTGGGCAAATCCTCTTTAAAACTTCTCATCAAATATCATAATGGTGTCATTTGGTAACACGGTCTAATAACAAATACATTCATTCTACAGTTAAGTCAGTACATTCTACAGACGAAAATTTACATGCAATCCAGACTTGACAACTTAAGGCTTTATGTCTGCAGATACTGATATTTCCTAAAGGTTGAGGCTTTGTTGTCAGTTGTCACAAACAAATCTAGATTTTCCTTACCTCCAGAAATATACTGTGAAGATGACCAATGTTGTCAGCAATGTTACAATAGCGAGGGGTGGAAGCACCAGCAAAAACACTCTTCTCTTGCCAAAGAAAGGTTTTTTCTCTAAGTTACTTCTTTTGCTGACAGCTAAGAAATATAAAATAAGATGTAATTCATACACATTTGAATAAATAGGTTTGATCGCCATAATGATGCATAACATTTAACCCAACTCTGTCAATGTTGAAATAATAGCAAAGAAAAGTTGAAAAGCTTGGCAGTATAGGGTCTTTGATACAGGGTATACTTACCCTATGTGAAGGTTGCAAACAGGGTTCTCCATTATCTTCCTAAGAACAGCAGCTTGGCAGATGTGGCAAGGGGAAGGGACGACAAGTGGAGCAGGCTTAGCTGGTGGGGTCAAGGGGGCTTTCAGAGGGGAAGCTCTTTCATAGCAACATTTTGAATCCTAGAAACAATCCTTTTTCAAACAAGCTATGCCATTGGTTTTGTGTTAACTTATTGCTGATTTTAGTCTTTCTCAAACACCATCTTTTTTACTATTGAGGGTGGGGTGCAAATCTTTGCTCCTAACGCATTATACTAACTTGTGTCTGAGAGAAATATTCCTACTGAAATACACATCAGCATATACAAACTTTCACTACAGCAGCATGATTGTAAAAATGTATGCATACAAGATGCATGATTCTCAAATCTGTTACAGAGATGAAATGCATTTTGGCAACCAGAAGGGCAAAGAGCTGTATAATGTTACCAGGCAAGTTCCCACCTGGTCCTTTTACACTTCTTTAGGGCCATTATGGTTTGGAATTGGAAACTTGAATTTAGCTGTGAAATCTTTGTGAATTTTATCAAAATCTCAGTTTGCCACAACAACAACTCCAGACATTTTCCTCTATGTTCTAGTGTTATTCATGCAAATTCAACAAGAGATAGCTTTTTAGGCACACAAAGGTTTTTCTGGGAGCTTAAAGCTGTAATGCTGGGTTAACCTTCTGTGTTTAACTAATTTTATTGCTACATGCATGCAAATAAAGTACAGAAGGACAGTAACTGCAAAGAGAGGTAGAAAATATAGTGGAAAGTACTTTGAGATATATCTGATAAACTAGCAAATTTATTGAGCTATTTAGTGTCTCATAATGACTGGACACTCTTCTCTTTGTTCCAATTAATTGTATGGACACACCAATGTGAGTCTAATCTTGGAACCTCATGTCAAACTTTGAAAAAGAAATTAATAGTGGCTTTCTTATACAATATTCAAGGAAAATCTTAAAAAGCTTACCCTTAAAAGGTGTCTTGCAAGACCGCGTTAGAGAGAATTCAGAGCAGCCAAACAAACCACAGGCTCTGACTTTAAATTTATATTCTGTCGCAGGCTTGAGACGCTTTGCAACATAAGCTAAATCATACCCAACATATTCTAAATCATCACCACTGTAAAGCTCATATTGTATGGCTTGCTTGTTAGATACAAGGACAGGCAACCATGAAACTTGGATTTCTGATTCACCAATAACTTGAACATGTGGTGCAAAGGGCCTGTGTGGAATTTGTGGTAGATCTAATCCATCTAGAAAAAATTTAAAACACCAACTTAAAAAGTGATTAAATGGAATATTTCTGTGACAAGTTAATAGCAAATGCAATGTCTACAGCAAAAATCTGTGTCAGATCAAAATTCAGATCTTGGGTCTATATGTCTGATTTTTACTGAGTTTTATTTCCAGTTAGTTTAATAAATAACTCCTTGTATCACAGGACATTTCAGTATCAGAGAGATTATTGAATTATCCATCCAATTGTGTCTTTAACAGTCACAAAATCTACACACTGTCCCAACTTCAACTGCAATGGAACTTGGGCTCAATACTGACAACAAAATAATGAAACTACTCCTATGCTCCTACTTTGATCTACTTTGATCAGAATATAAAATATAATCTTTGCAACTTGATATCAAGTGAAAATCTATTTTCAGGTTTAAATCTTGACAAATCACAGCCTCTACAAGTTGAACAAATTTCTGTTCCCTTTTATTATTATGAAGGTTCAATATAAAATAAAAATAATTTCTGTGAAAGTTAAACTAATGCTTTTGTTGGGCAGCTTTTCAACATAAACAAATAATGAATTCTCATAGATGAATAAGAAAGGTTCAAATGATGAGGTAGAGCACATAGAGCAACGGGTATTGTAATGAAAAATACTACATAACTACACAAATGTCACTGCATTACTCACAAAGCCTAGTACCTGTCAGTTGTCATGCTAATTTGTGGTTGTCAGTGCAATTAACTCTCAATTGACTCTGGTCACAGAAATGTTAAAACAATGAATGCAATTGCACAACCAGCTGGCATCTCATCATTGAGATCAAATTCAAACTTCACTGTACATTAATAGATAATGGAGCATATCCAAAAACCAAGCACACTAATGTAGATGTGCTTTACTGTACAAGTCATTTTCAATATCTTTCTATTTACTTTCTAAAAGCCCGTGTCATTTTGCCACAATTTCAAATAAAAGTGGTAACATACATTGAGTTTTTAAGCCCCCGATTTCAAATACATAAGTTCTGGATGTAAATGGAACCAATGATATTTATCAAAAAATAAACATCTTGAAAGATTATTTTCCTTGGCTGGGCCTATTTAATTTTAACCAGATTTAAAATGACTAGGAGAAAACAGCATAGAAACGAACTCATATGGAGGCGAGTTTCAAACTTTCGACCCTATGCAAAACCTTGCCCTTTACTGAAAATGTAAACGAATGAAAAATAAAACAATCTGTTTTCTGCCTGTCTGCCTTCTTCTTTATACGCTTAAGCAACTTGGATTGACAAAATTAAAGGGCATGAAAGTATTTTCGTAACAAGCGTGCGCCATGCGATGGTGAAAATAATAAACAAATATTGCGAAAGTAACAAAAAGCTCGCTAAAGTGACAACAATGAGTTGTAAGCAAATTTTAAGTGCAGTGTGACAAACATGGAATTAATAAAATGCAATATAATAAGAAAGCGTATCCATAAGTCTCGTTGGTCTTTCAAACATATGGCCTACTTCTTACCTTGAGTCAACAACTGTCTGACGATTTTTTCCCGTCCCACCTTCAGATCCACAGCGTTCAAAATTGCGGCACACCAAAGCCAAGTAAATAAAGCAGTTCTTCGATAGAACTTTTTCTGAAATTTCTGTGAATTTTCTCGATCTAAATTCATCTTCAGTTACTTTCCATTCCTTCCTTACTCCACTGAATTCTTACTCGCACAACAACACTGCTGTCATCATGTGTAGCAACTACAACTACAATCGTGCTGGTTATTTATAAAAGCGAGCCATCTCATATCAAAGGTCACTCATGAACAATTTCCGTTGGAAAGTCCAAATTCCATGTTCCACCTCATCGTCACAGCGTGCTGGCTAGGGTATTCAAGCATTTAGATCTTTTTTCCTCAAAGTCGTATTTGTCTTGCTAATGTCTGTTTTCTCTTCCCATGTTCATTGTTTTAGTATCTAGTTGTAGTATTTGGCATCTTTTCACGTGACGTTAACTTATATTTCAAAGCAAACCAAACATATTTTTTAATTCTTTTCATTTTATCAAAGATGCCCCTAGAATAACGTATTTCTCATATAAGCGACTAGCTTTAAACCCGGGAGGGACTCGCTTTGGAGAAAATGACGGCTATGTGCCTGCAAGAAAAGATTTTATGACCCTATCCTTCTAAACGCTGAAATTTCATTCATAGTTTATCGTCAATGTTTAAAACGCCAAATACGAAGGGTCATGTTGATACTGAAGAGTTCGTGAACGCGCCAAGGGTGATACTTCATATTCCTTACAAAGATTTAGTCCTACTTTATGCAGGGATACCGGGACAAATGGGCAGAGAGAGCTGAAGGAAACAAAACTTCACCCTTGGCACATGCAACTAAATTGCATAAAATTGACAATATGGGAACAAAATGGGGTATTCTAAATAATCCTTCTCGGGCCCATTTTTTCATGCCAAAATGCTCTCTTCATCTAGACCCCTAACCTGAAGGTTTTCCTCATGTCGGGGGTCTCTTTCCTCATGTCAGGTCTGAAGCACAGGCTACCTTCTCCTGAATCATTGTAATCGATTTATTTGGTGGAGAACCGAAAAATAGCAAAGGCCTACACCTCTTGCTTTTTACGTTCCCCTACAACTTTCAATATATGGTATTTATGAGTTTTTTTCCTGTTATGTTACATACATAGCAATTTAAAGTTGTACTTTCAGCTTCTTCTAGATTTGACGGAAAAGTGTAGCCTCTCCTGAAGAGTGAGAATCAGGCACCGCGCAGCCATTGGGCTAGCAGGTGTTATAGCCCACCCCCCTCCCCCCTCCCACTTTTTTGCAATACACTCTTTTTATAAGAACCAGTAAATTTAAGTTCAGGCTGACTGTTCTCAATATTTTCGAAAATCTGAGGCTGGATTGTTCTTAATTTGTTCTTAATTTAATAGGGTGTAAGCAGTGCGAGTGCTAGCTTTTTCTAGCATTTGCCAAAAAAGTGAGCGAGACAACCTTCATTTGACAACATGTTTAAATATTAGCCGTAAAAGCACCCACAAGTGGCTAAAAATCCTCGATTTTGAGAAAAACTTTGTTCAAAATTGCATTTTGCAGAAGCTCAGCCTCAGCTTTTTTCTTAATTTGTTCTTTACTTTTGACCAATTTCGAGGCTCGTGTTCTTATAAAATTGTTCTTATAAATAAAAGAGTGTAATAGGTATAACATTTTTTTGAAAGTTTACTCAAATGCAACTTTGGATAGTTCCTTCAGTGTTTTGGGCCCCCTATACTTAGCTAAATTTGAGTCAAGTTTTAGAGCCACACTCTTTGGGGTTTTCCCTGAAGTGTTTATTATAATAATTAGCAGTAAAATATGCAGAGAAAGATCCATCTTTCTTTATGTGCTCGAAAAAGGCATGCTGTAAAATCAATTTTTTAAGATTAGCATCATAAACATCTTCACAGAAATGACCACGATCAGTTGGATAAGACTTTGAAAGATCAAGCTGGCATGATTTGACTTGCGTTTTAGCCTGACTCGCACCTTTGTTGTTCTTTTCAGGAGTTTCAGAAGATTCATCAAAGGCCGGGCCACTGGTGCATCGGCACAAGTTGCTCCACCTAACCCAAATATAACCCTAAACCTTAGATATAGCTTGATTAACTCAAGTGCAAGCAGTTTAAAGTTCTGGGCAGGGAATGGACAAGAAAAGATCACTTTTCCCCACCAGGGAGCCGATTCACCAGTCCTACCTTAGATTCCTAAGGTATGAGAGGAAAAGACAAAATATGACAGAATAAAAAGCCGGACCCATCCTAAACTAAAAAACAACAGAACCTTTTGAAGAATACTGTGATTTAGGTAAGCTCTAATTCCAAAAAGAACAAAATATTTTAAAAGACTTGAAAAAAGTAAACACACTTTGCAAGATACCAAAAAGGGAGGGGTGGTATGGGAAAAGAGAAGAGCGTTGAAAAGTCTACCAACAATCACGATAAGCCCCACCCAAACGCTTAAATACCCTCATCAGAGCCAAGGGACCGACAACTCAGTGTAGAGACCCAAAATACAGAACTCCTGCTGCTCTATATCCCAAATGCATCGAAAAGAGCACATAAGGACCAACTACCAGAATGAAAGCATGATAAATGACACCCAAATGGTAAAAGACAATTCGGATAAAAGTAAAACCCCTAGTAAATCAAATTCTACAACATCCATCTACAAATCAAATCTGATAAAATTTCATTTTATCCGCATTATGGTTATTGATATGTTCTCTGAATCAGACTGTTTATAAAAATTGAGTAGCAATAAGCAAGTATTTTCTAAAAGGGGCCTTTTCATGCGTTCTAGGGGGCGTGGCCTCAAAAAATTTTTCGGACACACCACTTTTAAACTGGCGCGCGGTCCCTGGTGAGAATATGATATTTAGTTTCCTTTGGACTTACCCTATCCTGTTTATTAGAATGACCTGCTCTTTGTTTGATTGTCTAGTTTTTTAAAAAGCAACGCCTCTCTCTATTAAATGCCCTCAGTGGCGGAGCAAGGAGGTGGTAAAGGGGTTAATGCCCCCATCCATTTTTTCGGGCTGGTGGGTTACACCTTCCTTGAGTTGATCGAGTATTCGTCAAATCTACAGCAGGTTGAGCAAAACCGTCATGCACAGTGCCGTGGCGAGGGGGCAAGGGGGAGCCGCCCCCCAGTGCTCAGAAAGTTGGTGTCTGAGAAAAGTGCAAATCTGCAATGAAATTAGTACCTCAGGAGGTCGATAGATAAAACAAAATTAAAACGTTTCAAAAGACTGTAAGAAATATTCTGAAATATATTTTAAGCTAATCTAAAGAGCGTGGTCGCAAATATTTCTGCTCGCTTTGCTTGCAGGGGACCTTCGTCTGTACCTTTACAGAATGTTTTACAATTTCCTCTCGTCTTAGGTTATAGAATGGGGTCAGCCAGAAAAAGCTACATATGACGATTGTTGTGTTTGATTAGCCAACCATTGCCACGTAAAAAAGCCACGGCTTTCCCAATGTATTTACAAAAATTGGACGAGGATCTAGATGGTTAGGCTGTGAGTGGATACGGTTGAGCTATAGAAACGGAGGATAGTATGGGCAGACTTGCTTGACTTCACAAAGGTGACATAATGGAAAATTAACGATTCGATTTTGATACTGAAAAAAATTTTGAGATTTGATTTTGCAAACAAGTGCCCCAACTTTCCATTTCATTTTCAATTATTCAAGCATTGTAGCCTATTCAGCAATGCTGATTTAAAAGGGTCATGCATCCAAAATAATAGAAAAACTCAAAAAACATAAGTTTAAATGAATAGTTGCGATAGATCCAAAATTATTACACTACTTAACCCTGAAAAAAGTTTTAGAGGAAAGTTTTGAATTTTATCAGAGATGTTGCCCGCTTAGCTTCGGTATCTAGGCTATTCTAAATTTTTCAGCACACCTAAACGAGAATGACTTTGGCACATTGCAAAGCTTCTTAACCTATCTTGATGCTTATGTTTCACGGTTATTCCGTGTTCAATTTCTTACGTTAAAAAATGTCCATCTTTCTGTCAAAATCAAACCAGATGAAACTATGAAGTATAACCATAATAAGATGTTTGCCCTCTGTGCCTTGAATCCTTGGTTCTAAGTAAATGGTGTGAATATTTCAGACCATCTTCCAGTTGTCCCTTGAACTTCATAGTTGCAATAATTTTTGCCGCCGGCCAAGGTTGCTGTCTTTACCTTACCGTTTTCCATAATGATACCCTTCTAAATTTTGGGCCCTTTAAGTTCGATCTCCCCGTAAGGAAAGAACATCCCAATCCACATCTGGTAGCTCGAGTCATTATAATGGATTAGCAAACAGAAAGCCTCGTACTTCTACATGTTTATGGGAACATGTTTCTCACAATAGATGAAGTTTTAGAGCGTTTCGCCAAGATAGAAGATGGATGTTCAGCCATTAAATTTACCGATATAATAACCTTTAATATTTACACAGTCTAGTTTGTTCAGTAATTCAGATTGCTGTTATCAATCAAAGACCTTTATTTTACATGATAAAAACTAATGTAAACAAGAAAAAAGTTTGATATTTAGGTAAGAAACTTTAGTTAGAGACCTTACTTTTCTAGAACGTGAATAGAGGAGTTAGGGTCTGGAATCGTTGTATTGGAACTTTTGAATTAACAGAACAATGCGTGAAACCTCGTTTTCAGGTTGTATTGTTTTATTGTTGCGTTTTACGGGATGTTTGTTTGTTGTTTTTAATAAATTGGAGAAGAAGGAGTCGAAGGAGACGCTTTACAAGAATCTTACGAGATCACAACTTCTATAAAATGAAAAAAAACTCTAAACTCTCAAGTGTGAGCTAATCTGTGTTTATTTCTTTACTTTCTTTATCTAATATGAATTACATTCTTCTTTGATAACTTCGTGTTCATTCTACCGCATTCTACATTTGTCTAAGAGAATTTTCTTACCATTGAATTTAGACACAGTCCTCTGAAACTCTCTAAATCTAAAGGTTTTAAAAGGATCTTTTATTTGTTTTGTATCATATATTCTGCCCTATGTAAGAAACAGAATTGGAATCATGTAGAGTAAACTTTCTAACACGTTGTATTTAGGGTACCCTCGTCACCAAATTCTGAACATTTTTCAGCGCCCCCAATATCAATGGTGCTGTCTTCAAATTTGGTTTGGATCTGTCCCTGGCCATGCTAAGGCATGAGTTTGGCAAAAACAATAGACCATGTTTCCAAAATTTTTGCACCTGTATATTTGTTGCACAAATCATTTGTGGCAAAAAGGAAAAATTGGTATTGACTGTAGAATGTTCTCTTATTATCAAAGTTTTGCTTTAGAGTGCAGCTTGAAACGGTTGAAGCATAACTACCATGCAAGACTTCTTTTGCCATGGTACAATTTTCTCAACGTACAAAGCAGGTAGGCTGAATCAATCGGGACAAAGCTGTGCCAAACCATTTTCGTTTTTCTCTTGCTTACAACCATATGACAAAAAAATGAGCAAAATAATTTAAGATGCAACGATGCAACCATTTTCTATTCGAATTGTCTTTAATAAGTGGAAAAGGGAAACGGGTAAAAAGCAAACACAATGAATCAAAATTTTTTGAATCAAAACTGTGGGTTTGCCCATGGTTAATTTTTATGCCAAAAAAACTTCAATACACGAAGGCGTAGGAGACATAGGGGTTTGGAGGGCTGCAGCCCCACTTATCAGGCAATATTATTGCGTTTTTAACACCATTTAGGCAGCACTACCTTAGTAATTCAATAGTGTAAGTCGGGCAAGACCCATTCTAAGCCACCTTAGACGTTTGGCATTCGCTACGCCCATGAGTGCACCGAGTGCAAATAGCTACGTTGAAAAGTTTTCAGATAAGATACCGTTCTTTATTGATGGGTGAGAGAATTACACATTTTGATGAGTGAGTTCTGAAATTGCTAAAGAGGGTTCCATGGAAAGATTTACAGAAAAAGCAGATTTAAGTTGATTTGTTATAATTCAGATAGAAGAGGGGAGTATTTGCTGCGTTTTCTTGCTACTTTTGTATCAAGATTGGATTCGAAACAGGAAATATTGAAGATCTATCAGAAAAATAAATACTTTTAATAAGAGTTCAGATACTTTATCATTATAAAATCAAATTAGAAAATATATATCAAGATGGAAAACATAAGTCAATGAGTCCAATCAAAAGAAAAACTGATGTCATTTGGCTATATAGATTTTCTGAAAAAGCGCTAAAAAAATTTTCGAAAGAAGTTCGTAATTGTATTATCATGAATATTTTTGCGCAAATCATGAATATTTTTGCTTGCCAAATAATTTGCGATCAAATTCAGTCTTCATTCAGGTATCTTTCTGGAGTTCTTCTATCAAAGAATACCTAAGACAAATAATTGTGAAGCTAAATCACAAAAAGGCACACGGGCACGACATGATAAATGCAAAATTCCTAAACAGATGATAAATACAACCCTTGTTGAGCATCATGAAAAAATGCATTATTCAAGGAACTTTTCAAAACTTCTTAAAAAAGGCTATAGTCTCACCTATCTATTAAAAAAAGATTCTTTTAATAAGGAAAATTTTAGACCAATAAGTCTACTAACGACACTATCTAAGGTACTTGAAAAACCAATAGAACTTTCAACTTTCTCCTTGAAGCAAAATTTTCGAAATTCCTATGCGCATATGGAAAACACTTTTTAGACTTATTGAAGCACGCCCTTCCCAGCACGCTCTTTTTAGACTTATTGAAGACTGGAAAACAGAACTGGAAAGGAACAAATATATTAGTGCTGTCCTTATGGATTTGTCAAAGCCTTTGACTGTCTACCATGAAACCTACTTTTAGCAAACTACATGCTTATGGTGTTGATAGAAATTCTCTTTTACTTATGCAAAACTACCTGTCTAATAGAAAGCAAAGAGTCAAAGTGAAAGGTCATAACAGCTTCTGGGGTAAACTTGGAGAAGTAGTGCCACAGGGATCAATACTTGGACCTCTACTTTTCAATATTTTCCTAAACGATATTTTTCACAGCCTTAATGAAAGGTTTTTATGTAATTTTGCTGATCACAACACGATATCTGTCACTGCAACAAATACTGATGATGAAATGTCTTGATTGGTTTAAATCTAATGAAATGATTGTAAATCCCTCTTAATTTCAAGCTATCACAATCGGCAGCAAAGATAAATGCATAAATGAGTTTGAAATTGACCAAGAATTTGCAATCAAAATAGAGAAGAACGTTACTTTGCTTGGTGTTCAGATCGATGAAAATTTAAAGTTTGATACTCATACCGATTAGATCTGTAAAAAGGCAGCTAAACAGTTAAATTCTTTAGAAAGATTGACAAGATTTATGGGCGACAGAGAAAAAAGATTATTATGAATTCATTTATTCTATGTCATTTCAATTATTGTCCATTGATATGGATGCTATGTGGTAAAGGATGAGACTAGCCTATTCGGACTATTCATCTTCGTACAAAGATTTACTTGCTAACTCAAATGAAACTACCACACATGTCGAATCAGTTAGAATTTTAGCGCTCGAAGCTTATAAAAAAATTAAAAAACTTTATCCTGTTTTCATGAAAGACTATTTTGTAACCGTCATAACCGGTCATAACCTTCGACTCAAAAACCCCCTTGACATTCCAAAAGCCAGAACTACCAATAATGGTATCAGATCATTAAGTTTTCAAGGGCATAAAATCTGGAATTCACTCCCAGAATCAATAAAGACAGCACAAAATACTAGAAAATTCAAGAATTTGATCAAAACTTGGTTCCTCGAAAACAAGGGCGCATGCTTGTTTCGCAGTAAACAATCTGTCTTATGCAGTCCTTAAAATTGCTTCATGTTAGTCTTAAATAGTGTATATTCACTATTTTAAAAACTAACCTTTTATTGCTGTCTTGTATGGTATACACAAAGCTACAGGCTTTTTCTTCACTTCTGCTGGAGGCTAGGTACACACAAACTGACAAATGCAGCCTGGGTCTATAATAATTCAGGCTTCTATGCTCAAAAAATTCAATTTTTCATTAACAACGAAGAACATTTAAAAAGCGGACCGCATAATCAGAAAATGTATTATCATTGTGTCCGTAAAGCTTATACGTAAAGGAAGTGGAACTATATTTTCATAAAACCATAGAGGAAAAAGTGTGATGAAAATGAAATAAGAATATGGCATTTATCGAACGAAAGTAAGGGGAAGAGCAATTATTTTGAATACTACTTAACAATAAATCAAGTTTGATCATCACATAACGTAATATAGTTAATCAATCATCGCAATTTATTTGAATAAAGGGATAAAGGGAAATATTAATTTTGACGTTTATTACTACCTTGTTTAATACTGCTCAATTGTCTGAAAGTTTTGAAGCCGAGAAATAAGCAAATGAATAAATGCTGTTCACAAAAGAGTAGTAAGAAAAGTCAATGGACACAATAATTCATCCAAGTAGCTTTGGCCTTCCAGGCATTGGCCTTGTTATGAATTTAGTCGAAGAGAATTGCCAAGTTTTATGCTTGATCAAGATACGTTTCATGATATTTTTCATTTAAGATCTTGTTTTCGATTTCAAGAGTCTCTGCAATCGATATCCTACTTATTTCGGTTTTCCTCTTCTTTTTCTATTTTATTTTACTTTTTTATTTTTTTTTTCTATTTTTTTATTTCTCTGTTTAAGTTAGTCGTTTTGCTTTACCAAAAACCTTGAACTCTGCCCTGTTCATTTCAGAATTTCTGTTGCACAACGTATTAAATAAATTCCGAAAAAATCAAGATTTGTCATACATTCCGAAAAATGCAAAATTTTGTCTACTGAAAGCACAGTACAAATTCTGCAAGAAGGCACTGCAGACTTTCCTATGCTATGAAGAAGCTAAAAATCTTGCAAAATGAAGACGCGAAACATTTGCTGCAATAACCATGTCCAAACTTTGAATGCCTTGAATAACACAACAGCGCGACAAAGAAATCAAAGAATCTAGCTTAACATAATGATAATAATTACTGGAGAATACAAATCCAAAAACGTTACACTTTTGATTGAAACAAAGTTTATCATCCCATTGGTCATTTACCTTTAAAGCAAACTGAGCTGCAGCAAAGGACTATGGTGTGAAGAATCCCTCACAAACTGGAAGTTATGCTTCTTAAGCATGGGGAAGGTTGGTTAGTTTTCCAAATCGCAATATTGTCAAAATGTTATGAACTAAGCGATCTTCTTCTGCAATTTCAAAATGGTGAAGGGCATGGGTGTTGTGGTACAGGCACCACAAAGCGTTGAGAAAAGTGAGGGGTCTAAAAAAGGTGACATTTACATAGGTTAATCAGCAACCTCAATATTGAGGGCTCCGCTGATGAAATACGATTGGCCATTGCATGTACAGCCGTTTGACAAAAATTGGTTGGGTTGAAATACAAGGGAAAAAGTAAAGGGTTGGTGGCTACTGAGCTCACATGCAGGGGGCGCCTAAAGTATTTGCAGGGTGAGAGGGGTTAAATAAAATAAAATGTGGTTTGACTGGTGATTCGTTGGTAAATTTTTGCATTGTTGCCAAAATTTTGGGGCTATAGCCCCCCAGCCCCTTACCGCGGTGCCTGTGAACACGCCCTGATTTTGGCTTAGATAGTCATGAAAAAGTTTTGGAGAATAAAAACGAGGATTATATACTTTGCTTTTGAAAAGAACTTTTATTTTGTGTGTTGATTTTCTGTAACTATAATTGATTCATGCACTGCCCCCGGTGTAGACATATTTCCGCTTTAATCAATTGTTTGGGAACCAAGCCCATTATGTGGTGCGGTTTGATTCATTCCTCGATTCCCTGTGACGAGTAATTCTGACTGTTCACAACTTCCTTGAGTGGCCTTTACTGCGACTAAACTCCGAAGATCTTTTCTCCTACTGCATGAAATCACAGACCGACTGATTTAGCAAGTTTTTTCGCTGAATATGGAGGTTGGTTAGTGGCAGTTACAAGATTTTGTACATTGAATTGTTTGCCTTATTACTCCTGAGAAACTTGAAGGCCCTGGAAGAATCATTATTAAATGAAAAGTACCTTCAGCATTTGAGGCAAAATGAGTGCTGCACATTCTAGAGCAAACATTCTTCATAGGAATCCTGAGAATGACTTTGAGCTCATTCAAAAGATTGGTAGTGGTACTTATGGAGAAGTGTACAAGGTATCGTATGTTCTTTTTGTTTGTTAGAAACATGAAATGAAATGAAAGAGAACCCCAGAAGGAACACACCGAAGGTACACCAAAAACTGTTTTTCACACAGTAACCTCAAGCTAAGAATACCTTTTTCTCAGTATTACTGACAAGCAGCACCTTTTGGCATGGTTTTACCTACTTTTATAAAGGGACAATTGGCCGAAATCTAAAAATAGATGATGTAAAATATAGTTGCTAAGTGGAGTTAAATTGATTAAATATATAAAAAAATAGCTCATATAATTTATACATGGCATTAAAGCAGGAACGGTATGTCCTCACTGAAACATTCTCATAACCAAAAAAACTTTAGAAGCAACTAGTTTTTTGTAGGTTTTTTACATAGATTTATAGCAGAAGAAACATTCAAAAAATATTGATGTCACTTTCATCTCAAATTTTTAATAATCTGTCCTCTTCACTAAGATGTTTTAGACCCCTCTGGAACCTTCAGAATTAATAAGCCCCTAGCATAAATAGCGCTTTTACAGTAATTATATTGTTTTCTATCATGTACTCAAATGTTTGCTTTGGTGTTAAATTCAGTATTGAGATTAAATGAACTCATTCTGGTACAAGTTTTTCTTCTTGTCTCATGTAATGGTGGTCTAAAAGTTCCCTGTTTGGTTAAACAATAGTTTAATGTTAGAAGTCATAATTTCAATTTGATTCTACAGCAAAACATTGAGATGCATTTTTGGTTGAGTGAACATTTTATTGGAAAATTTGTTTATTGTGAGGGTCAAATTTATCTTATGACAGTTTTAATTCCAATTTTTTTAATTGAGGCAAGAGTGAAAGCCACCGGCTCCATGGCAGCTGTAAAAATTGTTCACATTGATGCAGGTAGGTGTATTCCAAGAATGCTCATTTTACCATGTTTCATTCTGAGAATAAAGCCCATTCCAGTACAAATGCAAACTCTTACGAATAGCTTACATATATTTGTCTATTGCCTTATAATTACATGAATTAATTTTACAACATGCTATTTTATATGTGTATCCATTTCCATTTTGTTGCATCATTATTTCCTTCTGCAGCTTATTCACACCACAGAGATTGACACTTTAGGCAAAATGGAACAGAAAACCATTTTCCTTGCTTCAGTCATTGATCTCAATATTGAGCTTCCTAGGTCCTCATTCACAACTTTTTCACCACAACATTCAACCATGTCAAAGCCAATTTTGTCGGGGGCATCATCAACAGTTAGATCACTAACCAAATTCATTTTCTCACTCTTTTGTATCTGTGGCAAAAGTTGTCTCCCAAAATTGGTGTGACCCTTACTTTCCTTTTTTGATAATCCACAATGGATCATCTTCTAGCACTGCCTCAGCTAAGGCAAACTTCTTTGTATGGATCAGTGTCAAATTTGAATCTTCATGATCAAGGATAACAACTTTCTAATTATCCCCATACGACTGTATCAATGTCAACAATCGAATCCTCAACCTGCAAAATCCTCAAGAGCTTCTCCTATTAATTTTTTTAAATCAAAGAGTTCTGTAAGTATACCATGGATAGTTATCAAGTACTGCCCCTTATTCCTTACCTGAACTCTTTATGCTCCCTTTATTTACAAAACAATTTTTATGAAAATTCATTTGTAAAGAAATGTCTCAGCCTCACTTCTGACTGATTATCTGATAATCATTGAATAGTGGGGTAGAGACCAGAACTGCACTGCCCACTGGGCCCTGGGAGCCCACAAACAAATAGGGCCCCAAGAATATTTCAGAAGTTTAATACGGTATTATAGGGTTTCTCTTGCATAAGTTTCTTATCAGTGTGCAAATGCAAGACCTTAAGGTATGCAAGCTTCAAGAATTGATATGGATGATTCCATCTTGTAAGAAGATACGTGGCACCCTAACTTCACAAAAGGAAAAAAGGATGCTCTTGACAATCTTATACATCTATCAAGCTATGTGAAATTATCAAATGTCTTTGCCAAAAACTATATACAATATACAACCTCTTACATTACCACTTATTTTATGAATGGAAATGAAAGAGCAGAGTTTTTGCAATCATGCTTTCCTTGAAGATCATTCTAGACTTAAAATAAATAAACATAGTTTATACAAGGCTTCAAATACTAAAAAACAACACATAAGAAAACATCAGAAAGGTGAACGTTATTGGAGACCTTTTTAATTATATAGCAAAAATCGCCAAAATTTCATAGAAAAGGGCAAATAGAAAGAAAATATTTAAAATCTTTGGACCAGTTAGAGAGGATGGAATGGTCCAATCTGCTGACAGATAAAGCAAAAAATGGATGATAACCATGATATGTTCGACAAAAACATTGAAACAGATTTTGAAATGTTCACCCAGAAAGCACAAAACGCTGAAGCACAAGAAACTACTGTACTTTACCTCCCTTACGGTTTTCGCTAGAAGCAATTTCAGCATTAATGTCAATGTACCTTGCCCAAAACGTGATGAAAATTCAGTTATTGGACTTCTTTTTCATTCACAACTCCAAGCCGTCCCAATAACTCTCCATGTCAGGACTTTGTCCCAATAACAGGATGTGAGAGATTTTGTCCCAATCTTAAGAAAACCCATCCAGTCATGTTGCATAGGCGAAATTGCTTCAAAGAGTGCATTTTCCAGCGAACTGGAATCACTCATATTTGAAAAATTTTTGCCACCTCGGGTAGTTCGAAATCGAGATGTTTTGTTACAAGGAACCTTCTCTTTTCATGAATTACACTGACTTTTATGGCTTTATTTCCCTTCTACAACTAGACCTTTCTATAGCATCCAATTCAAGCTATTGAAGTCATATTTCTGCTATAGCTAAACCTACATCTACATCTCTTAGATTGCAGCAAATCTATGTGCTTCACCCGACAGCAATTTCCAAGTGACATAAATGAATATATTTTATTTTTTTTCTACAATTTCACCAGAATGATTTATGTCTTGTGCAACAGCCACCTCCAGATCTTCAGCCAGTTGAGAAAGCACCTGCCCAATTTTTGGTCAAGCTCTCATAAAAAATCCTCCACATAGCAGCCACCTCCAATGAATGGCCAAACGACCACTTGGGAGTGCCCAGTGCCTTTTTTACCTCCATTAACAGCCAAGCAGGTTACCTTTTGCAAAGAAATGAAAGAAAAATTCAATAAAATTTGTTTCTATTTAAAAATTATTTATGTTTTTTTAAAAAATCATTAGCTTTTTCCAGCTTTCTCATGTCCCCTTGTTTGCCACATCACAGATATTTCAAGTCCTAATCCACCCCTACAATTTATTTCTATAATATCCTAAATCATGACTTTGTACTACATGTAAGTAAAACAAGTGTATACATGCCATCCCCCTCTTCTGAATAGATTTTTTGCTAAAAAGAATATATATATAAAAAAACCTAAAGCCGTCACCTCCAAAACAACAGCCACTAAGCTTGGTCCCTAAAAGTGTCCACTATAAGACGTTCCACTGTACTTCCATATCGCTTGGATTAGTTTTGCATGCATCAATGTTTTCTTGATTTTTTTGCTTAAGGGGAATAATAACGAAATCCAATGTGACAAAATCCATGCAGTTTTCCTTTATTTTTGCCACTGTGCTTGTGAATGCTTAATATATACAATTGGTTTTTTAGGGGATGATTTTGACATCATTCAGCAAGAAATTGTTCTGATGCAAGATTGCAAACATCACAACATTGTGCAATATCTTGGAAGTTACTTAAGGTATGTTCATTTTCCTGATGATGCAAATCGATGCTAAAAATGGAGGTTGGTCTTGATGGAACATTTTATTGAAGAGCAACAGAAAGACCCTAGCCTTTAACACCACATATCATGTTATATTGTGTTTATGTTTTTAAATGAAGCAATAACCATTTTAGCAATAATATACCAAAAATCCTCAAATCTCTCGCCCCTTGAATAAGCCCACCCTCGAATAGGCCCCCACCCTACAACTACAAATTGTCAATTTTATAAGCCCCCCCCCCTCGAATAAGCCTCCACTGCTACCCTAAATCCTTCAATTGGCCCCCTGGATTTGTTGATTGTTGCCATCTGAAGTTTCCTTTGGTGTTTTATTGAATTAACAAAAATCTTCATACTTTTGGTAACAATTAATGAAATGTTAATGAAGGAAGTCAAACTAAAATGTACAAAGTCTTTTAATAATGTTATCTTGATGTCTACTATAATTTTATAAGCCCCCCCCTTGTATAAGCCCCCCTTGAATAACTTAAGAGTTTTCCCACAAGAGAAATAATTTTGCTGATTTCGCAAACTTCATTTACCTTTATTTCTCTAATTTTGTACCTTTCAGGCGAGACAAGTTATGGATTGCAATGGAGTTCTGTGGTGGTGGCTCTTTGCAAGATATTTACCATGGTGAATTTTCCTTTTAATAAAGATAATTTATATGAAATTTATAAACATGTTTGAGTGTTATTTATGCATAATGTCGTCTTTACATTTTAAATAAATGTTTTAATCTTTGCAGTCACTGGCCCCCTTGCTGAAAAACAGATTGCATTTACATGTACAGAAATGCTAAAGGTAAACTAACCTTGCATGTTGTTATGTTAATTTGATTCTTGTGTCTCAATAATGGGTAGATAAAGTATATTCAAGAGTTATTTATTGATAATGTATGACAGAATTGGATATAGGGAGCATGTTACAGAATATATTCATCATTGATAGATAGACAGTACATTATACAATGTCCAGAACATATTGCCCCTTTTGTGTATAGTAAAAAGCTGAGATCTTCAATTATATCACTTGGATTTTGTCACTATGAGTTAAAAGTTTCCAGAAATTTAGAAAAGAGTACTAACTATCACACTATTATTAAGAGAACATGTTGTCAAGTTATCATTTGCAGTTATCATTTGCTTTTCTTAATCATAATTTCCTGGAGAGTTCTAAAGATTATTCTAGATCTAGCATCATTGATAAAATTTGTAACTTTTAATCTTCTAGGGTTTATCATATTTACATGGAAGTGGTAAAATTCATAGAGATATCAAAGGGGCCAATATATTGGTCACAGATGATGGCAACATCAAACTAGGTTGGTATTCTTGACCCTTTGCTACAGCTTTGAGAAATACTATTTAAAATAACGATCTTTGTTAGGACTAAGACGTTGTACAAGGAGTTTTTTCTCTATATACTGTGACTCTCCTTTATAGAGATCTTTCTGAACATATATCATTAACTTTTTGGTGCATCCTTTTAGCTGATTTTGGAGTCTCAGCACAGATCACTGCTACCCTCAATAAACGAAACTCGTTTATAGGAACCCCATACTGGTATGTTGCTTATTATATAATGGAACTTATTACTGTTTATATCTGAGATCTTCTAATTGTCTCAAGAAATGGCAAGTGAGATTCCGTTTCAGGAGAATAAAGAATAGTTTGAAGAAACATGCACACAAACTTTTCGTGGTACAAAATTGAAAATGGCTTTGAAAAAAGTATACAGTCAGACTTACTTAAGCTTTCTTCCTGGCACTCTTCAGAATATAAAACGTCAGAACATAGATCAAATCAATAAGCTAGGAAATATATATAGCCAGTTGTGGATCGAAAAAGGCCCATCAGAAACGTGAGCACATTACTATTGAGGTTGCCCAATCAGTGCCATTTGCCTTTTGAAAATGCTACCAATGGAGTCCTATGGTGAAAACGAATTCTTTCTGTTTACACAATAGCAGTTTTTTCATGCTCATGTAGATAAATTCCAAAACTTGTTTACGGTACCAAAAAGGCCCTTCCATCCATTCAAAAGGATTGTGTGTCTATCCTATAACCCAAAAGAGTTCCGTTATCTCTGAGTTTACGTGCCAGTGTGATTCTGGCTACGTAGGACGCACAACCCAAAGATTGGGGGATAGAATAAAACAGCTTTTCCTTTGTAGCATTAGTACCAAACTCTCCTCAAAAGAAAACAGCCACTTCAGTGTTGCTGATCTATAACTACAACTAAAGCATGCGATTCTGCTATCGGGCAGCATTTACTGGAAAACCCAGATTGTGCAAAAAACTATAATGGTGACATATTTCGGATTATTGGCAAAGCCCATCTAACAATTTTTGAATTACATGTTCTTCAGAAACATGTGCATGATACTGACCCATTAACTGAAATTGAAAGTCTCTGTAAGATGGTAAGTGTAATGAGATTTAAGATATCTTTCTAATGAACTTTGTCGCTTTTTAATTACTGTATTTAGTGAAGGTTACTTTTATGCTGTTTTATTACAAATTTCAGGATGGCACCCGAGGTTGCTGCTGTTGAAAGAACTGGAGGATATGATCACCAGGTAACTTTTTACTTACCGTAATGCCTCGTTTAAGCGCCTCCCCTCAAATAAGCGCCCCCCTCGAATGAGCGCCCACCCTAGAGGTGAAATTATTGAATAAGCGACCCCTGCAATTCACCGCGATCGAATTTTCGATGACAACATAATTGGAAGGCAATTCACCAAGAAAGATTAAATGACCAACACAGTTTGATGTAGTTTTCATTTTCATTGTTTGCCTTTCCATCATAATAACATGCTTCAATTGAGAACACATTCATTTTTTAGTCTCTTCCAAATCTATTTTTAAAATAAGCGCCCCCCCCGAATAAGCGCCCACCCTGGAGCCTCAAAAATTAAATAAGCGTTCGGGCGCTTATTCGAGGCATAACGGTATTGCATATTTCAGCAAATATATTGTAAAATAAACTTTGAAAATGGCATTAATTATTGAATATTGCAACAATTTCATTTCTGTTTTAGTGCGACATTTGGGCAGTGGGAATAACAGCTATCGAGTTAGCGGAGCTTCAGCCACCTCTGTTTGATCTGCATCCAATGAGGTTGTTGTCATTACTAAATAACAAATCTTGTAGGGGGGCATAAGTTCAGTGGGTATAGCTTAACAGCCAAGTCTTTTGGGGTATTCAAAAACACATTCCTCATTATATTTTCACTTGAACTTTGTCAGCATATGTCAGCAATACATGTAAATTGAAATTATTTCTGCATGAGGTTTTTGTACTATTATTAATTTTACTAATTGTTAGTGCATTTCTAATCGTTATTGGCATAAGATTAATGTTGACAAATAAATTAGTCCAAATTAGACAAATAAATAGCATAAAAGTGACAAATAGTTCTTTCATAACATTAGTAGCTGAAATATAGGCTTTAAGTGGAGACATAGCAAGTCTGACATTTCAAAATAGATCGTGATTCAAGCAACAATGTTATAAATTGTTTGTGGAACTTTTGCTTCATACCCCCGTTTATTATGGCATCTGTTTCACATCATCTTACATGTGGCACCAGTAATAATTTATTTGTTGTAGAGCTCTTTATTTGATATCAAAACGAAACTATACACCACCCAATGTCAAAGAGAAGAATAAATGGTTAGTCCATTTTCATAACAATTTCATCCTTAATTTAATCTTGACTCGTATTGGAAGGCTCAACCCTCATAAACAAAGTTTTTGTTAACGTTGTGAATACGAGGATTAGCATTATATGACGAATCGACGGTCTTTCATTGCTGACGAAAGCTCCTTTTCAGTATAGCTTTTTTGAAGAAAAATTTTTATTAGAACATTTTCCTTTCGCTTGCATTTTGTTCAATACTTAGTTTCCCAGGCGTGCAAATATATCAGCTCAAATGACATTATTGAGTTGCCGAATAACACAAAGGTAAAAAAACTTCAAAATCGAGGTAAAGCAACCTAAATTATGACCATGAGCCTTTGAATTCCACGTGCTTGAAAACTGGAGAACCGCCATTTTGATGACGTCATGCACAATTTGGACAATAACTCGTTATTTGCAGTTCTGATAGAGTTTATTCTTAAGAACTTTTTGCTCCTATTACAATGCCAAACAAGATGGTTGGAGCGATTTTTCAAAAAAGAGAATTAAAAATTATGATGACCGGGGAAAATGACGTCATCGATCACGTGATTTCTATTGTGTTACAAAAATGTATCCAAGGCTTGAAATATTCAGCAAGGCTGAAAGTACCCAAATCAAGAGCAAAAACTAAGGTTAGGCACTTTGCTCGATTGTTGTTAAAAATTCCCTGTCTATTAACGGTGGGCTGAAAATGAGCAAGCCATTCACCTTCTAGGTTTAGAGGGAGCCTTCAATCCTTTTCCAATCATCTTTAGTGGAAAATCCCTGTCAAGTGTTTGTTGGCGTGACATCAATGATTACATTTCATATTTAGTCTGCTTTTTGCCATTGTTTTTCTAATCTGAGCAACTATATCATGATCCCAAGGCTGAGAAACTCCATTATAGGTAGTGTGTTTTTCTTTACAAAGCGCAATTTCCATTCCACCCCTTCAGAGAAATAGCATTTCTGGGCTACTTGTATATTTTCTAGGGCCATAACCCTTTCTGGACATAAGACATATATTACCATGTAAATCTGAATTGTCGCTTTGCATCGCTGTGACTTCATTTTTTTAGGTCCTCTGATATGAGGGACTTCATTAAGCAATCACTGACAAAGAACCCAAAGAAGAGACCACCAGCTGATAAACTATTGCAGGTATTTTGCAAAAATCGTTCTTTTTTCCATTTCAGTTATTCTCCCCTTTTGAGAATTAAAAAATCTTGGTTTATATATAAGTTGTGCAAAATGCCTGGCAAAAACGTATTTTAAAGGAAAAGAATAAGATTGAAGCTGCTAGAATAGAGCCTTGATCTGATATTTAGGTCGCATCGAAGTCAATGATGCATTTATCGAGTTGTCTCTGGTAGAGACTATTAAAAAACTCAACATTTGAAAGCGAAATTGCTGATTCTAGTGTTAAAACTTCTGTTTGTTGTTAACAATAAGGGAAATCTCTGAACTTCCTTTGCGTAGTTTTTTGTATTTTTTTCTTGCTTTCCAGCATAACTTCTGCAGTTTGGGTGCTGGCGGGAGAAAATTTGTCGTTGAGTTATTATCGAGGCATGCGCAGCTAAAAGAGAAAAAGCAGTTTAGATACAGTGGTGAACCAGAACCTGAGTCTGTTGAGCAAAAGGAACAAGAAAAGGTACTTGTGGTCTAGCAGCGAGTTTTAACTAAAAGTGTCTATGATGCACCTGTTTGACCAGTTCTTAAATGATTTTAGCCGGAAAACAATCGAGGAGCTGGTTGACATGGAAGCAAAAACATTGGTTTTTTGGGCTTCATTTAGTCGGCACCTTATTATCTTGCCGACCACCCATCCAGCGCTTTTTCTGATACCAGTGATGATTTACATTTGCCTTTGAAAATTGGGAAAATGGTTTCTTGCATTTTGCGGAGGGCCCCTTTGCTGAAGGATCAGGACCCATTTATTAGAAAACAATAAAGAATTACCTGAGAATAAAAAAGAAAAATGAGTAATTTTCCCGTATATTGCTCAAGTTGATTAACACGGAAGAAAGTTTATTTGAAGATGAATTAAATTTCGACTTTTTAAGATATGGTCGAATGCAGGTGTAGCTGAAATTTTTCAAAATTTGATGTTGTTTTCTCTCAATGGTTCATTGTCTTGTTCCATAGTTTGATGTCTGTTTGAATCTTTTAAACATCTTTCTATCTATCTAGTCGGAAAAAACAGTGAAGAGAATTAAGTCAAAGAAAAATAAAAAAATGAAAGATAGGGCTGAAGCTGCAAACGTTGACAGTGAGTCGTGTTTTACTATCTATTGGAATTTTTGTTTTGTTGAATCCATTATCGATATAAGTGAACTTCTAATTGCTAAAATTATATAATATTTTTATAGTGTAATGCAATAGCAATCATGTCATTCCTTTGCTTATTTTTACATTTTTCTAGATCTCAATTTAAGATTTCATGTTCGTTTGTTTTGAGCTATTAACCGTTTTATTTTAGTGCCAGAAAACCCATCACCAATTAAAAAGGAAGTTGATCCTAGAGAAGACGTAAGTTATCAGTCCTAACTCTTTTCCAAACCTCTTATATTATTGCTTATTTTCTATTCCGCAATGCCCAGTGTAATACTTCATGTAAGAACCTTTCTTTTAATTATTTTTCTCCATATCATATTTCAGCATTTCTCTCTTTCCATCAGCCACGTGAATGTTTTTGCAGACTTCTTTGCATTTAGCTTCGTAGCACAAAATTGTTATTGGCTAAAACTTAGCATTTTAATATTTTTGTTTTCTTTTAGGGAACATTCAGACGGCAATCTAAGATGTAAGTGCATGGCCTTTCTATTTCTCTATTTCTGTACAAACTTATTTTTATTCATCAAAAGCTATCATTTTAATCGTGGACCATGATCTAGTTATTTTCTCCTTTCAGTGACGATGCAGGAACATTAGTGGTGAAACATCCAAGCCAAAAGTAAGTAACTGGAAACTATAGATTCCTCGATTAATCCAAAATTCTATTAAAGTTTCATAGACCAACATCCCATAAAAGCTGTTATTAAACTATTTCTATCTAAATACCTTTCTGTCTACCCAAAATGAAATTTTATACAGGACCATTTGACAAGTAAAAGGTATCTCTTGACGTTTATTCTGATCAAGTCTTCGAGACTGTCTTTTGTGATCTTACCCAATGCATTTGCAAATTTTCAGCGATAATTCTCAAGAAGGCAGCACAATCAAAGCAGCTTTGAGACCAATGCAACCATTGCCTAATGATGCCGCACCTCCAATACCGCCAAAAGTACGCCCCAAAAATATCCTTTTTTACTCAATTTTAGAAAATATTTCTTTTCATTCTAATCTTGGTAACTATATTAAGATCATCATGTAAAATGAAGTCTATTGTGTTTTAGCAATTTCCATGACACTCTTGATATCATGATTTCCATGAAAGCAAAACAGAAAGTTTTGTGTTATTTAACATCTATTTAACGTTTATTGTAGACCATTACACGAGATAGAGGTAGCCCTGAATTTCACGCTCCCCCCGTCCCTCCAAGACCACGTGGTGAAGACAGTGAAGAAGACCCACCTCCACTTCCGCCAAGAAAGCCCTCCGCAAGGGTATGTACCTTCGAAGCTACTTCGCAGTGGCCACCATTTCTATTTCCCATATAATTTCTTTTTTTTCACCAGATGGTCGACTTCTTGCGGCTTTTGCGATAGCCCTTATCTCTGTAATGCTAATCTGTATCGAGTTTATCTGCAATTTCGAACGTGCGAAGAAGCAAATTCTAAATGATTTACTGAATTTCTTCGACGAGCTTTGTTCTTGTATCATAAACTAAATTGTTTATTCTATCTTTTAGCCTGGCTCACAAGCCTTTATCAATAACACTCCAGTAAGTATCCTTTGCAACTTTTATCGTGCAGTTTGGAAACTTTGACATGGATTAGCTTTTATTTCCATGGAATCGACCTAAGTTAAATTGTTATAAGAATTCTTTGTTTTGTTTGTAGAGTTGCCGGGTGTAAACAATAAAGGGCTGATAAACCCCTCCATTGACACAAGAAGGGTTTTTTTCAGAGCTCGTTCCAAATTTAATATATATTTACATTTAAAGGAAACAATCATTTGTATTTATTGTTTAATTTTTTTAATATTTTAGCGAAACTGCTTTACGAAGGTGTTTAATGAGTGCCCGTTGACCATTCACTGTGCTAGTAGCTGGACACATCCAGAAAATCGAAGTATGTATGACTGTCTAGTGGATTTCTTCTCAACAAGTTACATCTGCACATTGCTTTCCTTCCCACTTTATTCAGGAAACTGATGGCAGAAATGATTGCATCACCAATTATTTCGTCCTATTCTTTAGATAATTTGCAGATTCGCTTTTATTTCAATGTCTATTTTTGTTGTGATCATTGAATATCTACCCTGCAGATCACTTCCTTCTCTTTGCATCCAGCGAGGGAATATACAGCCTTAATCTTGATGATACATCAAACGTCGAAATGGTTCAAGTGAGTAGTGACGCTAACTTTCTTTTCATACTAATACATGTGCTTTTGTCTGATCACACTGCATGAATTGTTCCGTAATCTGAATCCGATTAAACAGCATCCTCCTATCGACATGCCGCTACCATCTTTGTCAGGCAAATGTCCTTATTGATTTTTGTTTTTACCCTCTTCGACAGCAAGATTTTCCCTCTTACCCTCTTCATAACGAATTATGATAGCAAAATTGGGGTTAATATTGACTCCCCCCCATTGGAAATGCAAAACCAAATGCGGAAAACCTACACAAGCATGCTTGAACGTCATCCTAGTATTCTGAATAAGTTAATGCCATAAATCTTTCCTTTTAAGGTTTATTTGCAGCCATGCACCTGGTTGTACGTCATTAAGAATATCTTGGTCTCTATATCAGGTTTGTTGTAAATAGTTCACACTGTTCAAGGAGAGATAGATTTTAATAAATTCTTTTTGATATAAAGTTTATGTAAACTTTAATAGGAACAAGCAAATGATATTCATCTTTTAGAATTAGATAATGCTGTGATGCTACTGGTTGTCGTTACGTATTCGCAAAAGTATTTGTCTGAGAAGGGCTTCTGCTCTAGTATTTACCCAGTAAACTCACTAAGGAAATTTTACCCACACAATACGAGCTATTTCTCTATTTCAAAGAAAAGTTTGAATATCGCATTGTCTACATGTGTCTAATAAATTTATTTATTTGTTTATATAACCAAAGGTTCAGAGAAAAACTAAATATGTTTCTTTTCATCATCTCCAAAATAATTCCATCCGCTCGGTTCAAGAGCAACATTTCAGAAGGCGCCTTTCTTTCTCTCTTTGGATCCAAGGATATACCACCGATTTCCGATTTTACCAGTGCGACTTCTATGAAGAAGTGTTGCAACTAAGACCCCGTTTACACTGTGCCGGATAAATTTTACCCTCATCAAAATTAGTTCAGATAGGCGTCGCGTTTACACTAGACCCACACTGTCCGCACAAATTTGAGAGCGGCTATTCGAACAAAATTAGTTCACCTAGGAAAATGGATTAAATCAGTTCGGATAGTGTAAGCGCTTTTATCCGTAAACGGGGTCTGATTGTCATTAAGCCCTTAAATGAGAATATTAATCGACGACTAGAAAGATACCAATGTCGTGTATCAGTGACGTAGGTATGTCATGTGCCTTGTCAAAATCGTTGTCCCCGAAAAGAGTCTCCTGTTGCTTATCTGTACTCTCTTAGCTCTAAGATTCACATTGAAACACAGGATTTTCATTTGTCCTTATTTTTCATCCTACAGGTTCGCCTCCAAGCATTTATATGCATAATTTGATGGCTCTTTTTGCTGCATCTTCAGGGGAACAATATGTACCGCAGCCAAGGTAAGTAACATGTAAGAGAACGCAAGCCATTACCTCCTTTGCTTTTCACCATTAGAGTTGCCAATGAGCTGGAAGTTTTCAGAATCAATTTATTATTGATATAGCCTTACATTTAACCAAGACAATAAATTTTTTTTGATGATCTAGTGTTAACCTTTCTACCTTTAAAAGCTAATTTTCACCTTAGCACAAACTGCAACTCTTTCGTTGCCCAAGTCGATAGCGACACAACAATCTCTTTTATGTCTCTCGATTGGCAGTATAGAAATCGTAACTGTATTCACTTTTCAAGATGCTTTGTTATTTCTTCAGGGAAATCCCAATGACAAGCAAAGTTACTGGAACTCAAGGTGTACGCAAATGCTGCGTTGGTACGAATTACCCTCCTTTCTAGTTTGTTTACTTTCTTTGACAAATCGAATGATAGAACAATCCCATTAAGTGCGTGAAAGAAGGTAGATTGCTTTGGGTACTAAACGATTCTTATAAATGAGACTAGTCAAGCGGGACGCGAGAATGGAATTAGACAAAGCGGTGTTGCAATGGTGTGGTTTAAATATGGACTAGAAGAAAGAAACTACTGATATCGAAATTAAAACTCCACTTGCCATGTTGACGGATTTTTACCTCTATACATTTTTAGAGACGCATCTTTTGTCTGTTTCCAATTTTAGTTCACAACCCATACAACAACCAGATTTACATGTGTGCTGCGCTCGTCAACAGTGTGTTGCTGTTGCAGTGGTACGAGCCTTTGCAGAAATTTATGACTGTTAAGGTTCGTCTGCTACCATGTATAAGTATAACCTGATTTTATTTGTCATTTTTGTTCGAACCCTCATTGCGTCAATACAAATATGATTAGTTTGATTTCAATTTTTAAGTTATTGAAGTAGGTGAATTTCTTCTTCGTTTTAAAAAATGTCAATTTTTGTGGGACGTAATTGTCTGAAAGATACAGAATGCGTAGATTTACAGCATAAAACTGTTACACTAGATTTGTTATCTCCTACTTGTCCATAAATAGACCATATATTGTTGTGTTTGGTTACACACATAGCAATTTAATTTTAGTTGTATTCATTAAGAGTTAGGAATAAACATTACTTCAAATAACTCAATTTCTTCTGTTTTCCAGAATTTTCCATGCAATCTCCCAGACAGTCTGAATTTGTTTGAAGCAATCGTGATCAAGGGATCTGAATACCCCCTTGTTTGTCTAGGAGTTTATTTGAGGTAATCCCTATTTTGTATACCTACTGACAGTTTGTCTTCACCCGCCTCTTTCTCTTTCGTTGACCTTGTACACTGGCTTGCGTTCTGTAGCCCTCCTTATATGAGGGTGATGTTGAAACAGCATTGCAGAGGTTGCATTTCGATTCTTTTTAGAGTTGTTGAAGTTATTTCTAATGTACTGAACCGTAATTTTGTACAAATTTATAGCATCATCAAACACATTCAGTCGTCAGTTTGCTGTGGTCTCGTATAATTTTTTCAGAAGATCCGATTTATTAACTTCATTGTTAGGATGAACCTTTCATTTGCGCAATTGTGTATTTTTACTTTTTAGATTTAAAAGTTGTGGATATGTTTTCCTGATTATTCATGTAAATGATTTTGCATTTTTGTAACTGCTCTTAACAGGCTAACTTTTTATATTTTGCAGGAAAGATGGCTCATTTTTCTTTGATAAAGTAGATTTGAAGGCTGCTTCGAATTGGTTTCTTCATGAAGGTAAGTGCATCGGATTATTGTCAGTGAAGTGGAAGTGATAATTTTCGTTATAGCTGCTTTTAAATGCAGCCTTTCGTTTATGTGTTTTTTGCAATTATGTTTTTGTCTTTTGTGACACGTTTTACTTTATTTATGCAGACTCTAAGCCTCTAGATGTAACCACATTCTCGCAGCTGGAAAGAGATGTAATTTTGATATCGTATGGAAGTAAGTTCTATCATGTTTTGTAATAAAACTTCTATTTGCAATCATTACTCTTTGCTATATTATGTAAAATCCCCTTTTGTTCGTTTTTTAAAAATATTCAAACGCCATGTTCTTATCCCAAGACCCCAACCCCGCCTTTCTTGAAATAAACATGAAGGCAACTTTGAGGTTGAGTTTTATATTTTCTGTACATGGACTACATATTTGAAAGCTCACACAAAGCTTTCCGTGTTGTTTCTATTTGAGCATGACACATTTTTCTTAATAGTCCCTTGATTTCTAAAGGAACTGTTGTATTCGTCAATGTTGATGGTCAGAAGAAACTGATAAGGGGTCACGTGACACAGTTAGAATTTGACAATGATGTTGAGAGCACAGGTGAGTGTTATAACTATGGGTATTAAGGGCTTCAAGAAATATCAGGAGATTTTGTTTGTTGCAAATGATCGGTTGTCAGCGATTGACCTAGGAGATTAAAGTGTTTATTAGCAAGGTGGATTTGCAAGAAAAGCGATAGATGACTTAGGTCGGTCTTGCTTCTTGCGAGGTTTTGAGCTCGCCTCATACTAGTAGACTTGCACCCCTCGACTCAGTCACCTGATCTGTACGAAGACATTCGCTTCATGATTGTGAATATGGACTCCAATCAATGTAGCACCTCTGGTTGTGCTTATTCTGCTACCTTTTGTTTTTTATAAAAACTCATTAGACTTGGGCCTCCGATTCCTCATCTTTAATCATTTCCCCTGGTTATTTCTTATTTGTTAACAGGGATTCAACAGATTTTCAAAAATATATTTTCTCATTACAATCGCTTTTGGTAAGCTGGTAAACAGTAATTTTTATTAAAATGCTTGGAACGTTCATTTTTGATCCTTCTCTGCCAACCTGAAGATACAATTCATCTTTTATTTGCTTTGATTTAGTCTGCCTTCCCGGAGGTGTGCTTACTTTTCACAAATATGGAATCCAAGGGAAAAGTCTTTTAGATGGTCGTGTAAGTATATAATTTCTGAAACTGTATTTTTCGTTGTTACGAGTAGTTTCAATTTATTCCTGAAGACTATATTGTTTCAATTTCCTGAAGAAATAATGGGAAAGAAATAATCAGGAAAGAAAATACAATATTGGTTTTTACATTATGTTTTAAGAACAATGATTTGATCCACTTTTCAAATTTCATTCTCTTGTATGCATTAATCGCTTATATTTAGCTCGTACATTAAATCGCAAAAACTCACTTCCTATTTTGAAATCTTTCAGCCAACTGGCCAGTTCAACGACACTACCAGACTTTATCGTCTTCTTGGCTCTGATAGGTAAGCCATGAAAATTATACAACCCAGCCAAGATAGTTGCATATAATCCACTATCCTTGTTTTCTTTTTGAAGGGAACTGAACGGAGGGGAATTTTCTAACAATTAGTTACATTCATTGAAAACGGTTTTTTGGCTCCTCTAATTGAGTTAATTAGTCCCTATGTCGCCTTGAACCTGTTGAATTACTGTTTTGCCTTCTAGGATTGTTGTCATGGAGAGTCGAATTCCTGAGGAATTGTCATCAAATTTGTTCATTCTGGCCAGCGGATAGTTCACATGAGACTCGAACCAATTACAAGCCTTGATCATGTGATCCTCGTGAAACAGAATTATTGAAGTACAGTCTATAATTATAGCAAAAAGCAAATGGCAAGGCATATCTATTTCCCGAATCCGATTGTGATTTCCACATGCATTGCTTTTGGCACAACCGCAGCGAAGTCTATGCCTTGTTCAGGTCAAAGGTGCAGAAAATAGCTCGACATTGATATATGGCGTAAAGCCATATCTGTGATTTTTATATTTGTAAATTAATGATAATGTTTATCTTTTGAAGAAATTAGCACATTTTGTTACTGTAAGTTTGTTCAGTAAACTCAAGATAATTTTTGTATCTATTTTTCTCTTGAGGGAAGATATAAGTGAAAGAGGCTAGCTATTTAGAATTGTATTGATTGATTGACGATCGACAGGTTGAAGACGTGTAAGAAAAAGGAAAAAAAGGCCTAAACTTATCACTAGCTTCAGTGGGTATTAAAAGCAAAGCTGCTGCAGAACTGAAGCAAGAATAACGACTTGTTACAGCGCTTTGGTCGCTTTGAAATGCAATTTTTTCAAATAATTGCTCGGTGTTGATCATCTTTTGATAAGCATGCTCCATGATATGTCATTGTTTTTGACAGAACATAAAATCGTCATTTTGCACCCTGTAGTAGAGAATTTGTATGTTATTCGGCTTTAAAGTGGTAATTCGGAGATTTTTTAAAAATAAATTGGCTTTTTGCATTTTTTGCCCCCATTCTTGCAGCTACGTCATTTGATAGCACCTGTTTTTGGACATTGAAAATTTGATTTTAGAGTACAAAATTTTGACAAAGAAAATCTTAATCTGGCATCAGTAAGTATTTATACCTTTCACGCGTACCCGTCTCCTAGTCCAAGCCTACTTAGCCCTGTATATTTTACAAATGAAGTTTGATTTGGCTGAACAGCCCCGTGCTAACAGGCCAGTCGTTTACCCAACGATAACAGTTTCAATGTCAGCTCAACTAGGATGAATGGAGAGGAGCTGCTAACTGTCTGTTATACCATAACAAAAAAGTGAGTCGGGCACTACTCAAGGACTACTTTAAGCCACCGCCGAACCCCCTCCCAACCATTTCGAAGAGTAACTTTTTCAACTATTCATTTGGCAGAATTTGCTCTCGGCTTTTAGCACTTGTCTGTCGGGTTTTCTAAATAGACAGCGTTTCATAGCAATACCTTGTACCATTCGTATTAATTTTGACACAATCAAAAAAGGAAACATCCCAGTCGTCTTTGATAGTCGAGTGATTTTGCAGTGCTCCTTTGTTTACTTTTTTATTGCTTGAAAAATATTTGAACATTTGATTAAGATTCGGTGAAAATTGTCTAACCTTATTTTAATGTAAAGCTTCTAGAACTTCAATCGGCATAATTTTTTCAACTGGAAACGTTAGTTCATTGCAATCTAACTATTTATTACATTGTATTTTACAAGCTAGCATTTGTGCTTAAATAATCCAACAGCTTTCCGGGCCTTTTGGTACCCAGGGTACCAAGAAAGATTCTAGACCTTTTCTCTCTTTTTCGTGGCTTCTTAGAACAGCAATGTAAAAATGAATTTTTCTTATCAACAACTTACTACTCTTTTGACTGATTCTGTGTGACACTCACGCTGCTCTAGCGTAACAAAATGAAACCTTTCCCTTGATCCAAATAGCCTAACTCGTGCAATTAAACTATGGGGCGCATAAATTCGAGCGCGGAAATAGAAGATAAGAGTGGAGAAGTGGAGGAACTCTCAGATATAAGCTCTTTTGCTTCTTTGCTCTTATCCTCTATCTGGAAACGAGATAGGAGGCCCTCTTCTTTTACTTTGCTGAAGGGCTACCAAATCCTCTAGCGTTGCCCTGATCACGAATTCACCCATCTTGCTTCAAAGCAGAACGATGGAACTTTTGAGGGATTAGCCCAAAGTCGAAAAATCTTGCAAGACTGAATTTTGCTGGGCACTTAAATTCAGCATGGTTTGTGCAGATAATACTTCCAGATGTGCTAAAGCTTGCCATCTATTATAACTATCTATTATAATTAGACCCTAGTAGAGAAGCTTAAGCAGAAAGATCATTATCTGTCCAAAGAAGAATGAATTCATATCTCAGGAACGTGATAATAAACCTTTTAATTTACTGTAAAGTTATGCTCCTAATATTATGCATCTGTTCAGTCTGTATTTTACTTTCATTGTTCAAGAAAGTTTTCATATCCTTAGGTGTTGCTCTTATAATGAAGGGTGTGGTTAAAGGGCCCCTATACCCATGTGCCCCCACCTTCCAAATGCTTCCTACGCCCCTGTCTGGTACTCAGGGTACTTTCTTGATGATCTTTCACAAAAGTGATGCATTGTGATTTGCAGCCATTGCTAAACTGTTGCAATTTTCCCCATTGCCCACCAGTGCTTGAGAGTGTCGATTTTTCAATTTGTCTAGATCATAGGAGATAGATTTGGAGAAGGTCGCGCACTTATTGTGATGCATTATAAATTGCGAGGATTGACATTGAGGACTTTAAGATATTTCTTTATGATAATGCAAAAATCAGGACTCTGTTTCTGAAGAAATTCTATAAAAACATTTGGGGTATTAGATGCAATTTTTCGTGCTGAGAAAGTGTTTTATCTCTATAAGAAACTGTTACAGAAGGAAAGTTGATGTTGAAGCTGTATGTGGAATTTGAAAGCTATAAGAATTTCTATTGTTTGTCTCTCATCTCATGCCAACCAGCCAGTCACTTTTAGAAAATCACGAAATTTTTGGACCCTGCTCGTTTCAAAGATCAAATTGCTTCTGTTTTGCTTCGAGTGCCAAAGTATCTTGATTCTCTGAATGTCTTGTACTCGTTTCTTACACTTGGTACTTTGATTCTTTGATTTTGAAGCTGTCACCAGCCCACCACGTAACCAAAAGTTACTCTTAGGAGTTCCCTTTTAGTAATATGAGCATTTTTCTATCGGTAAAATAAATTTTTTGACAGGAAAGGGGTGTATCTACTAATCACTGGTCATGTTTTTGAATCTTGAAGAAATAGAGTTTTTGGCAATGATATCATTGTTTTTTTGATACTTTGTCCGAAGGGAGACGCAGTTCGAGGGGCGGAATCGAGGCCAGCCTTTTCGCGGCCAGATCAGTGAAGCCCGCGAATATTGTTTTGTCGCCAAACGAAAATGGCGTTCGCAAGTACCGGGCAGAATACAAGCCGGATAATAGCTCTTGTTGACATGGATTGCTTCTACGTGCAGGTAGAGCAAAGAAGAAATCCCGAACTCAAAGGCAAACCATGTGTGGTTGTTCAGTATAAGAAATGGAGAGGTGGTGGGTAAGTCGATTACATAATATATGCGGTAGGCCTTTACACTTCAAAACCTAGAGATCTAAATTTTTTCTTATGAAAAGCAGGGAGACTTGACAAAAAGCAGAAAAAATGCCGGAATTTGTTGAAATATTTAATCACACCTGTAAAACGTCGTTGTGCGTATGGAAACAGTTATCGAAAAATTACGAGAAACCTTTTCATAGTGATTTTAATTTTTTTATTGTTTTTAAGTGTTTTAAGTAATTTTAAGTGTTAAGTAAGTTTAAATTCGTAAGCACCAACAGCAAAAGTTTGTTATGGAGAAAATCAGTTCATTGTCATAATTTTTTGCATATATATTGGACCTGGAGACTGCCGAGCATGGTAATTCTCGACAAGATCTTGTGTGGCAGGCATTTCTAGGCATTTATCTGGTCAGTTTCTCTGAACCCAGTAACTTATTTGTCCCTCAAGAGCCAATCACTACTTACTTGACCTATGCAAACATCTTGTAAGCCATTCAGAGTGTGCTTCGCCTCTGCAATATTTGCTGGGAGCATAGATGTGACTTGATTTATGGCTTTACATTCAGAAATTAATGTGTGCAACCAAAAGCTTGTGTGATTAGAGTGGAGCGTGCAAATCAAATTTTTTGATAACACAAAGTGACAAAGTGTTGCTATCGAAACAATAAAGTTAACAAACCCTTAAAAAATTAACTAAATGCTACACTGTAAAGTTATGTTCAGGTTCCCCTAAATAAGGCCAAGTTTTTAGAATTTATCATCACCGTCTGACTCTGACAAATTGGCTGTAGATGGAAATGCTCCTTTTCAATTTGAGGTATTTATCCCTAGCCCTATCAATGATATCTTCCCATTCAACTTTATTCAATAGATGGTGATTTCCAGAAACGATTAAATTATCGTTAAGGGTGTTGTGAAACAAAGGGGCGTTTCAGTGACTTGAGAAACATGACAAAGTTTTAATTCTGTTCAGTAAAGTTGAAGAAAAACAGACAAAAATAGCTTTTGCAAATGAAAATAAACAGCAGCCGCCGTTTGACCAACAAATAGCAAAGGACAATTCTTGATATGTTAGTCCAATGAAAATCAGGCCCTGTTCCTATAAATCCGTTTTCATACAAAAACAGGGCTGAATGAGTTTGTTTTTGATTTTTTGTTCCAATGAATCATTTTAATGGGAACAGCAAAAACAAAGTCATTCAAGGGTAAAGGTCATTTAAGAACGAATTTATTCATTTTCAGTTTCAAAATCAATGAGAACAGCTCCAGAAATCAGGTGCATGCCTGCACGCTCACACCCTATCATGCGGGCCAGACTGACCTTTACAATTGTGTACAGTGGAACTATGCAACTGTTGTTTCAAAAACTTTGCAAAAAAATGCAATAAGACATTATGAACCTTTACAACACACAATCTTTTTTGGAGTTGTGGAGCATGTCTAAAACGCAAATGAGCTGTCTTTTATAAGGATTACAGAACTTGTATTATAAATTTAAAATATGATAATTATCATGAATTGGCTGAATATTATCATAGGTTGATTTTGGTCTAGACCTAGATAGGACTTCAAATAAGTGTTTTGGATCAGGATATCTGATAAATTTAAGCATGTATAATACATCTTTCTTAAATTCATGCAAAGTTCAATAAAGAAATGCCATTTTTATAAAGAATGCTTTGAAGTTCATTAACTTAACTCTGATAACAATGCAAATTATTGTGCAAAAATCGATTGAGATGTCAGAAATTTCCGTAAAAAAACCACTGAGATCTTTTGATTCCTGCTCGGCTTCTTTTAATCTGGGATAAAATTACAAAAAAACTGAAAGGCTGATAAAAGGCAAGCAAGACCTGTTGTCTCATGGCAATCCTAAGAAAGTTGTCAGTTCTGAGTACACTGGGGCTCGATTTGCTGCAATAAGTTCAGAACAGTGCAAGAACATGTCCAGCCTAAATGGAAAATGTCCAGATAAAAAATGGAAAAAATACTCTTCCTGATGCTCTGCACCAAAGATTTTCCAAAAATAGAGACTCAGATTCATCCTGGTTACAATGCTCTTCCTGGTTCTTCTTTGTTTTCAAACAGTTGCATCACTTGTTTTCCACTGTCATTGTTAAAAATCAAATCAGAAGGAGACATTATTCACCCAAAATATTGGTCAGCTACAAGATTTTTGAGTACAGTAGATAAAGATAATAACCACATATGTTGATCAAAACAATACAAATAATTATTTCTTTTATTCTCCAAAAAAGACCCAATTGCTATTTTCCCCTTCCAGCTGTTAGTTGTTTTATGATGTATTGTAAGTTAAGTAGAGTTCCAGTGTTTATTTGAATGGATCCAGAAGTTGCAAAGTTGTGAGACACTGGTTTATTTTTACCATTCTTTTGAGCAGGATCATTGCTGTTGGTTATGAGGCAAGGAAATTTGGTGTGACACGTCAAATGAGAGGAGACGATGCAAAGGAAAAATGCCCTGATGTCAACATTGTCTATGTGAAAGAAACTAGAGGCAAAGCTGATCTGGCTGTTTATAGAGAAGCTGGTGCCGAAGTTATTAAAGTTCTTTCAACATTTTCTGAGTCCCTGGAGAGAGCAAGCATTGATGAAGCTTATATCGATCTTAGCGATGCTGTCAGGAGGTAATACTGCATCATTACAATGCAATTTGGTTTCTGATAAGGTAGCCACAAGATTTCAAAATCATTTCAACAATTTGAATGCCTAAAGAGTATTTATGTGTCATTTAACATTATTTAATTTACGATCCCTAACATGTCTTTACACAAGCTGTTGTCTTATTTACAATTCAATCTGTCATATTTCTTAGGCATCATCAACAAGTAGTCCTTTATTCCAGTTAATAAAGTTAGATTGTTAATGTCTGTATCCCCTTCAGCCCATTAGCACATGCCCACTAAGCAAATAATCTATCTTCGCCTTTCACTAGGCCACTATACAAAAGGATAATTTATGTGTCTAAATTTCCCAAACAGCTGCATACCAAGAAGCTGCGATATTTGTAAAAAGTTTGTTGAAAAGATATTTGTGACTTGCATCAGTACTTAACCGGTGCCACAAGTCACTTTTCGATTATATCTAAATAAACAAATATAATCAATTTTTTCAATTTTTGCCCTAAATGCCCAATTTTTAACAGATTACAGTTGAATCTCTCCCCACCTCCGCCCCCCCCCTCCCTTCACGGATCCATTCCGTTATCGGTGATCCCTTGGTTTATCTTGCTAGAAGCAGACCAGACTCTGCTGATTAAACTGGCACATCTGACTTCTTTTTCTGTGTTGCTGCTGAACTAAATCCATAGACAGTGCTGAGAGGCAAGCCCTTCCTAGCTGATCAAACATTGATTTACCATTCATAAACCCATGCGTATGAATTAACAATTGTTGGCCTAATATGCTTTCTGTTCGTTTCGTTGAATTTCGCCATTCCTTCATAGTCGACGTCATTTACACACGCTTTCCGACCGTACTTACGTGTGCAGGACTTCTGATGAATTTTAAAGCACTCATTATCTGCAAGCTCGCCACAACGCCATATCAACTCGAATCGTTTGTTAAAAATAACTGGATCGTCTTCGAAGAATTTATATGCACTGACCCTACCAGGAATTTTTTTGTAAGAAAGGCCTGCATGGTCGTTGTGGAATGTACCACCATTGTAGTAATACGCGGATAGAAACAAATCTTCTGTTCCCGATGACAAGTATTGCGTTTTGTTGTTTTCATCAGTAATAACTCGAAAGCATCCCTCCTGGTGATAAAAATTGCTACTTTCCGTGGTCAACTCAACCAAATAGAGTAAACCCGACTTTCCAGTGGAGCTTGCGAGGGAAATGTAGTCAAATGGTGCCACTTTCACGTCTTCTTTCTTATGAACTTTTAATTTTGCTTCGCGAGGCAGCTCCAGGTCGCCAATAATGACAGGATAATTCCTGACACCGCGAATGTTATACCAGTAATGGCCGTGCTGTTTGGATATAAAAGTTATGTATATCGATTTTTGAAATGGGATTCGAAAAGTGTTGTAAATTCCTCCGTTGTTAGCGATATGGCCAATACGCCTTGTCCCCCAAGGAATTTCTGAGTCACTCTCACCTTCGTCCGGCTCAGTTCGTTTGCTGGTATTGTTCTCATCATTGGGCTCAAGACCTTCCTCATCTTCCTCCATATGTACATGCCCGTCATTTGGCAAAAAGCCTCTTTTGCTTGCTAGCTGCTCATGATGCATCGTCTCTTCCACCAAATCGCTAGTTTTGTTCATCATTGTCGCTTTTACACCTTCCAAAATCTTAGAGGTAGGATAATTTCGTTTGTTGTTTTTCTCACTCGTTTCAGCTTTGTTTTTGTTGCTTTGCGCCTTACTTGTTGAAGCTGCTGCAAAGTCCTTGCCGGAAAATCTATTTTCATCTGGATATCCTATTCCATGTGCTAGATATAAGTTCACTTCAATACTTGGCTTTGAATCTCCATCGATGTAGTAGCGTATTATTGTATCTTGGTTGATGCATCCCTTTCCTGTGAACCACTGCTCTGTGATTACCCCAGGTCCTTTGGTAGACTCATAAAGCGAAACCTCGAGGCCTCCTTCGCACCCACCTTGCTTTACTGAATGAGTGAAACTTTCCATTCCTGGACGCCATTTTACTGAAGCTTTTATTTGTTTTTGACTCAATAAGACAGTGAAAAGAATAAACAGAAGTTTTGCCATTTTCAGTTTAGAATCGTTGATGCTGTCAACGAGATTCTTTTCCTTTTTTTCGGATCGCTGATTACAGAAAGTTTATAAATTTTGTTTGTCGTCTTATATTGTCTGACAGTCACTGTCACTGGTTCCTTAACGCTTCGTTGGATGCATTTTGCTTGTTTCTTCGTTTTAAGCACTCCATATCAAATGAATACCTGTTGAAATCGGTATACCGGTTGGTTTACGCAGCTTGATAAAGAAAAGTAGAGTCCATGAAATGGCTGAAAACCGACCTTTAAAAGTTTTTTGAAATACTATGCCTGTCCTGTATTAGAAACAACTTTTCGATGCTAACCAGTATTTGGAAATTGAGAAGGTTTAAACTGACGCGAAGGTTTTGTATCCGTTAGTGGAAAGTATCTCAGAGCTTCATCAAAACATTTTGAATAACTTGAACGAATCCAACAGAGCTGCTGCTACTATATGTCTATCTCTGCTTGCAATTCAATCCAATTGCCGAATCCCAAAGAGTTGTAACTAAAAGACTTCACAAAATGTTATATTGTTATATAGTTAATACAAGGGGATTGCAAGTTTGACTTTATTTGATAAATAACTTGCGGTTGTCTTGTCTTTATCCAAGAAAATAGCATGTTTGAAGGGTTTGGTGGAGTTTGGTTGGAAATGAAGACCTATCATAGCCTTTGATGAAAATTTTAGGCCCTATAAATATTTGTCCCTGTTTGTTTTGTGCAAAAGGTTTTTTTACTTTCAGTATGGATCCTTTGTAACTCAAAGGCTGGATTAAGCTTTAGGCGGGATTGATAATGCAGCTCAAAGCGTCTATGTTTTACATTGTTTCAAGTTAAAGTACAAAACAGTTATCTGCATTTTCTTTTGCAGAAGTTTTCATCGTTTACTTACTTTGATTAGCAAAGAAAATGCTCTGATATAAATCATTCAGGTTTGCTCTGATCGCTAAAATGTTTTTCAAATGAAAACTTTGAAAATATGTAGTTCATTTTCTCATTCTTTTTTGCAATCTAAGTTGGTTGACAGTGCGAGTGAATTTTGCAATCTTTTTAATGAGATGGGGAGAAAAACGGAAGTCATTTCCGGATTTTTCGAAATTAGGTGATGCCAGATAAAATTTTTCGTTGCGAATGATGTCTAAAATGGATCATGTACCACATTTATTTTTTGCCTGTTTCCTTAAATGAATTTTACTTTTTACATGAAAACCCCGATTCATAGCTCATCTGATGAGTCTCTTTATGTTGCCTTTTTGTGAACGAAATTGTGCATTTTGTTGTTGATTTTGAAGGTACAAAATGAAGTACACACTCGATGAAATTGCCGCAAAACTTCTTGAAACTACGCATATCATTGGTATTTCGACGCAGGAGGACAGAAACAAGGACACTGCGCAGTCAGACGCGCTTGATGTGTTGAAGCAAAAGCTGACTATTGATTCAAATTTGAATCTTGGTGTTGGGGCGATCGTGGCTAATGAAATGAGGGATGCAGTTTTGGAAAGGACCAAATTCACCTGTTCAGCGGGCATTGCCCATAATAAGGTGCAAGTCTTTTTGTCATTTTTTTCAAGGGCAATCAATTTGCTGGTACATGCAAGCATTTATATTTCCCCATTTGCTATAGCGTCAAATTCAGGATGAAATTCTTTGAATACAAATCTGTTTCCTTTTTTCGATATTGTTTGTTTTCTTCTACAAAACATAACCTGCAAACTCGATACTGAAATGAAAATTCCTAGTCTCACCTTTCCTTAACCTACCTTACCTTTTGTTCCCATTACCTCACCTTATCTTACTAATACCTTACCTCACCTTATCTTACCAGTCCCCTTTACCTTACCAATACCGTAAACTTATCTTATCTTGCCTTACCTTACCAATACCTTATCTTACTAATACCTTACCTCACCTTATCTTACCAGTCCTCTTTACCTTACCAATACCTTAAATTTATCTTATCTTGCCTTACCTTACCAATACCTTATCTTACAAATGCCTTACTTTACCTCATCTTACCTTGTCAATACCTTAGCCCCAAACCATATTTTTCTTGTTCAGATCCTTTATTTATTGATCTTTGATAAACGATTTGACAATTCTGGATTTAGAGAAAAGGTTTTTTCAGGCTATACATTGTCCAACAGTACGAAACCTTACTTATTACATCAAATTGTCACCCACCAGCTATGAATTAGATTGGTAATGGAGAATGCAAAATGGGCGTAGATTGGGCATAGAGCAGTTTTGCCTTTTAGAATTTTGTTGGATATTTAGCAAGGGCTATTGGAAGACGTCTTTGCATTATTTTGCACTCAAATACCTCTCTCATCTCATGCCTTGATTAACTCATTCAATAGTTTCTTTTGCGGAATCCCTTCGTTTTACTTTGTTAAAGAAAAGCATTTGAGATGTTTTGCTGACTGTCCCACTTTTTGTCATTTCACTTTGCAGCATTTCAATTCAAATTTTCAACTGACTTTCAGACTCGCTGTAACAAATTTTGCAGTATAGCAAGTTATCTTTAGCTGACCCAAGCTAACCTACCCATAATCTTGTTAATTCAATTTTTGTCCCTAGATGCTTGCCAAATTGGTAGCTGGGATGCATAAGCCTCAACAGCAAACAGTTGTTTTCTTTGATGATGTACCCAAGCTCTACAAAACAATGAAAATCGGAAAAGTGTATGTATTGCACGATCCTTGTCTTTGTTTGTGCCACTCGCATTTCATAAGAAACATTTCTTACCTTTCACAAGAAGCATTCCAGACCTATCTGACGATTATAGATCTTCTGGGGATGGAATCATATTTTTCATGTAACCAATTTGACACAAATCACAATAAAATCCATTGTCACCTTACTGAATTTTTACCGCCCTAAAATCTTAAAAATTATTGCTGTTGCTTATTTATGATCTTGATTTCAGGCGGCATCTTGGTGGCAAACTTGGCCAACAGATTCAAGAGACATTTCAAATCGAAACGATGTCACAGTTATCTGAAATTGATATTAGTACGCTGAAGCAACACTTTGGTGATAAAAATGGGTATTTACATAACTTCGTTCTCACTTATATCATTTATTTTGACAGGTTACGCCTTACTTCTCATTTTGCCCACTTTTGTTGCCTGTACATTATGGCATTGTGAGGAGGCATCGTGTATTTCCTTTTATCAACTCAGGTTTTCGTTTTACAGGTCATGCAAGTAGAAACTTGTTTTTTATTTCAATGGCTGCATTAGCCATAACCTTCGCATTGTTTTAGCACAAAATGGTTCATCCCTTTTTATCTTTGCTATTACTTTTTTATTACTATTGCTAATGTTATCATTGCAACATGTCGCAGTTTTATCTGGCTCTTTCATTTTCATTGTCGTCGTTTTTCACTCAATCTTGGGTTATTTTTATTCGATCTCCAGCGATTGGATTTTTTGGTTGGCAAAGGGCATTGATTCTGAGCCAATTCGAAATCGTACCCTTCCACAGTCAGTTGGCTGTTGTAAGAACTTCAGAGGACCAGACATTCTTAACAAAACTTCCAAGGTAATTTGCTTATCCTTTGCCTGGTTATCTCTTGTTTGTTTTTGTTAGTTGCTTCTTGTAAGGTCAATTTTGGCAACTGTGGCTTTGATAAAAGACTTTGATAAAAACGGCATTGTAGAAAAGTTTTAAGCATCGTGGCTTCTTTTCAAGGTATCATTCTGGCTCCACCAGTTGTCGTCAGAGGTCTGCGAAAGGCTTGACCAGGAAATCGAAGTAGTGAGTCATTTAATCAAATATTCAGCCGCTTTTTCTGAATTTTTTTTATGATAGCGCCTTGCTGTAGCCCCTTCATTTACTTAAAATCATTAGGGAATTTTAAAAGTCATTATATATTTTTAAGAATTCAAAATGCAAAAGTTTTATTGCATTTTATACTCAAGTTCAATTCACTTGTCGTTGGCTGCTATAATATTCAAAATACCTAGGTTCTCGGCACCCTAACCAAGATAATAGATCCTATTTCCTTTAAGTTTGAAATGTATCTACATCAAACATGTATTTGATACAGAAATGAAGGGTTTGATTTGATTTGTTTCCCTTGTTTCGCCGTTTCAGAACAACAGGGTTGCAACACACATGATTGTCAACTTCAAGAACCCTGGGAAAGCGTCAATGTCAAGGTCGTGCAAAATCAACAAAGTCGATGCAGAGCAAATCAAAACTGACGCCCTGCGCATGATACGAGAATTTAACAGAAGTGACAGCTCTGACAAATGGTCAGTGAATTCAACCTATAAAACGATTTCGCCTTGCAAAGCGGGGCAGTGTTTTCTAATTTTAATGAGAGATAATTTTATATTATGGTTTTGAAATTTTTTAGGGATCCTCCTATTGTTCTTCTTGGAATTTCAACAAGCAAATTTGAAGAATACGAGAGCAGTGGCAGTAAGTCAATGAAGGACTTTCTTGTAAAGAATTCGGTAAAGTCCAGTTCTCTTGCAACATCCCTTGATTCTCTTCAAAATTCTAGCTCCCTGTTTAGGGACACGAAATTGAATACTAACAGAACTGAAAACAAACCTCTTGGTTTAAAGCGGTTTTTTGTCAGCTCAAAAAACAATAAACTGAATGAATCGTCGAGTTGCAAGGACATTCAACAAATGGAACTTGGGAAAGAAGAAGACTTGACAACTAGTTCTTTAAAAGGGAAGGAAGAAACAGACAATAATTTTGAAAGTCACGAAGCTGTTAGGACTCACAAAAATTCATCTTCTTGTAGCATTGAAAATGCTTCGTTATTAGTGGGATGCAACGAAGACAGAGTTTTTTCTAAGCATACCACTTCTTGTGATGACACAAGTTTTGGTGTCGACAGCATTCAACGAGAAGCGAACCATGAGGAACCGCCTGTGGATAGGAATGCTGCCTCACAGAGTGTTTCAACTTCGCCATCTTTTGCGAAAACGAGTTGTGGGCTCAAAGCTGACGATTTTGCAATTTGTAGTAAGTGTGGCAAACGAGTGTTGCACTGGGAACTGCCCGAACATAACGACTTCCATTTTGCACAAGATTTGCAACATGATATAAACAAAACCGTTAATTCATCTCAAAGATCAGACTCAAAGTCTTCGCCTCCAAGGAAAAAAGTTAAACCTAATTCTTCTTTGATCAATCATTTCTTTAAACCCAAATGATTGTAAAGCAATTAGTTTGAACGATTAGTTTTCTGATATCTTAATAACGTCAATCATGCTCATTTGGGCTGTATTTTGCGAATATTGATATTCGTCATTACTTTGAAAATACATTAATTCAAAATCTCGAGCAGCCTGTCCAAACTTTTCAAAAGTAATATATATTTTGTATTTTGTCTTGATTTAACTTGTAGACATTTCCCACCGAGAGCACAGCTTTACGCAATCAATAGCAGAGAACTTGATTTTAACGCTTGCAGAACAGCATGTTCCTGCCCTGCAGATTACGTATCAAGGCTCAGAAGTTTCAGCTCAACTGAACATAATTAAGAAAACTCTAGGTTCGTATGTGCAGATATCCGTATATACTCGTACACGCACGCAATCGGTCGTTGGTGATTGCAAATTAGCACACTGAGTTGCAATGCCCACTTTCAACGTTAGAACCGTTCTCTCCTCATTCGTTAAGACACACCAAAAGTTCAATGCCAACATGAAATGTTAGAGCCGTTCTTTCCTTATTCGATAAGACACACCAAAAGTTGGAAGGTCGTCATGAAACGTTTGTGCAATTACACTTCCTCTCTGAAAGCAATCATTTCTTAAGAAACTTAGAAACCCGATATTTTTAGAACACGGATCGATCGAAAAGCGACTGTTTCAACCTGCTCCATTTGTAAATAACTATTTGACTAGAATGATAATGATGATGATATAATCAACGCATTTATTGTAGACGTAGTAACCACTCTTAGCTAGCGGCTTATTCAAGCCTACTTTAAAGAGAAATTTAGCTAAATTGCAATTACAATTGTAACCTTACCATAAAACTAAAAATCTTTAAATTCAAAATTGGATGCAACTTCAAGTATTTTTTTTATTATTGTATAAACCCAAGTTGTTCAATATAAGATTTACGCTAGTAACAGATTCAATCACAAACGCGTTGTCTGAGATTTTTGTATCTTGTTGGTATTTCCTTGCTCATATAATTTGTCCAGTCCGATTCAATGAGTGCTTCTCTCCCAAATATGGGATTTCTACCGAACCTGCTGTTGTATATTAAATATGTACATTGCGTTAAACTATTCACAAAGTTTCTCGTGCTGGTGGATTTTTGAAGTATTTGATAAATTTTTCCTCAAAGTGTGTTTAGTGAAATGTATATGGACATTCCCGAGCCCCACCTATAGTACCGCTGTTTTTGTGGGGATGCTGTTGGTTGACCAAGCTGTAGACCCTACAAACACTGTAAACTCGAGCGGCTAGAATCGTAGCGTTTTTCCTTTACTTTCCCATTCTCCTTCGCAATTCCTTTTCCCCGGCCTTCATACTTTAACTCTCTGAGGCTCTGATACCAAGGGTACTAGAATTACAATAAATAGTAAGTTTATATTGGCCTACTGTTAGAGAAACTACTACTACCATGTATAAATCATTAAATGGTCTCCTGCCTGTCCATTTTTTAATTTGTTTCTCAAAATATTTGACTTGGATTAAAAGAAAACAGAGAAATTCTGAAAATGATCTTTCGCTGCCTATTTAGTGGGCACTGCTCACTAATTTTCCAAAGGGCAATATTTTGACCCCAGCATCTATTTTCTACATGTAAATTAGCAATCTTAATTGAAATGTCAGTTAACATAATAGTTTGCTAAACCCATTGAAAGTGTTCCAGTCTCAGGACTCATACCATGTCGTTACTGGCGTTATGAAAGTCTCGTTTATTTCAGACAGCATTTTCAGTGTTGCAACATGTACTATAAAGTAAATTTTTTCTTGCAGTCATCATCTTTTTCCAAAGGGTGTCTTCAAGCATTTAGAAGGGTGTCCTCCATTTCCCATCGTTTTGAACGACAGGAAGCCTCTGCGTGGGAGTTTGCCTCCAATCGTTTTTCTCCGATTAACAACAACAGGGTGAAAGGCCAAAAGAGCGAAAGGCAAAGGCCGACTTTGTCTTGCGACCAGGATACTCGAATGTTTACCAAGAAAGCACCAAAAAACGTTGTTTGTGAAACGATCTTGGAAATAAACGATAACACTGGGTACGTTATAACCCTAACACATTCAAATAATGGTTTTATGTGATGTTTGATTTTTTTGCTCGGCCTACACGAAGTATAGATAGCTAAATCATGTTCATGGTCATAGAACAGCATTTTAATACAGTAGCACTTTAAAAGAAAACATATAGACGAACTGAAAGAAGAGAACTAAAAAAGTTTTCACCAAAAAAAGGTTACAGTTAATGACCACCTTGAAATTTCCAATCTTTGATGTTACTAATCTTTTAAGCATAAAGGAATCTGCCTATGGTAGCACGGCGAGAATATTCCGTTTGCTTCATCTTGAGTGTAGCGATTCATTATATTTGGATTGCAAAAAAGTAGCTGCTTTTTAGTGCATAGTTATGTTATATGTTTGTAAGTTAATTGGTTTGTAAAAAAGGTATTAACTAAAGAAATGCAAACCTTGGAAGATGTGACCTTACCATACGATCATAAGGAAAAGGCAACAACTATTTCATTTGGTCTTTTGTCAGATTTTATCCCATACACAAATCACTTTTGTGTACAAAAATTGGGAGCCAGAAAAGGCTGTCTTTTTTAGACTAGTGAATTTCTTAAAAGATTCTAATCTTGATCAAGATTATTGTTTTCCATTGTAAATTGGAGAAGGCATTTGTTGAATTCAAAAGAATTTAAGGGAGGTATGTTTCAAGGGAACTTTTGCAAGAGACCTTTAACAAGTATGGAGAAGATTGATGAATTTTTTTTCTTTAGTTTTTTCAGCAAATAGGTAGGATGCAGAGATATATTTGCAGTGGATCATCTTTTTTGTTATTGCTGCATATCTGCATTAGTGCTAGAAAAGGGGTCAAGGGGTTCAAGCCCCCTCTGCTGATGTTCTGTTTATTTCTACTAAACTCTTTGTTTTTTTACTAGGGAAAGTAGATAAAGTTAAAACATGTAAGACCTTGCAATTTTTGGTCATCATTTTGTTTTATGGGATACATTCTTTATTGATGTCTCTGGTTCTGGCCAGTGCAGAAAACAGGGTTGCAGTTACACTGCATCAACAACATCATCAAGATATCTCACTGTTTGTTTGTTTGTTTGTTTGTTTGTTTGTTTGTTTGTTTGTTTGTTTGTTTGTTTGTTTGTTTGTTTCTTTGTTTGTTTGTTTGTTTGTTTCTCTGTTTGTTTGTCCAAGTGAATGGTAATTTTTTACCCTGCTTGGTGGGAAGGTGCTGTCGGCTTTCAAAAAAACAACATATTTTCAGACACCACAAAAGAAGGTCAAGGGTCATTTTTCTAGTTAAGAAAAATAAGAGGCTCAAAGCATGAGCCTTGTGGGAACCAAATGTCACTTTATTTGCATGTCTGCACTTTATCCTGATTGCATTTCTTCCTGTTTATAAGGTATGATATTAGAGAATGATAAATCTTTTCATAAAAGTTTGCTTTAATTTTTCGCAAAGTCTTTTGTAGTTTGCAGTATCAAAAGGATTCTTTTAGTTTATTAAAGTTAGTCCTTCTTAGTCCCCAATAGTCAACCTACTCTACCAGGCATCACTGCTTTTTTATGCAAGCAGAAATAGTGCAGAGTGATTTTTTCTTTCTGTAAACTTTTTGCAAATTAATACCCAAGTACTGGTCCAGCTGATAGAAAACAATATTTTCAACAATACTAGATATTGAGGGCGAAAAGATATTGGGCAAATATTTGATTTTCCTGTTTTTTCTCTGCCCTTGAGAATTGAAACAAATCTGGAAGTTATCTAGCTATCAGATAACACATTGGCCTGATGCATTAAAAAACAAAACCAAATACTTGTCTATGAATTTTTACATTATAGATCTATCAAAGCTCTTTTCTACTTTGCGATTTGTTAACTATATCTCTTTACTCTATTTCTACATCCAGAAAACAGATGGCTCCACGCCTAGATTTCTTCTAATCTGGATTCAGCTTTTACCCCTCAGCAAGCATAGGACTGGAAGTATCAAGTATCTTATCTGCTGTCAGAAGGATTTATTCTAAGAAAATGTCAACTTGTGAGCATGAAATGTCGCTTCCTCGTCTTCCTGTGCCCCCACTGAGACAGACCATCAATAAATATTTGTTATCAGTGCAGCCACTTTTGAACCAACGCGAATTCCAGGCAACGCAAAATGCAGCTGAGAAGTTTTTGCAACCTGGAGGCATTGGAAAATCTCTGCAAAAGGGTTTGGTAAGAAGATCAAAGCAAGTTGAAAACTGGCTGAAGGAATGGCATGATGATGAGTCATACTTTAGACCAGATACTCCTGTTATTTTCAATGCAAGTCCCGGTATTGCCTTTCCTAAACAAACCTTCAGTTCAAATCTTGACTATTTAAGGTGAGTTTTCAGTAATGAAAAATATTTGTTTTACACCTACTGTAATTTATCTGGCACCCTCTGTACACCAGTGATAGGCAACCTACAGCCTGTGGGCGAAGTCCGGTACGTAAGCAAATTTCTCGTTCCCCTTGTTCCTTCAAAATCGCAAATTGAAGGGGTAAAAAAATTCTTACAGAAATTGTCTCTTGTTGAAAATATTTATTTCTTTGCCATCGAAAATGTTGACACCTCCAGAAACATCTCCAGAAGCTCCTCCAGAAAAATTTCCAATAGTTTTTTAGAAGATGAATTTCATCGACCATAGGGTTGGCACAACAATGGGCGTATAGAGACAGTGCTGTAGGGCTTTTCTAGTAACTTTAAGCCTGTTTTTTGCAAGCATACTAGTAAGGCACAGTGCAAGCTGTTAAGTTTTTTTAATTGAATTTTTCAAGGTTCTTTTCTTTGAGACAGTTACCAAGGGAGGTTTCTTTCTTCAATGTTCTATGATGGATATGGAAGTCAAAGAAATATAGACACGACGATCGACTATCGTCCTGAGTTGATATGCAGTGATAGTTTGACGCAGAAACAACCCCTTTCTAGCCCGACCAACTCTTCCTGGGTGAACAAATTTTGCCTCTAATTAAAAAAGGTTACCCGACTCTGCTCTTCACTATCAAATGTCACTGGTACATAATTTCCGCACCCTATTGTTGAATCGAAATTCCCTAGTGAGAGCAGTTTTTCCAACCAATCTTGCCACACTTTATGGATCTCTCTATCTTTTGCCAAATCTTAAAGCATACTGAGAGCTTTAAAGTAAATTGTATGTCTAACAATCTTGTTTTACTTGAAATTGTTCAAAATCTTGGAATTTTTTTTTATAGTACAAAAGCTTTATTCGTTGTGAATCAATCTTTGTACCGCTTTTTCGACTGCTACGCTAAAGGTTGCAAATAGCGAATTACAGGTTGCTTTCATTCACCGATTGTTGTCTGTAAAATGAACTCAATATACAACATATGTAGACCAATTACCATAAAGTCAATGATAATACATTACTTCCATCAATGAAGTCAAACATTACTCTGGCAGTTCAAAGTTTTGTTGCAGTTTTATTTCTCATTTGCCTTAATGATTCGCTTTACAAAACAGCAATAGAGAAGTTTCAAGTAACCATTTTCTGCTTCACAACAGGTATGCCGCTACAGCAGTAAAAGCTGTTCTTGAATTCAAATCGTTAATCGACTAGTAAGTACAATTTTCACAGTCTTGCATTCACGTCTCGATATGTATCTGTTTGATTTGCGCGATAACCATAATGATACCAAAAGAAACAATTATTTCTCCAATACAAACTCCTTGTTCTAACCTCAGCTAAAACGACTTGTCGACAACTGAAACTTCCTATCTTCCTTTGTTCTAACTCACTCACTATTGCTCTCCCCTTACTCTTGTAGCGCTCCTCCACATACCTATACAATTATTCTACAAAAACAAATAGTGGTGTTATCTGACCCCCATCCTATTTTCTCTGTCGTTACCTTGTTCACACCAGCCATAACTTAACATCGACTATATAAACACCAGCCTTAATTGCAACAGCTGTCAAAATTGCATTTGTTTCAGGACTGTTGCACCTTGTCATTTTTTTAAAGAATTTGTCGCAATGCTCTTGTTTTCTATTTAAGCGAAGGTCTCCAAACTGATATTTCACGCTCCCGGCCGACAGCAATGGATCAATACGGCAAGATATTGTCCAGCTGCCGAGTTCCACACCCAAGGAAAGACTACCTCGTTACGAGTCGAGGGATGAATTCGAGACATATCATTGTAATGTGCAATGAACAGGTTATTCCTTTTTACACTTTAGAATCAGTTTCAATACAGTTAAATATTATTGATACAAATCAGTAAAACTTTGTGCAAGTGTATTGCTATTGTTTAATCCCCATATTTGATAGGAATACTTACAATAGAAGCTCTGGTATGTTCCTTTGAAATTTTTTAATTCCAAACTTTGAGCGGGATGTTGCTAGAATTTAGTGTTTTTTTGTTGCAAATGAAAGAAATTTAGCATCTGTTTAACGAAACTTGAAGCCTACCACTTGAAATGATATATTTTGCACCCAGTTGAAAAGAACCATTTCACCCAGATTTCCTAACATAGATCATGAGTTATCCTATGATGAGAATATTAAATACTGAAGGTACCTCATTGCATAAATAATCTAACAGACTTGGTTCCAAAGCTTATGTTCTTATGTTAACATTTTTCCTGTTTCACTGAACGGTTCTCTAGTAAATGCTTACAAAAAAGGAGATCATGATTTCTCTTGTAGGCCTTTGAAATAGATGCTTATAGAAAAGGTGAAATTATAAGTGTATCGGAAATATTGAAGCAGCTAAGAGAAGTGGTCGCGATGAAAGAGGCCGAAGCAAAGCCACATTGCATCGGTGCACTTACGACCACATGCAGACGACTTTGGGGGCAAACGTTTAACAAGCTCCAGCAAGGTTATTAAAGTCCTTCTCCACGAATAGACCTTGAATCATTTATCAACACAAAAATTGTTTTATCATAAAAGCAGGAAATTTCGTAATGAGTAATCTTATTAGATATTCTTACATGTCCTGTCGTATTTATTAATCTATGAATGGCAGTAGACGATTGACCTTGCTCGAGTGCGGCTTATCTTGCAGAAATGACATGGCATCTATTTATACTTTGAGCGAATAAAGTTGTTCTTTATCATTGTTTGTGTTCCTATATGCTCCTCCTAATCAAATAATCTGTTAAAACCTTTTCAAGTGACAGTTTTATGAAACTGTCTATATGTTATGCAATCCAATGTTCTTAACTCTTAGATCCTGTCAACCGAAAAAGTTTGGAAAGGATAATTCAGTCAGTGTTTGTATTGTGTCTTGACAAGCCGAATCGGATTGTACAACGTGAAATATCTGAAGGTGAAGATATTGTCAGGTCAGTTTCGATAAACCAGATGCTTCATGGGTGTGGAACCGAGAACAACTCGTGTAACAGATGGTTCGATAAGGTTTTCCAGGTAGAACCCTTTTCTCTGTGTCTACTTTAATTGGCCCTCGGGGATCAGTGATTTTTTTTTCTTCCAATTGAAAGCTCTTAACATCTCCTCTAAAAACCAATCGAAACACTGTATTTGTGGGCGCGGCATTTCAAATTCTTTTAACGTTATAAGCAACAGTTGCTCTGACTGGCTGACCGTGTTGTGTAAAAACTTTTTAAAGGCTAAGTTAGGTAAAGTAAAATAACTTTTTTGTTTTAACGTTGGATCAATGAGACGAAATTAAGGAAATTAATTGCGTCTCCCTAAGCGCTTCAAAAGACGATGCCTGTTTGTTATTTAAATTCGGGAGGTTCCAAACTTCAAGAACACACCATAGCACTAATGTGTCTCGGCGGATTACAGTTAATATACAATAAGATAATATTTTCTTAATGACCTTTAAATAATAATGATTCTGTCAAATTTTTCAATTCAAAATACTTTGACGTATTCGAGTGCTATATTTCTACTTAATTCCAAAATCTTCTATACCATCAGCTGATAATTTCTGAAGATGGTCACGTTGGCTGCTGCTATGAGCATTCCGCCGCAGAGGCACCTCCTGTCCAGCGTCTGTGTGATTACATCATCAAGAAGTGGTATGTCTCAGGTGCTTTGTGAATCATCGTGAGAATTTCAAATTAATGATCAAGTTAATCATTTTACTGGATAGAACATTACGAAATGCCCCCAACTGTGCAAAATCAGTTAAATTGCTACACATCGACTGATACAGGGCTGTAGCTACTGTTGTACTTTGAGAGGAAGGTAGCTACTATTGCAAATTTGCCTGCCTGTTTAAAACCTCAATCATTGCTCAAACCAACATGCGGAGATTGAAATGAGCCAATAATGAAAACGTGATTGATCTCAGAACCCTTATCAATTTGTCAAAACGGAGCCAATTAAGCACGCCATTTTACTACGAGCATAAGACGATCACAATATTTCTGATCGAGTACATAACTTGTTGATACTTTGGTCGATTACTTAGCGCTTCATTCACTGATGAACATTGCAAGAATAGGCATTAGTTAGCTTTAGCTGCCATTAGTTAATAAGTAGAAGAAGTCTTCCCCTTTCTCATTGCTGTCCTCTTCTTGTATTATTCAAATAAATCGTTGGATGTGAAAGTATGTTAGCGACAATACTCTATTCTATTAACTCGCATAGCAACGAAAAGTAACAAAAATCTAACATAGAAACATAAATTTCATATACATAGGAAGTGGTAGTACGAGTTAAGATGCCTGTTTGTCGTTGCATCGATTTGTGTAATTGCTTTTCTTCATTGGAAGCAATCAGATGTCTTAATTGGCTGTCCATTTGACCTTTCAGCGCTGTCCAAAATGCTTCTGACCTCGTTCAAGCCATGCAGGCTCCACACCAAAAGTCTGCGATACAACTGCAATGGCGGTTAAGCGATGAAATGAAAGAGAAGATTGCGTTTGCAAAACAAAGCTTGGATCGGTTTGTGAATTGTTTCATCAGATTTGATAATTTTTCTTACTATGATATTCTACTCCAAGTTGATAAGAATAAAATGCTCTTCAGGCAAGTTCCAATTCCAGTAGGAATTACGCAGCAATATACTGCAATAACGGGAGCTTTTGCAACTATTCTTTTAGAAACTGTTTGCTATAACAACACAATTTCAGTTGTGACGTAAGCCCAGCCGAGATCTTTGCGACCTTGAAACACAGACAGATAGGCAATCAGCCACACACGGAAACTTCTTTTAAGCCTAAATGCTTGCCTTAACTTATGATATCAGCTGCAAATGTCAAATTTCAGGCTGGTTGCAGATGCTGACATGCAATTCATACGATACAATGGCTTTGGCAAGAACATCCCAAAGGCCAACAAACTAAGCCCAGACGCCTGCATTCAGTTGGGGCTTCAGCTTGCATTCTTCAGGTATGTATTATCTTTCGGTTGTATTACACAGATATATCATGCAATTCGACACTGAGAATCTGTGATGGAATAATCTACAATGCCCGCAAAACTCATCCTTTACTTCAAAGAATGTCAATCAAAACGGTTTCAGAGATGCAGGCTCAACAGGTTTTATCCAACCAGCTGGTTACGATACTTATTCAACTAACGTTCTACCGGTGGAGGGATGCTTTTTACCGAAACTAAAAGTCAGGTCGACTGAGTACTAGTGGTAGTTATGTTCGTCACGGACATGGAGTTTTAACTATTCAAGGCATCGTTGCACAAATGTTTTGCATTTTACTGGAAACTGATATTTTGCAAAACGAAATTTATTTGGATGCTGTTTCAAGGACTTTAGAAATGGCTACTAGCTTATCAAGGTTAGCAAATATAATTGACAATTTGACTATTTTTATTACAGATTACACGGACATATCCCACCGACCTACGAAACTGCCTCCACAAAGTGGTTTAGGCTTGGTAGAACAGAGACAATACGAACAGCCTCGATCGCTTCAAAGGCTTTCTGTGAGTCCATGGCAGTGCCAAATCTTCCGGTATTAAACTTTCTTTTATTATACAAAATGTTCTCTTGATTACTTAACTTTTGTTTCGATAACAGAGGAAAGTGAAAGATCTGCTTGTTGCTATATCTGAAGGAACGTTTTGGAAAAATGTTGGCACTAGTAGAATATATATAGTGTGATACTATGGGAGGTAGTATTTACGCGGAAGAGCATATATTCCTATGCACCGAATTCTTTAGCCTTCTCTTCATGATGATAGTTGTCTTGTTGTTTCTTTTATAACGTGTGTAGTGTTTCGTGTGTTGTTTATGTGTTTTATTTGTTTTCCGCAGCTATCTAATTGTCTATCTAATAAAAAATAATGTTTTCCGGTCTTTCGTTTAATGCTTGATTCGGTATAGGTAGAGTTGTACGTTGCCTTATGATCGTATTAAAGGCATTGAGTCATGGTAAATAGGCCTTCTCTATAGGGGGTCATTTAGTTTCGGCGTGATCTCTGCTGTTTCATGTGATATTGGCATCCGTTGTTAACAACTTGCTATTGATGAAAATTGTTTTGTCAATCAGTACGAGGTGAGTTCATGTGACCAGTTCCAGGTCAACCAATGGCATCGCAGTCATGAAAACCATGACTCAGCTGATTTTGGCACTTAGGGTATACCCAATCCATTTTATCATGACTCAATGCCTTTAAGCGTGAAACTCGGAGTAGCAACTTAGACTCCGTTCACAATACAGAAAGAAGAACAAAACACTTTGGTTCCGTTCTTGTTTCGGCACGATTTTCTTTGCGTCTACACTGTAGCAAAAAGGAACGGAACCAAATCTTACCCATTTACACTTGAGTAAAAAAACGGAACTTTCACGCGACGCATGCGCAGTGACTCGGCAATGACATCTGACATTATAAGAAAGCCTCGCCCGAACCCTAAATTAAGCCCCGTTTTCAATCAAAACCAAAAAGTTCCGTTCCTGACCGTTTGCACTAGAGAAAACAAGCACGATTTGGGAACAGAACCAAAGAGTTTCACATTTTAGCGAAACAAAGAAGGACGGAACCGTCCCCAAACTTGCACGGAACCAAGATGCCTAGTGTAAACGCAAGGCCTATCGTCGCCTTTTCAGGCACAGAACCAAAGAGTTCCAATTTTTTGTAGAGTAAACGGGGTCTTAGAACTATCCTGTTCTATAATTGAAAAGTGCACTTGTCTATCTAGTTTATTTCGTAAAATCTTTATGTTCAGCTACAAGTTTTATACCTTTGCAATCATTTCTTATTTACTAATATTCTAATTGAAATTTTAAACATATATTTATACCACTGGGTTCATACCATATTATATTATCTTATTTTGCAATAATGTAAATATGATCGTACATAAAGATATTAATTCTTTTTTCAGGTACATGAAAAAAGGAATTTGTTTGTTAAAGCAGCGAAAGATCATACAAAGTACACCCTTGAGGTAAGTTTTGTTAGCCATCTTGACTTTGGTTTACTCGAAACAAGACACATTGCTTTATGAATATTTAAAAAGTTTTGTTTTGCCCTTTACTTTCTCTTTACAACTTCCTGGTTTATGACTGTGCAACCCCAAACTGAAACTCAGATATTGAATCGTATTTGTTGCTAGGCAATGAGCGGACAAGGCGTGGATCGCCATCTTCTTGGCCTCAAATGTTTGTGCATTGAAGAGGGTTACCGTCTGCCCGAGCTGTTTCTCGACAAAGGCTACCAATACAGCATGTACCACGAGTTAGCGACTAGTCAAGTAGGTCAAGTTTAATCTCGATCCAAACGGTCATCAAAGGTTGAATTCCTCTATTCATTCTTATCATTTATTCATTCTTTATAATTAATTCTTTATCAAAGTAAATTCTCTACGTTTACTGAGGAAATATTTTTGGTCGGTAGATGCGAAATTTTCAAACAAAATTCTGAATAATTTTGATGCATTAATTCTTTGCAAAAAGAGTCTGATAATGTAAGAGTATATACAGGCTTTGCTTTTGTATGAACGACATTTTGTTACAGAACCAATTATAGCCTGAAAAGTATAAGGTTTTATTATGAATGAGTTGTCCTTTAGACAGCATGGAAGAAACGTGCCCTTATACAATGAGAACCAGAACATTTGTGGTGCCATGTTAACATGTTTGTCCCCTGTCTTTTTCTTGTGCCTGCAGGCATCTCTGTCCTTGAGCCATCTATCGTTATGAGACACCCCCATTAAAAGTGCACCTTTTAGATAAAAACAGAACGTAAGAATCGTTAGCCCTGATATTTCCAAGAATGGCTTAAAACAACATCCAAGAATAATCTTTTGGAAAAGCCCAGTCTTTTTGATTAGCTGTTCAAGCCAACCCTGATTGGAATAATCCTTGTCATTGTTCCACTTCAAATCATTACTTTGATCAAAATAAGTTTGGGTGCTTTTCCACTGAATGTGAACCTTGGTTATAATACCTAAGTTATTTGTTTTAAGGTGCCATCGCAATTTGATTGTGTGACTTGTTATGGACCGTCAGTTCCAGATGGCTATGGAGTTTGATACAATCCGTTAGAGAGTCACATCAGCTTTGCAGTGAGCACCTTAAGGTCACAATCGGCCACCAGCACCGCACGTTTTGCAGAGGCTCTAAAGACGAGTTTTGATGATATTGGAAACATTCTTTTAAGTCCGAGATTTTGAGAGAGTGGGTTTAATTGAACAATTCTCGGGTAATTATTTAAGTTAAGATAAAACCTTGTTTTAAATCGTAATAACATTCACACTGACAAGAGGCAGGCTTTTGTCGTTTCGTTTCAGCAAGTAGAACAATGTTATTAATTTTTCCTTCTCAACATTGATGTCATTACCATCATAAAATATTTATCATTTCTTTAATGCACTATCAAATGTTAACTCTACTTTTGAACTGGTCCTTCGTTAATAAATTTCGTTTCTAGAAATGTAAAAAAGGGAAAAAACAACTTGACTAAATTCAAAAACAGTGGATATGGACCGATCGGCTTGATTTGTTTTATATTTGATATCATCGACGTAATGGTATCAATCTATACGAGAATATTCAAAGTTTCTAACTTATCTCTCTGATATAACATGGCCATTTCAGAGTAAGCAAAGCTCTTTGATAATCAAACCTACAAGCTTACAGCTTTCACATAATCGACCAGCCTAAAGGTCTGTTCATATGAGAAGAGTTGTCCCACTGAGATGGGAAAGCCCACTGAGGTGAGACCCAATCGATAAACTGACTTGTATGAAGAAATAACATTACGTTCATATGAGAGGTTAACTATCCAACTTGAGTGAGATCTAGCTGTCGTGCCAGTGGGATCTCACTGAGGTGGGATAAAGATCTCCCATATGAACACGTTCCTAGGTTAGGTGGGATGAATCTGTCAGTATTGCGCAAGCGCGAATTAGCAGGATTTCCAATTCAACATGGCTGCTAGCATATCTGGACACGAAGAACCAAAGAAAAAGAATTTTCGATGGTCAACCGCCATGTTTGAAAATCTAATTACATGCTTTATAAAACGAAGATGGAGTACCAACATTTAGATTTTGATGCTGATATGCCTACCCAAATTAAGGCCGTGAGGGAGGAAATGGCGAGACTACAAAACAAACGAGAGTTTGGTCCAGTTGGGCTATCTGATTCCACGAAACCCATCGCAGAGATGTCTGTCGAAGAAAAAACACACATTTTCACAACGAGACTGGCTCACCTCGGCGGGATAAAATGCCCATATGAACGTAACCTGATAATCAGCTCGCTTCGGTGGGATATCCCTCTTCAGTGGGATAACTCACCTCATTTGAACAGGCCCTAAAGTGCTATTTTTGCAATACAGTCCAACAATTGGCATTCTGTTAATTGCCTGACTGCCATATTGTACTTCGTTTTTGCTGTTGTTGCTCATCTTTGGCTAAGTCATGAAAAAAGCAAAGAGTTTGTGACGAAAATCGGAGGCATATAGTTACGTGTTTGTTCAATGAGTAGGATAACATAGTTGAAGCTGGCCGATATTTCAACAAAATGAGATCTATTTTGCCTAGGTTCAAAAATCCTCGTCATGAAATATGGAACCACGCACTCTTTTGCTGCTTCACTTTTGTTTCCGGCCTTTCTTGTTACTCTCATGTGTGACTCTATCTAAATAAGTTATTCTTATTCTGTGAGCTGAGCAGCGCAACAGCGGCATCTTCTTACCTTACTGGGGCATGCTTTGTCCTCCTTTGAGCAGATTTCAAGCCTTTTTACAGCAGATTAAGTTTCCACCATTGGAATTGATTTAGTCAACCGAAATTTGCCAACGTTAAAGCTAGCTTGAAGAAAATTATGGTCTGATTTTATACGAATTCCATTAAAAAAAATGATCACAAAGAATGAAAAGATAAGAAATGAAAAAAATTAAATCAAGGTATTTGAAGTATGCTTAAGGAAAAAATAGTATTTTCTCTCTCGCAACTGTTAGATTTTGGTTAAATAAAATTTTATGGGTTTTTCTTCTACCGATTCAAAAAACCTTTTCGCCTTGCCTTAACAATTTTGTGCAATAAATGCAAGTTACACGTACTCGAATGAAAAAAGACAGTTTTGGAAATAAAGGATTTGTAAAGCATTAACCTTTGTTGTACAAGCTTGACAATTGAAGATGGGTGGATAGGCCGTTTTAGAACTGCTAACTGAGGGGCAAATCACTTCCGAAAATTTTTACGAGATTATTAATCAAAAGATATTATTTTGTGATTAAAGTCATTGTTTTGTGATTAATGTGATTTTTTGTTTTTTAATGGATTATTTTTTTTATTTTTGTGATTACTTTTTGATTATTTCATGATTATTTGATTATTTTGTGATTATATTGGGATTATTTTGTGATTATTTTGCAAGTTTTTGTAAATATTTTGCAATTAATTTCAATTTGTATCAATCTTTAAAAAATAAGAGATTTTTGCATGCTAGAAATAGAACATGAATACTGCTTTTCGGAAAAATCAATATTTCAAGTTTCCATGCCCTTGACCATGATGGCCATATTTAGACAAAGGATTTCGTGGCTTGACCTAGAAATGATATCTTAGGCCATCTCGCTTCGCTGCTTTCGTCAGCGCTCTTGCCCTATAATTTTAACCGGCATTCCTGCATAAGACAGGCTTTCTAGCGTGCAATCCCCCTAAACACAAACTGATACATTATGTTTTGACCATAGGCTTAGACTTGCATTTTTTTCAGGGGGGGGGGGCTAAAAAAATTAATGACAATTCCTAATGGCAGCTGCTGATGTCACAGGATAGAAAGTTTTTCCGTGCATTTTTCATTATCGAGGAAGAAAAAACACACAAATGAAATGATTGAAAGTTTATTTTTAAATCATAATCAGTTTTTTAAGGTTGAGATCATCAGATCTATTTAGGCACCCAAAATGTACTCTTTCTCGCGGCATTTCTTGATATGAAGGTGTCAACAAGTTCATCAATTGACAGATCTTATCACAAATTTGTCCATAGCTATTATCATGTCAGCAAAGATCGCACGTTGCTTTCCTCTGATGCTTCCAGCCTCTCTGAAGGATTGGCCTCGAGTTGGATCTGACCTTATGTTCACAATAATTTCATACTTTATTTTGTTGTAAATGCAATTATCTAATGCAACAAATCCTATACGTGAAACCAATAATATAACAAACTAATCTAAAAATTGGTAAAGCACTTACTTATTTTCCAGGGGGGGGGCTCAGCCCCCCTCGGTTTTCGTCAGGAGGGGCTGAAGCCCCAGAGCCCCCCCTTAGTTTACGCCTATGGTTTTGACAATTTAAAAGCCGAAAGGGAAGAGAGATGAATTTTCAATTTGTTTCTTTTAATTAAGAATGTTTATACATTACTTTCTTATAAGATAATTTCATATATGCATACTTTCTTTTAAGATTATTTCAATGAATTTCGAGACTGGCTAATATTCTTGATTTATTCTTAGATTTTACCAATTTTGAGTCTCAATAAACTTATGACAAGAATATCAAAATTTTAATATTGTTAGCATTGTCTAAAATTTCAAAAGGTTCAAGAATTGGTAATGTTTGTCATGTATGGCAATAATCGTTATATTTTTTGTCTTTGCTATGAAGTTTTTTTCCATGGAGCATTTTCTTTTCCATATTTCTAATCCTCCTGAAGTATGTCATTGGTCTTCCTCTCAACGACCAACGTTTTCTGTTGTGAAAGAAGTAAATAATGTTTTTAAATATATCTGAAATAACTTTACGTTGTAAATTTTTCCAGTTGGAAATTGGCAACCAGGGTCACTGTGAGTATTTGCTTCCCTTGTGATCATTTTCATGCACCTTTGGAACGAAATGGGGGTAAAGATCAAATTAGAATTGCTATGATGTTTTCTGAAATGCATTTGAAGCAAGTCTGTTTGGGTGTTATGGTTATGGTTATTTGATTTCTATTTTTCTTTTTCAAATTGTTATTTGTTATTTTTTTATTCTTACTATTATTATTCAAACAAAGCTAATATTAAATTATCGTCATTTCGCATCAAACTGGGCACATGGCTCTGATAGCTCCTTCGTGAGTTTTTTCCATGTGTCCATCAGCTGATCTTATATAATATCTTATGTTGTTCCCTGTAATGTAATCTTTATTGTTATTAATGATTGTATCTTAACAACTAGCATGACGTATCTTGTAATTAATTGATTTTTGTTGCTGAAAGAAAAAAAAGTTTTGATTTTGATTTTGTGTAGTTATGCCATACTTTAGGAAATATTCATATCACAGCATATTTCCAGAAGTAAGGGGTTAATTGGCGGGGCACTTAGAAAATTTGCTGACCACGTCCTTTATTTTTGCTATTAGTGTAAGCAAAGGTACAAAGGTACTGCTACAAAGGTACTAGAAGAAAATTGATTGGTGATTTTTAGTGGTATCGCAATAGAGTTGTCAAGTGAGGATATCACAAAAATCTATTTTTAGAATTGTTCAAATTTGTTTCCATAACCCGAAAGAGCATCATGAAATACATCTAAATTTACAAAATCCTCATCAAATCCCTGTAACTGAGCCAAAATAACAGTAATCCGTTAGCAAACTTTAAATCTTCTATTAGCCATAGCTCACCCGATTTTTGACAAATTTAACTGATTTTGCATAAACGGGAATTATTTTATGCTGTTCACTTGTGCTATGTGGTCATGTGGTCAAAATTCAAGAATAGTTTTTGTGACGTCACACTTGAGAACTTTGTGACGTCACACACGAGTTATTTAAAAATATCAACATGAAATTTCCTAAACTTGACAGGGGTTGTTCTAGCTATCTTGAAAACATGGAATGTAGAATGTTGGAATGTGAATAGAAGTAGTTTAGCCTTTGCATGGTAGTAGTACCTTTCTGTGAGATGAATCCATGTTTTGATGAACAACAAAATGTACTTGTTAGAATGCAGTTATAAAGGTTTTAGAAAATACATTCAAACATTCCAACATTCCATGTTTTCTAGATAGCCAAAAAAGTTTTTAACTCCTAAGATTCAAGTGCTGTTAATTTTTTTGTAAAGTGTTAGAATTCCACTGTTGACAAAAATCCGAAACAACGGGACGAGAACCACTGATCTCAAAAAATTCGTCTTTCGTTTGACTTCATTGTTGACATTGGTGTGAAGACTGAAAGTACTATTTACACGAGATTAGAGAGAGATATGATTTTATCCGATAAGGATGCAAACGTTAAAAAAGCAGTAAAGTTGGCTCAAAACAGAAAAAATGCATGAGAAAATATGCTAAGATCTGGAAATTACAGAACTGGCATTAGAGCATCAAGATGTGGTCAGTTCTACGAATGTCGTAATGACAAGTATGAAACTGTCAAGTTTGGTTACGCATCTCAACGTCAGTGTGTATCTGAATCCAGGGACGAAAACAAGTTGCTAATTTTGGGGGGGCGTGGAAGTATGAAAATTCCAACTTCAAGTGATAAATTTTTCATTCGACCAGTAGATCTGTTGTACCTACCAAATTGATATTTGTAAATAGCCCGAGCACCATAGTTCTATTTTCTTTATAATTACCAAATCTTTACTCAATAATTAGCCTAAAGCATAAAAGCCTAAAATCTCTGAATTTTGATTAACATGAAACAAACATTAAACATACTGTAAGAAGTAAAGCAACATTTAAGCAAAACCAGTATTAGATATACTTAATGATTAGTAGTATTCTTTCAGATCAATTGATCAATTTTATCTAAAATACATTTTTTCACGATATAGAAGCACCAAGAATTTGGGCCTTTTATTTTCGTTCTTGATCGAAGAAAACTACCTTTAAACTTTTCAGAGGGCCAAATGCCTTTTCATTCTTTACAATTGAAATGATGATTTGAGAACAAACTTGTGCATATGCCTGATTCGAAAGATGAAATACTCTTCTTTGATCAAATACTTCTACTGCAGTTTTTGCAATGTGTTCTTGCTCCACAGCAGTTTTGTCATATGAATTTATGATAAGGACTCAAGGACATTAACAAATAACAGGGGGAGTTTAGCATAAACTCGTTTTTTATAAGAAGCGTTGAGAATTTTTAGTACTGAAAGATTCTTAATCTTTTATTGAATTAACTACTCGTAGTTTTTAAAAAAATTCCCACTCTAATATTTTCTGATCAATGCGGGTATTATTATTCCAAACTGTAAGTTTCAAGTTTCTTATCCGTAAGTTCACCTTGCCTGTTCGTAATTTGATTCAACTCCCGTCAGAAAGAAAGAAAAAGAAAACGGGGCAAGTGTGCAATTTGGATCCAGTGGAGACGGGATTCACAATAGAAAACGATTGGATGGGTCAGCTTCAGCCTGTGAATTTTAATGTTTAGAATTTTTATATTTAAAATAAAAAAACTTCTTAAAATAAAAAATTCACAAGTTTGGTCTTAAGAAAAAAATTCCAAGTCAACCGTTACGTTTTCCAACTGTAACTGGATTTTCCAAACTTTGGGGGGGCGTTACGCCCCCCACGCCCCCCTATTATTTACGTGCCTGTCTGAATCTATATCTGTATTTCCAAAAAGTTTTTGCATGACATGTTTGTACTCGGTTAATTACCTGACAGTGCCGTCGGAACGAAATTCATATTGGGGGGGGGGGGGCTGCCCATTGTATTCCTTCACATTTAGTACACTGTTATAAAGGAAATATACTACAGTCTGACAATTATTGGGGGGGGGGCTTGAGGCCCCCAAGCCCCCCCGGTTCCGACGGGCCTGCCTGACAAAATTTCCACTGTTTCGTTGATACGAGAAAATAATGTTAAAAAAATTTTTTTTCTTACAATTGTCCATCTTTGGCTTAACAGGCACTTACGTTATTCTAATGTACGTTGTAAATATAACCTCAGTCCAATTCAGTAAAATTCAGTCCATGATATCTAGCTAACACATCTAACACTGCGTGACGGAAAGGTCTGCTAATTTATATGTAATTTAAATCAATTATACAATTAGCAAACAATTCTGAACCATGTATTGTTGGTTGCTTGTCAAGTACTGGCTAATAGTGCATCAGGTTTATTCAAGTTTTCAAATTTCTTTGTTTTGTGCCTAAATTGAGCTTTGTGGAAAATTGGTTTTATTTGCCCGTTATTTGCCCTATATATAGCCACACGTTGTCTTTCACATTGCCAACAAGGGCGGAGGATATCTTTCAAAAACTTTGCCCCCATTGCCTCAAAAGACTCTTACTTTTTGCCATTTATAGGGGATGGATAGCTCACCCGTGCCTCTAGCTCTACACTTCTGGTGACAAATATCGCAGGAAGGGAGTAAGCCTTTTTTGGAAAGAGAGGTGGCAATTTTCATGTTCGGAAGAGATTTCGACATACTAATGACGCAGGTGCTAGTATCACGCCGAACTTGAGACTGATCATCAGTATTGACACTGTTGCGTAGGCATTCCATTTGAATTTTTGTGGCTTTATGTAAACTGCTAAGTTAGGGACGAGGTCGGTCAACCAACCACCTGATCCCGTTTCTAGAACTGCTAGATTTACGCGTCCCCTTGATCAAATCTTTTTCAATTTCCCTCTAAACCCGCTTTCTTTCAAATCCACTAGCTTGTAATGTATGGGATGCACACACAAAACAGTTTAGAAAAAGGGCCAATCTTATGTTGCATTTTTGAAACCACTGCGTCGTCCTCTACTTGGTCATAGATTTTTTCTAAATTCAAGTTTTGCCAAGTGTTAATTTGTAATGGATCCTCCAATTTGGGAAATCATGCACCTTTGTGTTTAGAGGAAAGCTGAAATTCTCCTTGCGGAAATATTATGGTTGACTTGGCAGAGCATGCCAATTACACAGCCCCCGTCCCGGAACAGCGTCGTCAAAGCTTTTACGATTCTTTTGTAATTCAGTCGCATTCTAGCAGCATTCCTAAATCATAATGTATGTCAGATGAAGGTACCATCGCGCTGTATTTTTGTACCTTATAGGCTTACCAAGCTTGAATCAATAATTTTGCTGAAGTAAATAAGCGCAAGACGAGGAGCTACGCTGAACTGCAGGTAAACGTCGAGTTTTTATTAATTGTCAGCCATGTTTGTTTGTCTCCCATTTTATGTAGGCCTTTTACGAAGAGAAATGCATTTTAGTTTAAATCAAATTCGGTTTGTCAGTTTGTTGTCTTTAACGTATTCTTCAAAATTATTCTTATCGGGGTATATATTTTGGTTCAGCGAAAAAACTAAATCGTCCGGGGTCTGCTGATTTTGAACTCTTGTACTAAAAGCCGCATTACTTTCGGTCAGGCCGTAGTCTTCTTAATCGTATGCTGAAGGAAAGATTAGGTTCTTGCTCGGCTTAAGTCTTCAACTTTAGTCAGTTGACATAGAAAGGATCCTTTGGTTACGCCTAAAGCTGCAATGAGATCTTCCTTAAAGTATTTCTGTACTTAAACGATGAACTGTTTCACGGTTTGAAATCGAAATTGGGTAGCTTTTCCCGAAAATTTTGACGATTTTGTATAATCTGATGATAATAATCTCTGCCAAAATGTTAGTGCAGAAGTTATATCGTCAGTGCTGAGATATCATGGAAAAAACTTTCTTCCAACTTGAAAGGGGAAGTGCCTATGAGATGTAGTATTAATCTAAACTTTCACAGATTGTGAAACTAATTTTACTATCAGGAATTGAAAAACTGGACAATAAGACTAGAATGAGGCCATTATAAAGTGAAACGGTAGTTGGGTACAGAATTGCAGGCAATTCTCTTTGAAGTTATGTGCACTTTCAGTATTATTGAAAAGTGTTTCATATTGAAGTTTTTTTTTCTGTAAATTGAAAGTTATAGAGTATTGATCTTCTTTTCAGAGTGTCATCATTGTAGCAAACATCAAATATCAGTTGAAAATTCTGGGATACTTTTGCATTTGCTGATTATTAAGGCAATTAATTTGACCTTGAAAATTATCTATATTTTGTGGTGATGATCCCTCAAGATTACTAGCTTTTGCAAGGGGATCTTTGAGGTATACAGTAATGGGCTGTCTTGTACAAAGTGCCAAGAAATACTGTTGGTTTACTTTCTACTTTATATGCGATTAATTTTGGTTTTATATCAAACTTCCAGTTTTTTATATGTTTATGTGGAAGTTATTGCATCCTTATAATTGCATGTTTTTTTCAACAGAGAATAAATATCCTTAAAGATACAGGAAAAAGGGGTTGCAGTGTGCTTGGGTAGCACATCAGTTTTTGTTCTGTGACCTTGTAAAAGGGTCAAATTGTGTTTAGCACTATTATTAGGTTAATAATGGCATAACCTACATTTTTAGCCCTTTTTGTTAGCTTTTTTTTAGTTATATAAACTAAAGGCTTAGCTTAGAACAAAGAGGCTCCTTGTTTATGTATAGATAAGGGGTCTGGTATGTAAAACCAGTTAGCATCATTGGCCTAGAAAGATATTTAAAACTTAGAAGGGCATAATTGTTGGGAGGGCACCTTTCATGGTTACTTGGCACCAAAATGTGCTGGCAAAAAGAGCAATATAGCAAAGAAAATCAACTTCAGAAGGAGAATGGGTCTTTCTGGAAAATATTTCAGGCAGGTTGCATTGTAAAGTATTAAATAAGAGGTAGATATATGTTTTTTTCAAAATATTAAAATAAATATTGATTTAGGCGAGGATAAAATGAACTTAAAGTTTTTTGTAACTTCACATGGGTGACTTGTATTTAAATTGCAAAAGAGGTAATTGGGAAAGGAAATTGATAATACCAGATAGTGAAAATGCAACTGATATTCAACACAGAATCTGAAATATGCAAGAATCTGAATACAAAAATCTGAAATATGCAATCACACATCGCATAATCTAAAAGTTTCATCATTGCATACGTCCGTCTAGTTTCTAACTGAGGCTGCTGCAGGGTAACACAAATTCTAAGAACAACTTTTGATCATACATGTGTGTTTTTAATAATGGTTTATAAACACATTAAAGGTACCAAGTTACCTAAATATATATATAATTCATCAAGTCACTGTTCCATGGGTAAAGCCAATTGCATTCCAACTAATGATTTGTGAAGAGTTTAATGATGATTGTCAGGGTTAACAGGAAACTTTTTCAATAACTGAAAACTTCATAGAACAGAAGACTTTCATTCCAACAAAAGTCATTTCTTTGAAACTCTTGAAATTAGACAATTTCATCACTGCAACATTTCTTTTCTGTTTTTTCCAGTTTCTTGACTAGCCACATTTTATATGGGCACGCCACAAGTGTGCTTCTGGCAATGAAACAATTAGATTCGATGGAAGGAAGAGCAATGACACCAACTGGGAAAGTGAGTGTTTTAACCAATATATACTCCATTTGCTTTAGATAACAATACTGCCAGCAAACTTTACTGTTTTAACAGATATTTCTTTTAATATATACTTTTTCTATTTTTTAGCTTATTATCTATCTTTCTGTAGTATATTTTGTAATATTTTGTCACCAAGCTTTTATCAGATTATACAGAATAGTTTGCACTAATGACTTTCACAGAATCTAATGACAAAGATGAAGGTGACAAGGCAGAAAGTAAATTTTTTTTATAGATGATAGTGTCATTGAATATTGATTTCCACATCTCCACACCATATGAAATGAGAAAGTTATCAGATCCATAAGAGATATGGGTAAAAAAGAATTACCACTAACATAGGATTACACAGTCCTATCTTAGCTGCACTGCAAAGACAGCTCTTAGATCTTGGACCTTGACATTATATTTCTTAAATTGCGGATCGCATTCTATTTATGGTAATTGAGAGTATATCTTTAAGGTACTTTGGCCCATTAAAGGGTAGGTAAGCTGTCTTCCTTCTTTTCTGTTTTCTGCCACAATTTAGAAATAAGTTATCCCTAAACATGACCTCCTGGTAGACCAGTTTTTATATTTTCTTTGTTTTGTTTCGTATGTCAGTACTTTTTTTATATTTAGATACTACTTTTTGTTACTGAAGAAGTATCATGATAAAATGAAATATCATCTTGAGGGCCACAGAGATTCTCTTCACGAGCCACAGAGATTCTCTTCCCGGGCCACAGAGATTCTCATCCCGAGCCAGATGTGCTGCCAATTAAGATAATTCAGTACAACCCTTCCATTTGGGAGTAAAGAAACATTTTGCCAGATGATATTTTTCTATTATGGCTGGATAGTTTTGAAACTTCGAAACAGGTGCTCCAAATATCATATTTTGTCTATAAAATGACATTTTGCCTTCAAAAAGAAATGATGGGACAATCAATGTTACGATGTATAAGAGGCACCATCATACAAAGCCAATAATAATTTTAAAAAAAGTTGTGTACTAATAACATAATCACAGATTGGAACTTGTAACATCTGCCTAGATTGTATAGGTCAAGCAAATGAATATTTAGATGAACGCACAAGTTAAATCTATCATAGTGCCTTGAAATAAATTTTGGTAAGGAGCATTTGTGTCCAATTTAATTATTGTATAAATCAACAGCATTCTGTTATTGAAAAGCTAGCATTTTAGCAAAACTTGGGGCTGATTTTTAATCATTATCAAATGAATGCAGGATTGTTTTGCTTGTTATTTACTCAAAGTAGTGAATAGTTGTGGATGAAATTTTTTTGTTTGGAACTTACAAACCTGCCCATTTTGTATAACCTTTTAGGATACTGGTACTATGTTATCAGATATATGTTATGCTATCCTATGCTGTCTTTTGCTTTGCATGTAGAAAACTGCTGATTTTGTCTTTCTCAGTGCAGTCACTTTCTTGGAACTTATCAACGCACTGTTTTCAATCATTGTTGAGTATATTCAATTCTGACATACTGGCTTTAGTGTTATGGGTTTAGCAAAGACAAAGTGAATATAGCTTTATTAGCTAGGGGACGTATCATGTTTTATCCACAAGTTTTGTAATACCTTTATATTGAGTGATCTAGTGACAAACCAAACTTTTGTTCAGACAAAACCACTGTTGAATTATAATTGTATCAATGAATGAACTGCAGCTTTACACCAACTCTGATTTCTGCTACACTGATCATTTGACATTTGCAAAGATTTTTGCATTAATGCTCTAACAATCATATGCCTAGTGGTTTTCCTACCAAAGGAAAGCAACAACTTACTACCATATTGATATCCAATGTAGGCAAGTGAAAGTAACTGATCAGCATATTAATGTGTTTAACCTCAGTGGTTTCCTATCTGTCTGCTAAGAAAAGTTATATTCTATTTATGGTTTTGCAGATTGTTTTTGTTAGGCTCTTTTTTTAGTGAAATAGGAATGAATGGGCCCAGCAACATGTAGTATAAATTATTGGTCAACTTAGCCTTGGTAATCAAGTTTTTGTAGAAAATTAGATTCAACTAAAATTTTATCAGTGAAAGTCTACTTAGAAATTTTTTTTAGAATATAATCAAAATGGTGAAATGGTAACTTTCTTGAAATGCCCATAATATGATTTGAATGAAGCACCTTTTGGTTTAAGAATTGAATTGGCTGAATTATTTCAGTTTATCATTTTTATGTGCATCAATATATTTGGCACTTGATCTTACCTTTAAAAAGATTAGCTTCAGACATTAATTAAATATATTCAAGTTAAGTTTTCTACCGTAACTGGTACCATCATTGCTCTTGTCATCTTATCTGATATTACTTACTAAAATATCAATTATGAAAGGTAATTGTGGCTTCTGATAGAAAGCCGCTTTTGACCTTTTTCAGCAGATTTTGCAAGTCAACTTCTGTCACTTGTTAATAAAACTGTTTGCTCACATAAAAATTAACTTGCTTCCATTTCACAGTCTTTTATTACAAGCCCGCTTTGCCATTCCAAGTTTTCTCTTTGTATCTTCAGACGATCTTAGTAAACTGTTTATGTATAATTTTGGTGCAAGTAGCTGGAATATAAAACAATAATTGATACATAGATGTGATACATTTCAAGCAAGTGCTTCTTAAGGTGAATTTTACCCTGAGTTTTCAAATATGCTACAACTGGCTACTAATTTGAATTTCGCTGCAAACCAATAATAATAAATTTGGTACTTTAAATACAGGAAAACAGCTTTTTTGTAATAAGTAGTTTTTTATTTTTATAAACCCTTTTTGCTGATTCTATTCGGATTTCATCGTCATTTCTCCTAATATCGTGTTTATTTTCTTTGAAATAATCCATGTCCTCTTAAGTAAGCCTCACCAAGGCGTCTTGTACCAGTTTATTTATAGCACTGTATGCTGAACTCTCATTAAAACCAAAAAATTATTGCAAAACTTTGCTCGTTTGATGAGGTCAGGGACCAAAGCCAAAAATCTGGGCAAACGTTTCGATGAATTCATCTGCTTCCCACAGCAAATCATTCTTCGTTCAATGTCGGTTTCTTTCCTAAAAATATAAAACGGGGATTCCCTTGAAACCATGTCTATTCCCCTACTTTTGCGCGATTAATCCGCTTTGATCATTTCGACGTTGCTCGATTCGAAGATTCACTTCAATGGCGTTTTCAGCCAGCTGCTCGCTGTTCAGTGTCGCTTTGTGTTTTTCTCTTGTACAGCAGCTGGGTAAAAGCAGATGAGAGAAGCAGGGTGGAAGGCAATTCTTCCTTTAATACTTTAAACCCTTACTCGTAGCTGCAAGGTTGTGATGTCTGCATTGGAAAAAATTGCACTTGGATAGTGTGTGACATGCATTTGGAAGAAGGAATGACGATTCTGTTTTTATTGTTCATTGATCTTTTTTAACGGAATATCTTTCAGTATCTCCAGCTGCTTTGACTCGGTCTATTGTGACTGCAGCAAAGTTTTCGTATTTACTACCTAGGTTGTCAGTGTAACTGAAATGCTGAAAGAACTCCAATGGGACTCACTCGAAGCAAGGAGACGAAGGCAGCGACTAGTCATGTTTTACAAGATACATCATAACAAATTAGAAGTAATGAAAGATGCATATATCAAGCAGTCATCCAATTTAAGACCATCTAGATAATTTAATAGCCAAGCGTATGAGATACCAGGGACAGGCCCGCAATACTACATTTTTTCATTTTTCCACGAACAATTAGAAAATGGAATAGGCTCCCACAAAAAACAGTAAAGGCAAACTCATTAGTAGCCTTTAAGAACGCTCTTGCAGCATAACTTTGTTGTTTTTTCCCATCTTTACTTTGACTAATTTAGATAATTTCAAAGAATAGGACAACCGAGCAACCTTTCTTCAACTCAAATTATGATTTTTTTGGGGGGGGGAGGGTGTTTCACATACAGAGCTCTCTCTATGATATGTTGAGCTCTGATCTGTCATACGCCTCAAATTTTTCAAGCTCCAAATTTCATCTTGGCGTGTGCTGTTGTCCTATATGTTTCCCTTTTCCTTTTTTTCTTAATCTCTTTTTTTCTTTTTCATATATAACCTTCTTCTTGAAGTAGTCGATTAATCGTGTAGAAGTAGAAGAAGAAATAGACGTAGAAATAGAAGTAGAAGCAGAAGGTTATCGACAGTGAACCGACCTTTCCCTTAAACCTTGGTTTTCCATTGCTATCCTTGATTTTTTCATACGCACCTCATTGTTGATAATTTTATTTTCGCAGAAAACTGCCTGCATTTCTTATCGATATTTAACAGCGATGCTGCTTTTGTCGTAGGTCAATCCCCTGCAAACCCAGATGACGTTGCAACAGCTGCAAAAAATGGCGGAGAAGCAACGGCAGCAAATTCTAAGGAACAACCAGCAACTCATCGAGAAGCAACAACGTCTAAAAGAGATGCATTCTGGGAAGAAAATGTCACAGGGATCACCAAAGCCAAACCAAAATGACAAGTACGCTGCGAAATTAAGAGAGACTTACCAAAATCATATTTCAAGGCTGCGGATGGTGAAAATGGCGAAGGATGAAATCGACTCACAAAAATTTAACAACATTGAGCTAGGTTAGTGATTTATGATGCATATTGGTTACTACTTGACCCTCTGGTCGTTTTTGCTAAGCTTCACATGACATGTTCTGATTCTTTCACATGACTTCCTTCGAGCTGTTCTTATATGCGAATGCACAATTTTTCTAGATAGATAACGATCTAATTTTACCAAAATTAACAGAATTTTTTGTACGTTAAAGCAAAAGACAACCTGAGGACTAGTTCCACTTGCACTAGTTTAAAAATTTGGACAATCGCGGTAACATTATAACCAAACGCCTTGGTACATTAAAACTATATTTTTACAAATTTGAAAGTCTGAAATTTGAAATTTTTACAAATTAGTATGACTTACATATGTGCCCGGGGGTCACGTCAGCAGAGAAGAATATTCCTGCGTGGTCAATCAAAGAGCCTATCCACCATTGTGATTCAACAATTCAATTGTTGTGACACTTAATAGGCAGTCTTTAATTCACTTTGAACCTGTTCTCCCAGAGCCACTACGGTGAAGCATTTTTTCCTCAAATCGTATCTTGGGCACTGTAAATGATACGTAAAGTGCAAAATAGCTCTCATTGGTTGATGGGGAATTTTCCGTCATAATTTAAAGGCGCTGATACCAAAAGTTAGTTCAGTTCTACTTAATGACCGCCATTCTTTAAAAAATGGTTGCACATGTTCCATTTTATGTTAACTGAGACTGAATGCGATGACAGCCATGTTTCAGCTGTGCATAACTGATTGGTTAACCTTTCTATTTTATCAGCTCATGAATTAGAAAGAGTTCAAGAAATTTTCAAGGCAAAGCAGAAAGAGCTTGTTTTTGCTGCTGCAAAGGTAGACAATCTAACACAACAACTAGATGGTCGAAGAATGGGTTTGTCTAGCGCAAGAGCAACACCTGAGAAGCTGAACAGACGCCGGAAGATCAGAGCTGCCAAGGAAGAGCTGGACAAATTGAGGAAGGAGTTATCGGTGAATATAGCTTTTCCACTTTATACCTCTATTGATTGTTTTTGTGACTAACCACTGTTTATTCATGAACCTTTTTTATTTATACTATATGTATTTGTTAATTTATTTTGTGTCACATAAAAGTTAAGTATAAATTTAGTGAAATTAAAAAAATTCCTCTTAGCTGCGTCATCAGGCAATAAGTTTGATTTTAAATTTTGTTTTTAGTCAAGAAACGAAGTAAACAACGAACAAGAGCTGCAACTTCAGCTCCAAAGAGAATCTTTAACTGAGAAAAGAAAAGAACTCTCAGAATTGGACAAAAAGATTCATTTGTTGGGAAGCCAGCTACATCAGAAAGATGCATCAGATTGCGAGTCAGACACATCCACATCATCTGAGCTTTTAAATGGAGATGTCAACGGAAACAATAGATTCGGAGCAAATCAAATATTTGACACGCTTCAAAGGAAAAGAATTAACGATGGTATGTTACAGAGGCCTGAAGCCCAACCCTATACCAACGGGAAAGCAGCTGCAGTCGGTGCCACTGAACCAAATGTTGTACCATATACGAGGAGAGGCAAATTCTATGTTGCTCCAGATGGTAGAGAGTTTGACAGGCCTCCGACTGTTGAAGACTACCCGCAGTTTCTAACAGGCTCGTTAAACAATCTGGTTGCATCTCCAGCATCATCCACGCTGCCAGTTAGGTCAGCCTCAAGCGATTCTTTGCCGAATTTAAGGGGCAGTAGTCCGCATCTCCCACGGGCACGGACTGACGTGTTTCCGATGCTACAAGTCAACACGAGCAATGGTCAGCTGGCCGGGCTGCCAAGGAGTAACAGCGATGTAGCAACTACTTCTTTAGCTGCAAAACACAAATTCAACGTCCATTCCCCGTCCTCGTCAATTTCCTCATTATCGTCTGTAACATCGTTTGATGCAGAGACTTATAAGCAGCAAAGAAACGCAATAGTAAGCACGGAGGTCGCGAAGCCAAATGAGTCAGAAATCTGGAATGAGAAAACTGACTTCAGAACGTCTTCACCGATAATGTCTGGGAAGATGGAAGCAGCCGCATACAAAGATGCTGTCCTGAGTGCATGCCAGGATGCCTGGCTGGGCACTGCCTCGCGATATCTTGACTCGCCAAAGACTGACTGCACTGAATCAATGACATTCCAGAACAAAGTGTCTTCAAAGCAGGTAGTACCCTTTTTGGATGGACATAATTTTGAAACTGAAGAAATAGATATTACCAAACCTGCAGAGGACGAAAAACCACCCCCTCTCCCAAGGAAGTCATCAAAACCTCCAGAGCTCCCTAAAAAGCCACCAGTAGCGCCAAAGCCTGCCCTACCACCTAAAAAGAAAACCCTAATAGACCAGGCGGAAAACAAGCCTGCTGAAAGCAAACCAACGGAAAGCAAACCTGAGGAGAGCAAGCCAGCGGAAAATAGGCAGGAAAGCAATGTTGAAAGTGCAGAAGAATTCGTGCGAACATTTTCTCATTCAAAACAACCAAACATGAGCGAGCTCAGTGACCAGCTAAACAAATTGTCAGTTCACGAATTAGTCGATCAATTTAGAGAAACGATTCCAGCCGTGAAGCAGCCAGTTGTCAAGCAAATTGGCAAAGATCACTATCCTGGTGCCGGAGAACTTAAAGCAGATGTGGCTAAGGAAGCAATGCGAAACACTGATGCAGAAGGAGATGAAACTATGATGTCAGACTCATCCGGGCTGATGCAAGACTCTTATGAAATGCAATTTGCAGACATTGACATGATAAGTGCTACTCAAAATGATTTGCTGCCATATCTAAATCAGGTTATCAATGAGCAACCTTTTGATCAATCAGAAGACGAAACGAGTTCTCAGACGTCGGAAAGTGAGAGAGTCATTATGCCGGTGATCATCAACGTGCCACCAGAGAAGCTTCCACCAACAATTTTGAAAAAGCCTGGCAGGGATAATAAAAAGCGAGGCAGAATACAGCTGGACCCACATGCCCTGTTGCTCGACGCAGCTCTGGAAGGAGAAATGAAATTAGTTAAAGAAATGGTCAACCGGGTGCCGGATCCGAGCTTTGCTAATGCTGAAGGCATTACTGCCCTTCATAACGCCGTTTGTGGCAATCACAAAGATGTTGTGCGGTTTCTTGTTGAAATTGGCTGCGATATCAATTCTCCTGATAACAATGGATGGTATGTTCGATTCTCAATTTGTTAACTTTGTTTCAAAATGTCAAACTTTTTATTTGAACAATAATTCCAGCATTGACCAGGTCTCTTTATATTTGCCGCATTTTATTTTCGTTTACTTTCTATCTGAATTTTTGTCCTTATTTCAAAATCTGAAAATATCTTTTATGCAGAGATCTGTAAGAAAATGTCTTTCTTAATTTGCAGGACACCACTACATTGTGCAGCATTCTACAATGACGTTGATTTGTGCACGTTTTTAGTTGAGCATGGGGCGTCAGTTTTTGCCATGACATACTCCGACAGACAGACCGCAGCCGAGAAGTGCTCGCGTCTTGAAGAAAATTACGATCAATGCTTCGGCTATTTGCACGGTGAGTGGATCTTGAACAAATGTCTGTTTCTTAAAGTTGTCTCTTAGTTCTTTGGAAGAAAGTTTGTCTCTAGAAGGTCCAAAGGTCCCTCAAGCTGACATAAGGAGGTGATCCATTAAGTTACAGGAAAAACATCTTCCGTGATTTTCGAATAGATGCAACGATGCCATTTACGCATTTCTTTTTATTTCTTTGAATAATCTGGCAGTCGTGAAAACAAGAACGATTAATTGCTAATAACACTCAGTTGTATCAATTGATTTTTTCGAAACCTTTGTAGAATGCAAAGAACAAGTTGGGCGGGTGAACAGCGGCCAGGTATGCTCTTTGTATGACTACACAGCAGAGAGAGAGGACGAACTAAGCTTCCACTGTGGCGAACAACTGACAATAGTAAGGAGGGGTGACGCCAATGAAAGAGAATGGTGGTGGGCAGAAAACAGAAAGAGAGAATTTGGATATGTGCCATATAATTTGCTTGGGGTGAGTTGGCTATTCAAATGTATTCACTTGTAAGATTGTCTTCAAAGTTCAAGCATTCTATACTCATGGATGAGTTTAGTCTCTGTAGTACTGAAATGCAAAACGTGTTCAGCAACTAGCTAATGGCAATGGTATTAAGTACAGTTTGGCTGAAGATAATGTAAAATACAAAAGCTTCACTAAAGGATCTACAATTCAGTCATGTGGTTAAGCATTTGCCATCATGTGTCTATTTAAGCCTCCAAATTTGGTCCTTTTTTCATCCCAATACTTTTCTTTTTTCAGATTTACCCAAGAATCGCTGGTGAAGTGTAAATACACCGTAAGAAATGAATCAAAGCATTTGAAACCTGAATTCTACAAAGTACCATCAATAATTTTATTTACTGTTTTCGTATTTACCCAGAATATGTTAATAGAAATGGCAATTTTTCTAGTTTAGAAATGCTCCTATCGTGGCAAATTGACTGGGTTTGCGTGAAATAGTAATTGTAGCATTCATATGTTTGTAAATCTGGTCGACTCTGCATCGGGTCGACTCTGTGAAAGCAGTGTGAACCCTCCTCTCTAAAGAAGACTTCAACAGCAAACTTATTCCTTTTTATTCTGCCCATATTGATAGAAGTTCTCTCGAATTGATCTTTCTTCGCAGAACAATATTTCCTGCATTCCAACTACCCACTGATATCAATATTATAGAATTTATTCAAGAAACTTAGTGTTTCAGTTGCAAATTTCCACCCATCTAGAATTAAGTTGCAAATTCCCACCCAAAAAATGTTGTTTTTTCTTTCAAACCTATTGCATTTGCAAGTGTTTAAAGCCCGTTGCTTTATGTTGTCAATCCGACTCGAATGTATCCCTGCCCGTCTTACAAGAATCGGCTCACTTAGAATCAAGTATCAAGCATGTATGTGAGAACCCATCAGATCGATTATTTTTGTTACTTGGATAGCTAGTATTAATTTCCGTGCAGCTAATAATGTAGTCATATTTGATATGTATTTAAATTGTAAATAATGTGTCGTCGGTGTAATCATTCTTTAGGTATGGTATTACGAGGTATTCTTCTCCTTCTCTTTCACTATTATTCGCATTTTATTTCCAACTGCGTTAAATGCCAGATTTTTACCATTTTAGCTTTATTGTTTTCTGATTTTAGCTTGTATCCCATCTTTACCATCTAAAATTATGGTTTAATGAAACTGTAATAATTATTTTGAGAAAAATCTTGTATTCCGATGTAGTTTTGATGTTATCTTGGAAATTAAATACCTGCGATGAAACTTGCTATCGAACTAGAACGATACTTTATCGACCCAGTCTTTTTCTGAGCCAAATAGTACCCTCAAAAATAAGTTCTTAACTATAGCAAGTAAACAATGCGTGAAGTTGATGTGACTTCAGAAACTCGCATCACCCTTGAGATGTCGATTGTCTAGTTTAATATTGATTTTGTGCACCCGAATAAAGCAAGATTCTTTCCTGTTCGTTCGCCTTCGTTCCCACACTGGCCTTGATTTTGCATGTTTCGACAGACAGGATGGATGTTAGGGCACGTTAGTTCGATAACTAAAGGACCCCAAATCCAAAGGGACCCCAAATCCAAAGGGGCCCCAAAATATGTTTATAACCACGTTTTGAAACGTGAAACAATTGTAACATGTTAACTCAGCGGGCCCCTCAATAGTTCAAGCGAAAAACTAAAATGATCAAAATCGATAACAACAAAGTCCAATTGCGCGATAACAAAACAGCATGGACGTTTTTAATGACGCATACAATTGCACCAAACGTTTTCCTGGAGAAAGAAGTCAAGGTCACGTCTTGTGCCAGACATTTGGGGCCAAGGGGCTGGAACCCTTTCTCAAAGTCGAAGCAGTTAAGTGTTTTTCTGTAAACGTTGAGAATGATTTGAATTCTATCAGATTCCAGGCGTGATAATCTTTAATTTTCCAGCAGCAACATTAAAGAAAAATGGACAAAAATGGCAGACACAAAATTATTATTACCTTTTGCAAAATACATTCTAGAAGCTAGTATTTGCTCACAGGAGCATCCTAAGTGCAAGTATTACTTTGCCAGGCAAAAGAAATTTTATAACAGTTTGTATTTCTTCTCTTAATTTTACAAAATAAAAGCATTTAAAGCCCATGCTCGGGGTCACCATCATTTCATTTAGAAAAGATAACAATACTGGAATCACCTGGCCTGCATAGGACGTTGCAAATCAAAGTTAAATCTCTCTGAACGCCTGAAGCAATAATGAATTTGCAGTAATTTTGATTGGTTAAGATGTCTTCTCGTTAGCTGACTGGTTTCAACATTGAAAACAATTTGACTAATCCCATAAACATCAAGATATCAAGTACTTGCCATGCGTGGCCAAGTATTACATAGGCTCCGACGCAGGTTGGAAAGTGGGGGGGGGGGGCAAGGGAAGATTTAACAATGAAAAAAGCTCTATTGTTTTCCAAAAAAGTTGGGAGCCATGCCCCCCTCCCTTCGTCGGAGGCCCTGCATTAGCCAACTGACCCAAGATTCCATCAATCCAAAATTGAAAATTATATTCAACTTTCTCGTTCTAAGTAATCGATATGCAACGAACCATGTGGTCTGTGACAGGGATTGAATTAGAGTTAATCACAAAATAGCTGTTGCTTCTGGTTGGCGGCAATAGCTATATTTGTACGATTTGCTTTGGGATAAAATATAAACGAATAGTTGCAAAAGATAATAATCCTAATGACAATAAACATCACTTCGACAAATAACATTACATTACTAAAAGATACTGCGTGGGTAGCCTTACGCAAATTTTGATACATTTGCTAGGGCCAGTGGGCCTATGATCAGTGCCTATGATCAGTGCCCTTGATCAGTGCCTATAATCAGTGCCTATGATCAGTGTATACAAGTATACCTAGGGCAATTATTTGATACCTATTCATAGGACTGTGGTAAAAATTCATAACACAAGGAGTCTGTGAGTCCACTACGCGCGATGCGGTGTGTTAAAACAGCTTTGTCACTTCCTAGAAATAAAAAAAGCAAACATAAAGATCACACATAAGAAGTGGGGCTAGCCACGTTATGTCACGCAACATACTAATTTGTTCTTTTCCACTCAAAAAATTATTTACAAAAATTTTTCATTTGCAGAGTTATGACTGAAATATTGGGAAAACATCTCAGAGTTTCATTAATAAGATAGCATGGTCTACAACATGGTATAAGCATTGTTTGTGTATTATTGCTGTTTCTTACGGTCAAAGCAATGCACTTGTCGTCAAGGGATAACAGAACTAACCAGGGGCCTAATCGAACACTTAAAACAGCTCAAAAGACCATTGCAAATATATTTAGCCTTTGATTTCATTGAAAAGTTGTATAGGGAAATTTTATTAGGGAGTTTCATTTGACTTATTATGTTTAACAGGACACACGGTGATAACAACGATAATTCGCTGAAGTGTTTTATCCTGTATAAATATTCGTATTATTATTATTATCATATTTATTAGAGGGCTCTTATAGTTAGTTATCTCTAAGGACGGCTGCAGCAAAAACCGGATGGCGCATTGAGATCATATTCAGAAATTTAATGCTGTTTTTAACACTATTGAATAGCTGTAAATGCAATTACTACTTACCTTATCGATAATCAATTTAAATTCCTCATAGGCCGTGTCTAGATGATCATTTGCTAAAATATAATCGTATGAGCCAGGTATCTCCGCTACAACAAACAGAATATAAAAACACTTAAGCTAAAATTTGTAGAAAAGGGATGAAAGTACCGACTTTAAAAAATAGTGAGAATAAAAAGAAGAAAGCATCATTTGACGTTAAATCGGAGAGACGCAGCCAGAGGAGATCGACCTCAAATTAACAAAGATTCATTTATCGACTAAGATGCATGATTTTGCAGAACCGCGGGCAAACTGCACGTACCGTACGCGAATTCCTCTTTCGATGTGTTTAAACGCCGTTGTATCGAATCTTCGGTTTCTGTACCACGTCCACGAAGCCTTTTTTCCTATTTGAAAATTGTAAATTCTGATTTGAGTGACAATTCCTACCATATGTACAAGACAACATTCAAAGCTGAATTCAATTTTTGTTAAATGGCAGAAAAGATAAAAGTTTGAAAAAATACAAAGTTCCTTCAATTAACTTCTCAGAATACAGGGTTGGCTACAAATGTTGCAACTCTTACCAACTCTTCTAGACTTGGTGGTTTGACAAATACCAATACACAATCTAAATCAGTTTTCTTGACGCTGATAACACCCTGGAAAGGACAATATCACTTGACTTCATTACATGTGAATGAAAAAAATAATAAAGAAAGAACTTGTGACATTCAAAAAACAGAAAGTTCCTAGAGAATATCACCTTCTATAAAAAATATCAAACAAACGGGTAAATCATTCAGTGTTTTTCAAAAAGATATTAATGTGAACTGAAGTTACTCATAACTAAAATTGCTAAAATAATCTCTAAAATACTGAAATAGGGATAAAACTGAATTGTATTTATAACTAACTATTAATCTACTTATTATCTATCATTCTTACAAGGTAGGCTGTATACCTTATAACTAGTGATAAAAGTTTTAAAAATGGCACATAAAATCAAACTGAAATCAAAATACTGTAAAAGCTCTATTAAGCCCCACTATCACGAAAAAATTTAGCCCCCCTCTTTATTGAGCCCCTGCTCTTTAGCCCCTGATGTCAAACAAAGAAAACATGCACATCAAGTGGGTCTCTTGGTGGGTGTGATCATGATGGCCCATGTTAATATTTACTTGTGCGCCTGGAAGTCAGTCAAAATTTGCTTAGAAGATGTCCCAGCGCTATCAATTAGTGACTCTGATAAAGATGAGGACATTATAATTGCTTAATTTTAAGAAACTTTTGAAGCTGCTAGTGAAGTTTTCTGCGAACATCTGTTTGACATTTCAAAACAAAAACATGCATAAGGGCATTTTTATAAAATTTTTAAATTGAACAATAAGTAAACCCCCCTCTGGTACTGAAAAAATAAGTAAGCCCGCCATGGAGCTCAATAGAGCTTCTACAGTAAAACAAAGTATAAATAAAATTGCAAATCACAAACATATTCAGTTTTTTACCTGTCTGTCAATATCTAGGATGCAAACTCTCCCCTCTTTAAATACATCTTGAACTGCGCGTTTGCTAAAAATTATTTTCAATAGCTTAACCTGTGTCTAGGTAAATAATAATTCAAAGGCCAAGCCTTGTCATCATTGAATTGAAATGGTTGATAAGAAAGTCAAAGCAAAATTAGAAAAGGTTTTTGAAACATAAAAATAGCCAATGTTCCACAGACTTTAATCTTTTTAGCAATCTTTTTCCCCTAGTGAAATTCTTATACCAGACATAATCTGTGCAAATTGAAAATGATGTGAGACTCGAACTTGAAGTGCCAGTGCCAATAAGAAATGAGCCTAAGAGAATAGTTTTTGATAGTTTAAAACTACAATAAGTCACTTCCTCAGATAAAATCGGTTTGCCTCCTGAAATTAATTAGATAGATTTTTCTTTACTCAAAATCTACCAGAAATTGAAGCACGCAGTTATTCACAAATTCTAGTCAATTTAAATTGATCAAAAAGAGAATTCTTAGTAAGCTTAGAAAAGATAATATGAGTGGTAGTTAATGGCTCACCAAAAAAACTTATGTTCCTTACCTAGTTCCATAAAAATTATTATTAAAAACTGCATGTTCCAAAAATTCTCCACAATCAATTTCTTTCTGCATTGCCTCTCTAGTTGTAAAATGGTAATCTAAAGCAAAGAAGAAACACCATAAAAGCTATTTCCATTGATTCTATTCCAGCACAAAATGTGTGAGCGGTGCTTGCAGGCAAACCATGCTGGCCAGACTATGTCTGCAGGCACATCTTAAAAAGTAGTCTTTTCAAAGTTGGAAATTGCTGTTAAAGGTCTAAACATTAAAAAAGCTGAAAGTATCCTTAATTCGAGTATCAAAAAATATCAAACAATAAAACAAACAACCATTTGTTGCTCCAATGAAAATATTTCTCTGAAAATTTATTGAGCTTTGCATCATTAAACCTTACATTATGTCTCTTATTTTAAACAATTTTATTTCTTATTTATTACATATGAAAAAAATCTTGCAGGCACCTTTTTGCAAAACAGTTTGTGCTCACAGGCACAAAAGATTTTTAGGGAGGTCTGTAGTCCAGAGGAAGTTTACAAGGACACGCACAACTTATATACCTAAGGTGGAAACATTATTCTTGGAGCCTAAAGCAGGATTAAAAGTTTGAGCACCCTGCTAGAGCAAAAAAAATTGATAATATAACGTACCTTTCCCATGTACTTCTCCTGGTCTTGGCAGTCTTGTTGTATCTAGAAATCCAAAGAAAGGAATTAATAAAGACTTCTTTGCTCTGAATAAAGGCCACACTTGAAATACACTATAGTGCAAATACATTCAACCTTTTTAGCAATGGTTTGGTTGAGTTCATGCCAAAGAACTAACTAATGGTAAATGAAAATGTTTCTGCACTGCCTGTTTTTGTTTTTGTGCATTATATTTTGTGCACAGCAGAGTGTGCAGTGGGTCATGGCACCACAACCATTTTTTGCTGTGTTATGGAAAGAGTTGAGGGGAAAACGATTTAAAAAACCAAAGTCAAGATCTTTGGATTTCTTAAGACTTTCTGCTTATAGAAGGTATTAACAAAAAAAATTCCTTTATATATTTGTTATAATTGGGTGGATATAATTTGACTTGTGCTATAATTGGATGGATAAATTTTTCAGAAACAGCTCCATGAAATTAAGCCTTGGGTGCTAAGGATCAAGTTTAGTGATGTAGGAGGATCCACCATGGTTGGGTCCTACGGGAAAGACAATTTTTGAAATTGTACCTTCTAGAAAGGCTGAAAAAGCATCCCCCAGATTAAAATTCATAAAATATTAGTTAACTCAGGAAAAAAATGATGTTTTTCAGAAGAACACAGATAATTGATTATTGGGCAAACTTGTGGAGGCGAAGATTCATGCTTTAACTTTAGTGACAGACGTTGGGGAAAGAAGGGATGATGCTGTATTGATTGGTAGAATTTTACTTCCTGAGTCTTTTAAGTAAGCCAGGTTTACACTTCAAAAATCAATACATTGTAATGATACAGAAAGTGATTTACTAAATAAACATCCACATTTTTCCTTTGATTTGGAGAAAAATCTTTGATCTTCATATAGAGGGATGCTTGCCTTACTGTTTGATCATGCTACTTTTCATGACAATATGACAATTGTAAAATATGCAACTGCTTTGTGAAGCTTTATGGGAATCTCATTTGGAATACTTTGATACTCTCCCAACCAATAGAATTGTCTTTAAATATGGTGACTTTGACTTCCTGCCACTTTAGAAATCTTCGAAACATATTTTCAAACTTCAAGGTTGTCTAATACTTTTCTTAACTTTTCACGGGGATCTTTATTTGGCATGTGGATGTTTCGCTTACCTCATATTAGAAAGACTGGTTTAGCATTAAGCTAGATACTACTCACTGCCTATCCTAACATTATTCTGGTACCATACAAAAGGCTTTGACTTGATGGTGTAGAGTCTATAGAGTATTGATGGAATTAATGATTTGAAAGCATTTGAAAGCATTAATAACAAAAAAGAACACTTAAATTTCAAGATGGTAAATTGATATATCTTACGAGATACACTGAATCCAAACTTCTCAGGAAACTCTTTCATCAACCTTTTTATTATTGTTGACTTTCCACATCCACTTGGACCAGAAACAACAATTGATCTTGATTGAGGCATTTCTGCAAAAAAATGAACAAATCACTTTGATATAAGCAGCAACAGAACAAAAACAAAGTGGGAGAGCTAGCATTTATCTTATGTTTCTATGAAGAAAAAGAAAATGATGCTACATGCTAAGTTCAATTGAGTTCAAAAGTTTTCTATATAAAAAAGATCAAAATTAATCATTCTCTTAGGTGAAAATAAGTAGAAAAAGGGAAGGAATATGAGGCCATCAAAGGGAGAAGCTAATGGAAAAGGGCAGAATACTGAGAGACTTAGAAAAACAATATAAAAATAAAAGTTCCACTAATTTCTTGCAGGTGTGGTTTATGTACCATTACCATAACATAAGCACATCCGTAAGTTTACAATGTTATTTAGAAAATTAGTCATATGCAATTAAAACTTAGACTAGAAATAGCTCTTGCTAGTACTGCCCGCAAACAATTAGTTCCTTGATAATGATTGTTTTGAAAATGTAGGTCAGGATATTCGAAGAAGACACCATCTTGGGTTTTCACAATTCTATAAAAACAGCTGCTCTAGTTGATGCTAAACTATTCTTTTTATCAAGAATTTTTGGTGTTCAGTTTGCCTTTGATTTAAGTCCAACGCCCTTTTGAAAATCATGAAGTTTTTCGAGGGTTTGACATTTATTTTTCGATAATCAAGACAATCATAACTTTTGCTCGTACGGTCTCGAGTTTTTGGGAGAAAAGTGTGGCATTCGATTGGTTTTGATTCCCAAAACTTCGAATCAAAACTTCCATCCATTGCGGAGAACAGAGCTGTGATACAGCACCGTTTTCGTGCCAACAATCATAACTTTTGCTCGTACGGTCTCGAGTTTTTGGGAGAAAAGTGTGGCATTCGACTGGTTTTGATTCCCAAAACTTCGAATCAAAACTTCCATCCATTGCGGAGAACAGAGCTGTGATGCAGCACCGTTTTCGTGCCAAAAAACCGAAGGCCTTTAACAGAGTCTTGGCAGAGCAACGCTCCGAAGATAATTCCCTTCCGCACAAAGAGGTGGCGGTTAACGACCTCCTCGACAAAGCCGATTGATTGACAATGAAATTGATTGACAGTTGTCATGGCAGCAGAAAAGTGACAAAATCTGCTGAAAAAGTGCTGACAACATGAACTGAAGCTTCCATATGCTACTTATACGCGGGGCAGACTATAAGCCCTTCACTCGCGCGCTATCGCGCGCGAGTTGCGGGCAATTAAAACCTCTATGCTTGAAATCTGCAATGAGAAGTAGAATATTTATCTGCCTCACTTAATCACTCAGATGCATTGCTTGATGGTGTCTATCTCAATTAGACAGAGCTGTGAATGCTTTGATGCTTAAACAGAATTGTTATTCATTTAATTTTGGGTTTGATTGTAAGACAACTTTCTTGGTTTCTATATTTAGGCGTTGGTACCTTTGAAATGTGGAAAAGTTCTAACTGCCTGTACATGCTAATGATGGTAACCATGAAACAGAAATTGTTTATATGTCAGAATTCAGAGATATAAGTTTGCCAATTTATCTAAGGGCAGAAGGCTATAATTGTGTGCTTAGAGATTGAAGATTGTTCGAACAAGGTTCTTTAAAACAATTCTTAGTTGGTCAATGCATGATCTTTGCTCAGTTGATAAGCTGATCAATGTCACTTGATGTTTTCCATATCTCAGTCTTGCATATTATACTACATGCTTTGTTTTCTTCTTTCAAGGGACATTGACTCCTTTTACAAGGGACATTGACATTGACTCCTACAATTTCAGGAGTTTTATTTTCTTTCATTGTGGATGCTTTGTTGTTTTTCAAGTGTGCTTGCTAATTGGCATACAGCTATAACCTGCTTTATGATTACACTCAATGCTTTTATCTTAGAGCCTGGTGCTTTTATCTTATACAAACACAAACAAATTATGGAAGAGGCAAGTTATCTTATATAAACAAATTAAATACAAGGATTTTGGCTGATTGGAATCCACTGGAAACCAAACTGTGTTGAGAAGTGCTTTTGGCTACCTGATGCCTAATAATGCTTGAACATTTAATAATGACTTCAATTTTTTAACCTTGACAGGATATTTCTCTCTCTAGAATCTTTCTAGAACAATTCCTATTTTTTCAAAATAATAAAAGTGAAAAAATAAAGCAATAATTAATGAAAGAAAGCATTAATTCAAGAAAATTGCTGTTTGTAATTATTGAGCTATTGTTGTTTCTTTATACAATGAACAAAAAGATAACATTCAGTGATTATGAAATTCTGCAATTTAAAGAATAGGTTTCACTTTCATTTCAGTCCATCAGAGCAAGCTAATCTGCATATCGCAGCAAATAAATCGACGTGATGTGCAAGTCCATCTTACAGGTTTGGTTACAAAAATTCATTATGTGTTAATCGAGAGACATATTCTAAAGATTAACGTGCAAACTAAAAAATTTCGATAAAATCTCAAAATATAATAAACAAAAGCTTAACAAATAATTAACCATTTATCCACCGCCACAAATATTTAACTTTAGGATACAAAGTGAAAGTGGTACTGAAGGTTCTACTTCTATTTCTACATCGATACTGAGCAGGACCGAGTATCGGTATAATGCTCAAAGTGCAAGAAATAATAGATTAATGGATAGAAAGTGCTAGAAGATGTCATTGATCAATGATTAGGTTCAGCGTTATCGCCAGAACAAAATGGTCGGAGTTTCCGAATTGCAAGAAAAAAATAATAAACGGCCTGAAGATCTTTCTTAATTTGTTTTTTAAATCGAGGGATGTGATACTAGTACAAGAAAAACAAATCTTTGTTTTACAAGTAATAGCGGGACCGGTATGGTCCAATAACCGCGATTCCTTTCTGGAGAAACTTACTTCAATGCAATTCCATACAAAGATTTTATTTTAAAACCTAAAAACCTTACCTTTGGGTTGAATTCTATAATATCTAAGAAGACGTAAGCTGTTGCATGTTTTCATATAAGAAAATGGTGCCGGGCTCGGGGAACTCGATTGTGACTTTCTGAATAGAAAACGATTGAAGAATGTGGTTACGTGTCTTCCCAAAACAATAGACGTTTCCATGACCGACACACCTGCTATACTGCTGAGGCAAATTGCTGCCATGCGCATACCAGACACTAGGCAACTTCCTAATTCAATTCAACAACATTGTAATCACCACAAGAGCCGCGCGACGGATTTTGGAGACCCTGGGCAAAAGCGAGAGACGAGGCCCCCTGCGCGCGAAGCGAGTAGAATTTTTTTGCGACCACGCACTTTGGACTAGCTTCAATTCATTAAACCCTTTAAAATGGTTTACATTTAAGTTATAATTTTTGTTACTTTTAATTAATTCCAAGAGAGACCAGTGCTCAAAATCAATGTGTTTGTTTTTTTAACGATAATGCATCATTCCAGGTAAGGCTTTGTCAAACTTGAATTTAGTGCTCCAAAACAGGGCCTCTGTGGAAATATTTTTGCTTACCAAAAAAGTGGGGAATGGGAAGCATGGGTTCTGCTCGTAAAGGGGTACTATAAATGATTTGAAAATAAACAGGAGGCATTTTGAACATAAAAAAGTGGAGAAAGAGGGGCTAAGAAGTGACTCAATTTTAGTTGCAACCTAGCTAATTTTTTGTCCTGATTTGTAAAGCCGCATTTTGACCTATTTGTATATATAGAACCCCAGACTGATGGTTCGTGAGAAAGATTTAAGAACACGGTGGGCCCAAGAATTTTTCGAAAGTTTAATATAGTATCAAAGGGTTTCTCTTGCACGAGTTTCTTACCAGTGTGCATTTGCACAACCTCAACGTATGCAAGCTTCAAGAATTGATATTTCAAGGATGGTTCAAGGTCAAGGATGGTTCCATTTTATAAGCAGTGCCAAGGCACCCTATCTTCACAAAAGATAACAAGGATGCTCTTCACAACCTAATACACCTATCAAGTTATGTGAAATTATCAAATGTCTTTGCCAGAAACTATATACAATATACAACTTCTTACATTACCACTTATTTTATGAATGGAATTGAAAGAGCAGAGTTTTTGCAATCATGCTTTCCTGGAAGATCATTCTAGACTTAATATAAACAAACATAGTTTATACAAGGCTTCAAGTACTAAAAACAACACTTTGTTATAATAAAACATCAGAAAAATGCACGTTTTTGGAGACCTTTTTAATTATATTGCAAAAATTACCAAGATTTTATAGAAAAGGGCAAACAGAAAGAAAATATTTAAAATCTTTGGACCAGTTAGAGAGGATGGAATGGTCCAACCTGCAGACAGATAAAGCGAAAAAATGGATGATAACCATGATATGTTCGACAAAAACATTGAAACAGATTTTGAAATGTTCACCCAGAAAGCACAAAACGCTGAAGCACAAGAAACTACTGTACTTTACCTCCCTTACGGTTTTCGCTAGAAGCAATTTCAGCATTAATGTCAATGTACCTTGCCCAAAACGTGATGAAAATTCAGTTATTGGACTTCTTTTTCATTCACAACTCCAAGCCGTCCCAATAACTCTCCATGTCAGGACTTTGTCCCAACAACAGGATGTGAGAGATTTTGTCCCCATCTTAAGAAAACCCATCCAGTTATGTTGCATAGGCAAAATTGCTTTAAGGTTACGGTAAACGTTTTTGACACGATATTTGGTTTTCTCTTCCTAAAAGCAAAACTATTTAACGATTAAACTTCAATTAACGAATCAGATTAAACTTCTATTAACGAATCAGATTAAACTTTACATCATTCGATGCACAAGAATGTGGTGATTCCAATCATATCAAAATAATTGGCAAAGATTTAAAATGATACTTTCCAGGCAAATTCATTGTTCAAATGAGTGTACCACCTTCCAAAGCTATTTTGTACCCTTGCGTTTGAGGTAAAAAATCTGACTTACATCAGCAGAAAGCGCAGATCCTTAGCTACCAAAGAATGTCTCAGATTCTTCAAATTCCTCCTCCACTTGAAACTGAACCCTGTCAAAAATCGGCAAACAATTTTTTTCTCTCGAATAGCTGTATTTGGCTATAAAAGACGGACCAGAGCAAATACAACATTTTTGAGACATGCTTTGCTTACCCGACATCTGACCTGGCCGTGTGCAAAGTTTTGAGCCATTCGATTGGTTCCTTGGGTACAAAATAGCTTTTTCTTTCCTGTATGTAGAGGAATTGTAAGTTCGGAGAAAATGGGACTTTACTGGTCGCACTTGCAAGGTATACTCGTAAACCACAGTGTAATCCGGGTCAAGTCACTTGAAGCCTTAAGATCAATAAGCAATAAACACTGCCGAAAATTGGATACTTGGATGTGCCATGCGATATTGTAAATGAGATGTGCGACCACAACCGCGTGTAAATGAGATGTACGATAATCGGCTAAACAGGTCAAGAGATTTTCTGGCCTCAACTAAAAGTTCTGATAAAGTAGTTATGAAAACCTGCGTTTACATGTGATTTTTCCATTTTCAAAATTTCTGTTTGATTCAAATTTCGTATCATCGTGTGCCTTGAAGGTTCGGCTACTTGAATGTGAAAAATCGAAAAATGGATGATTTCATCCAGAAAACGTTTACCGTAACCTTAAAAAGTAAATTTTCCAGCGAACTGGAATCACTCATATTTGAAAATTTTCCCACCCTTCTGGGCATATAGTAACGCCTTAGGTTGTACAAAAATTGCGACTTTTTTATGATTAAAAACGCATACTTATTATAAAAATTGAGCAAAAAATTCTAATTTTTCATATGCATAGAAAAAATGTATCTGTTCGACTCGTTAAATGATTTCTTTAGTAGCTACAAAGGCAAAGCTATAAGCTTCCAAATAATTTTCCAATGACTCGTGAAATTTCTTTTATGTCAGTTTCTAAAAATAAAACGGTCGTACTTTCACTCTTGTTGATATGGAGGCCCCGGATATGCCTGGGCCGGGAGCCCTAAAATGTTAGTGCGGCTCTGCAGTGCTCTATAAACTCGTCAAGTTTCAACTGGGGTATGACTTTTTGCAATTCTCGAAGGGACATTTGTCACGTGCCCTTTCATTTAGTAGTTTTCAAACTGGCGTCGCGTGACCTTTCAGACTAGGGGGGGTGGACGGTCATCAAAAGACAAATTTACCAACGAAGAAATGGATGGAGAAGAATTTAGGTGCTATTTCACTTACTGATAGATGATTTTACCGACAAACTAAGGATTGTGTAGACAAACTGAAGATCTACCTACGGTCCGACGTATTCATAAAGTATTGAGGGTGCTACACCCCTCTACAGCCCCAGCTAGCTACGCCCCTGCCTACATCCATAGAAGAAATTGAGATGCTCCCTTCATCAGCTTGCATGTTAGGGCATGGTTTCTCGGTGTTGCTGGATCCCTGCAGTTCCTGTCAAATTTGCAGTTTAACTCACTTGCTCCACATTACTGTACTTCTCGGTTTTGCAAGAAGAGCACAATGGTCCACCGTAAACATTTCCTTTCTCTTGAAGCCATCCCCTTAACACCTGGCCACTTTCTTAATGTCATCAAAAATATCTTAAATAACTTCAACGATTTCAATGTCTTCTCATAATAAGGTTGTTCTTTAGCGCTTAGAACTTCTATGTACTATTTGTTTTATATGATATTAGAAAATCTCTGCCCTTGTAGTTCCTTTCATAAACTGATGAAAAAAAAGGGAGGTTGAATTTTATAGTAGGTTGGAAGAGGGATTTAGCAATTCATTTTGTTTAATGTATTGTTTGGTATTTGTTTCAGGCTGCGAAGAGTATCCCTCTCTTTCCTTTGTGAGGTCATGGGACTATATCAGTTTATATGAGATGAAAAATCCACCTCTGTTGGTTGAAGATTTACACGTTAAGATTGTGTATTTTCATAGTGCTAGGAAATGAAAGACATGGCTCTTGATTACGGTCCCGTTTAAATCTGCTCCGCAGGGGTGTTTTTAAGGAAAATTTAGAGTTGCACATTGTTGGGGGGGGGGGGTCGGAAATGTGAAAAATCTGAGAAATCCCGCGATAATTCTTTTTTGGGGTCAAAGGAGGAGATTTTCTTCTGAATAAAATCGATAGAAAAATGACAATTATCACCATGTAATAATGTATTGTTGTGTTACTAAAATGAGCAGGCTAATTATCATTGTGTACATCAGTCAGGCCTATGTAATTTTTTTAGGATGTCACTACTTTCCTATGTTAAAACTTTTGTACAGTGCAACCTCTTCATTTAAGAGAAACTTTACAGAAATTTCACACCTGCAAGATCAAAGGACAAGTGAAATAAGGGATAGGAATGACTGCATATGAAAATTAATTAAGCTCCGGGGGGGGGGTCAGAAAAAAATCAAAAAATTAATAAGCGTCCCCCCTTCTATTAAGGACCTTAGAGTATCAACCTACTCATGAAGAATTGGGGTGTCACTCCGCCCTCCCCCTGCACCCCCGCTAGCTACAATGGGAGTCTTTTTTAACAATGATGTACTGTTCGATAATGAGGTACCCCCACAGTGGACATCCCGTTTCATGTTCCTATGTGGCTGTTGCTGCTATACTAAAGATGGCTGCCAACTTATTTGCAAGGCATGCTAGAAGGAGCCAGATTCTGTCCCATGAAGTAAGAAACCTCCTTATTTGTGCCAGATGCACAGCTCTTATACCCGAAAGAGGAATAAAGAGAGTACCAAATAAACCTCGGAGGAAAGATGGACATGAGACCACTTCATACAACCTGTACTGGGAAGATAGACTCAAGAATGTTCCAAGGCCTCCCTTATGGATACAGCCAGACAAAGCTCATAGAAAATCACCTGCTAATAAAACTTCTCGTGCATTCTCTACTGCAGAAAAAAGGTTACCTTTTTCATTTTCAAATTATCTAGAACTAATCTTATTCGCACTTTAACTTCGTCGGAAATTTCATGATTATTTTTCTGTTTTTTTTGCTGCACTTTTCCGAGGCTCAGACCTCACGAGCATCAAAATACAATACCCTACCCCTTTCACTTTTCGCAGCAGATTCTCCAAATTCAAATTAAAAAAGATTTAGCAAATACACTCATTTTTATAAGAAATGATGATCGGCGTGGAGGTTGAGTTACTAAAGTTTCTTAACGCTTCGGGAAGTTTCAATAGTCATCGTTTCCTAAAAGTACCTCAATAATCATAACATCATTACTTTTAACATTCTTAGTCCTATACTTTAATTTTGTATGCTAGAACAAATTTAATTTCATTTTAGAAACTATTACAGGATGAACAAGACTTCTAAACTTTATTTGGAATTTTTCTAAAAAAAGAACAAAAAGATATTTCATCTAAATAGAGCATAACGCTAAGAAAATAATAGCTATCTTGATTAAGCTTAAATAGAAACATTTCACTCCCACCAAGGTCTTGCATGGTAATGTTAAGTGTCTGATTTCATCATCACCTTCATAATTGAATACCTAGAACCCTTTCGATTCCTTCTTGAACCATAATGTAGAGCACAAATAGAACCCATTTTCTTAGAAAGCTCCCAATTTTCTACCAAAAGGCTTTGAATGAAGTCATGGTCAGCTTCATAATTGACCATTTTTGTTTTATTGTAAAGCCACTGCCTGAGGTTCTTATGATTTCTTTGTTGTTAAGTTATTGTCACTTGCTGGTGCGTGTAAATCACAGGTTGGTACATCTGCTGGCCCAGTCCTTGGCAAAGGAGGTGGAACAGTGTAATTTGTTCAAAACACTTTGGATTCATGGATGGATCCAGCGCCAAATTGAAGGAGGGGCAGTTGGTAGTGAAGGTGCTAAAAAATTTTCAGGAATTGGTGACTAGAGTATGTCACTGCTAGTCACTGCTGTCAAGCTATGTCACTGCTAGTGTACATCCAAAATATTTTTTCCTTTGCACCAAGCAATTCCTCAGAGTTGCCTAACCCCAAATCCATGATCAGGCATCTTGCCCTGCCATTATAAGGGATTTTAGTAATCAATGCCACCCATACCAAACTGGCTGCCATATGTCAGTTGCACATTGAGGGCCATACTACACTCTGCTAATTTTAACATTTCTTATCTCCAACAGGCCTTGCTCTAAGCAAAATGAAGGTGCTCCACAAAACGAGCCCCTAGAAAACTCAAAGTGCTCTATTTCAAGCCTCTAAAAACAATTGCCTTTAAAGCATGTTTAGGGGGAGTGCAAAATGTTGCAAAAATATTAGCAAAAGTAGAAATTGGCTCTTTTTTGGTGCTATAATGGGGATTGAGCTGTCATAGAACTACACCACTGTGCCCTGGGTATAATATTGTGTGGTATTTATTTTTAAGCAGTATTGAGTGAACAGGTCTTAACCAATATCTACACACATATGTTTCAAAAAAGGCCAGCCAAAATTTTCATAAATAAGCCTAAATTATCTCTACCTATGGCAGAACAAAGCAACCTTCATATTTTCTGGCTCCTGGATAGCATTGATAGTTGCTTTGTTTTGCTATACCAAAGACATTTTATAACATACTGGGAGCAGCTTGTTGTCAATAAGTGCACAGTTTTGGGTTGCTGTTCAGATTTAGTTTTTACCAAGAAGTCGTTTCTCTAGCCTATGATCTTGGCTATTTCATTGTGTTTTATTCTTCCCAAAAAATGAGTTACTGAGAGCCTGATAACTCAAACATTTATTAACCTTGCCATTTTTGTTTCCTTTGGTGCTGAGCTATTATTATCATGACAGTATTTTCCTAAAATTGCATACTTCATCACAGGGAAGAATTAAGCAGCCTATTAGAAGATTGAAGAAAGTTAAACACAGGTTCAAATTTGATATGACTATCTGAAACATGCACTCATGTCAATTTCTGCATCTACACTGTCCATTTTCATTGAGACTTGCTGCTGCATGCATCTTAGCATCATCAATATTATCATTTCATTGTTAACATATTAAATCAATTTTGTCGGACAGAATTGCTGCTACTGCTGTAATCACTATGTTGGCTGCTGTAATCTCATTCAAGATTGTTTTTGGGAATAAAGGTTTGTTTTTAAGTTGACTCTTCATCTGCTACCTTTTTTTCAAATTTTTAAACAGTACTTAGTAATTCATATAAATTTGATAATGAAATGATATATGAAATCATCTAGCCTTTTAATTTAGGTTCAGGCGACTTTCATGAAGAATTGATTCATGAAACCTGAAAGCATTGGTGAAAGTATCAAATACTTTCTTTATCTGTTTGCATTTAACTAGTAGCTCATTAGAGGACTTTTTTAAATGTTGCTTTCCTTTAGTTCAATAATCAAATTACTAAATTCTTACAATAAATAAAATAATTCTTTTTGTATATATTTTCCCAGCATTGAGTGTATTTCAAATCCAGTAATTTTCTGTTGCTAAATTTATTTCTTAAATCTCTCCTCTCTCATCTATTAGTCAACCTATTAGAAGAGTTTGTTTTTTAAATTGTTTGTTGTTCTCGCCAGTTCTTAAACTTTTTACTGATGTAAAATTCACTGCATAACTTTATGATAGAATTTTGAATCCAAAGAAATTGAATCTCAAAAGCAGTTTCTTGCCAAAATGGTTGAATTCTTGCAATTTAGTTATGAATTTTGGGGAGATTTCTAATCTTTAGCAATATTTCATTTTTCTTTCCTTGCTATGTAGCTTTTAAATTTTTCTGTCAATATCAACAAGGTATCTGACTCATGGATTTTTGATATTGAAACTTGCTATCGATCTTTTTACAGAAAAAAAAGTGACAGCTGAATCTGATTCAAGTAAATTGCCTGCATAGCAAATGTGGATTTGAGAACATTTGCATCCACTGAGTCATCTGTATTTCCTCATTTATGGTGCTTCAATTGCCTCACATCAGATGTAACCTTTGTGTATTATTCTCATGATGTTTAGTTTCTATAAATAGTATTTGTAATTAAAATAATGATGAACTAGAATGTTTGATGTTGTCTGTATTTCTATTTCTATATTATTCTGTTTGACAAAGTCTTGTATCACTACACCCAGTATTTTTAAATCCATTCCCAGAGACACATGGCCATGCCCACACACATGCAATTGATTTTACACAGGAAAAAACCAAACAAGTGAACATCATTTTTACGTGATAAATAGCATGTGCTTGTGAAATTGGTTTTGGGTGTATTTCCATTTTTTCAGGAGACTCGGTTTCAGTTTTCTTTGCCAGGTTTGACAGGTTTCCTTTGCATTTTCCTAAAAAATGTTGATTAAGCCAAAATATTGCATAAAAGAAATGGAACTAAACTGAACGATGGAGTGCATGCGTAGACTATGGGTTAATGCTGGATGTCAAGCAAAGAAGACAACAAAGAAGGATTCACAACTTTGCGGCAAAAGCTACATTAACCTTTTGGTTTGTTTCGTCTTCTACTACAGTGGAATCCCGATATAACGAACCACGGGTATAACGAACTTCCCAGTATAACGAACTAAATATATGGTCCCTTGGATTCTGCCTAACAAACTCGTTATAACGAACCCTGGTTATAACGAACTCTCGATATAACGAACTTTCATCTGCTTTTTATGCTTAATTATTTTCAGTGTTCATTTATCACTTACTCTTGGGGGTGGGAAATCATTATTGTCACCAGCAAAACATGCTGATGATACATTTCAAGCACTGGCTCGCTGATAGATTATTAGATTAATGTTTGATCACCATGCTATGCATACTGTCCTTAAAATTAGATTCTTAACTTTTTGAATTTTTTGCTAAAGAAATGTTCTGAATCATTGTTATTTTGATGATATTATAGAACCGGATTCATTTTTCATCATATTGATGGATTCAAGCAGGGGCGTAACTTGGCCAATAGGTTTGGGGGGGGGGTGAAAAGGGTTTCTGCCCTGCGGAAATGAGTGGTGCCCTGCAGACCTCGTAGCAAGGGTTTGCCTATAGGTTACTAGTGAAAGCTTACCAGTGTAAATTTGTCTTTACCAAAAACAAACTTATAAGCAATAAAAACAAACTTGAAACTTCGTTGCCTATGAAATATCTTTTTTTACGTAAGCGTAAATTAAATGTCAAATTTGATTTTCCTTTGTAATAAAGCTTGTATTTCATGACATATCAAGTTTAGTGAGGTAGGAGGACCTACCATGGCTGGGTCCGACGTGAAGAAAATTTTTGAAATTATACCTTGTAAAAGAGCTAAAAAGCATCTCCCAGACTAAAATTTAGCAAAATACTGTACTGCTAAAAAACTGATTATTGTTTATTGGAAAAATAGGGAGGGGGGATGGTATGCTAAAACTCTAGTGATAGACGTTGTGGAAGGAAAGAAACGGTAACCTTTCGTTTCAGATTGCACGTAGTTGTGAATGACAGAGCAATGTTGTTTTGAATGGGAGAATTTTATTTCCTGAACAGAAACGTGCAGTTTCTTATCTCGAGAAGGCCATGTTTACACTTCCAAAATTAAAACATTGCAATGAGACAGAAAGTGATTTACTGAATTAATGCAAATAAAAGAAAAATAATAGAAATATACAAGTCATGAATAAGTTAGCAATTAGATCAAACAAAATCAGCATCTTAACAGTTTATTCTCTTTTTATTTCATACACTGTTAAAAAGTTATAGAAAAAATGATAAAAAATTCTTATCTTGACCAAAGTGGGGGCCTTTAGCCCTCTATTCCCCCCAGTGGCGCCGTACCTGTCATGAAAATAAGTTACAACTTAAATTGATTTGTGTGGACTCAACCTTGCCCTCATAAACTTATGCATCAATCATTGCATCCATTGGCTATGACTTTCGGTAAAGAATGCTTTTGCTCTGCTAATAACGGAGCTCTCCCTGACATACCTGTTCCGTTCTCTAAAATGCAATGTCAGGAAGGGAGGTTCATAAAAAAAATATAATATTTCCATTTCAAAATTCGTAAACAGCCCTTTGGCAATAAAGCTCTTCTTGGCGCCCTGCGAAATCTTCGATTGCCCTGCGAAATCGGCTATTTTTAAGATTGGGGGATGTCACAACACAACACAACAAATTCCTCGAATCCGAGAATTGTCTTAAATATCGAAGGAATTTCCAAGAGAAACATTTTTTAAAGAATCCAACCACCTTTAAGAGAGATCATTTGTACGTTCAGATAAATACTACATAAGAACATAAATATATACAAAATCAAATTGTCACTTCTTATTTACAAACTCTTTACATTCAAACAAGTAAAATATTTGCCCAACTTGACTCCTTTACACCCAATTAAAAGTTCCGCCTCACTGGAACTTTAATGCAGTGCTTTATTCGCCAGATGGTTGTTCCCCGTCCTCTTTTTTCAAATTCTCATCTTCTTTATTTTCCAGACCAACTCCGTTGCTACTATCATTGTTCGTATTTTCAGTACTTTCTTCTTGTGCACCTTCCTTTGCGTCATCACTCTTCTTTTCCTCGTTTGCATCCGGATTTTCAGCCTCGTTATCTTTCTCACCACCCTCACTTGCAGCCGCCTCTTGATTTCTTTCCCCTTCGTCACTACTTGGCTTTGTCTCACTTTCACTACCTCCTTCCTCTTTTCCAGTATCGTCTTTTCCAGCTTCATCTTTTCCATCTTCAGCTTTATTCTCTGTCGAAATTTCATTGACTTCCACCTGTTTTGGCTCTTCCGATTCATTACTTGCTTCTGAAATAATCCGGGATATGATATTTACTTCTCCAACTTTGAAAATTACACACATACATAGCGTATGTAACAAAGAAGTAAAAGGTTTCTTCCAAAAAAAGGAGAAATTCTAAATTGCAATTGTGAATAATTGTTTGTAATACCATTATTAAACTGGTATTAAAGACATAAATATGTTCTTTTGTTTGAAACATAAAATAAATTACGAGGCAAATGCGCATAGTAGCGCAGGGGTGTAAATCGAGTGATTTCAATCTTGAAATTCTATTGTGTTACTTCGTCGTGTTATTTAGGAACAATATTACAGAAAGTTAACTGCCATGACTTTATTGCAACTTATATTTGCACTTGCAATATTCATGTATTCTTCATGAGGCTTGATCTTGGAGAATTTTACTTTGCAGTCTCCAGGACTTGGGCAATTTCATTTGTGAGTCAAAAGATTCACTCTGTCCGATGATACACTGAGCTAGAGTAAGTTAGCTTGTATTGCGAATTCCATTTGCCTCAAAAAAACGTCTCTGTTAAATTCACTTAACATAGCTATGTCGTCGTCACATCTGATGATGCCTTGTGAATTCAAGGAGTCTCTACCGCGCTCGTAGATTTCCCACTGTTTTCAAGTCGTCTTAACCAATAGTACCTCATCAAATAAGGAACAGGCTTTTTATTCTAATCTCGCTTGACAAAACAAGAATCCACAGCCAAACTAATGTGCATCATCCGGGACTGCAGATGGCTAGAGACAGCCGACGTTGAGTTCCTGTTTTAAGGCTGTTTATTTCTAAGTCCGCTCGTTCATTTTGTTTTCTCAGAGTTCAACTTATTGGATATTGTCCGACGCGCTAGAGACGACTACTATTCCGTTGCAATGCCAAGATGCCTTAGAAAACAGAAGCAATGATCAACGAGTCTTTTAAGAGTTCTTCTTTTTCTGACAGTGCTTTCCCCAAATTTGCCAAGTGTTGACGTGACCTTGGCCTATTTGTAATCTTACCCGGGTCCGCAGTACAAGCAACCTTAAATGTTGAGCAAAAGATTGACCAAATCCAAGGAAGAAAGCTAAACGTTATGTTCATTTTGGAATGCCGTTTGAGCACTGTCTGTATCCAGTCTCTATTGGTGAGTATTTCTACTTTACCATTTCTTACCATTTCTTTGGTATTCTATCACTGCAATACTACCCTTTGGTATTCTATTTGCTGTACAAGCTGCAGGCGTGCAACCATCGTGCAAACATTTGCTGAACTTGTGAAACCACACAAAGATTCGTGTTGCAATAACAGGTAAGGCCATAACACTCTCTCTACAGCTACCCCTTAGAGGATGAAACCCCTTCTCGCATAGTACCTCACTCCTTTTTCAACCGAGTTTGAATAGACCTTCATATACCTAGCCGATTTATGTGATATTCAATTATTTCTAGGTACTAGAAGCTGTTTAGCTTGCAGAATTAGCTCGTTATCTGATTAAACATCTTTAGAGGATATCGTTGCTTATCCAACATCCTCTCACAAGGAACTTTTTTATTGTTATACGTTTCTCAACCGACTCTTTATTGAGGACTGCGAAAGAAAGCCTTCAGCTCTGCCTTAATTTGCAACACAGCTCTGCTAGCATATAAATTCACTTTGAAACTTTGCCTTCTGATCCATGTACGAATTTGACAATTCATTTGGCTTCTCTTAAATGCATCTTCCAACAGCAGCCAGAAATACAAAGATGCTTGCTTAACAATGAACAATTTTCTTCAAGCTTTTATAGGTAACACTCACGCGTAGATGTTCTTAACGCCCCTGACTCTGTTTTTTTTCGCAGTAGCAATCATGCGTTGGATTTAGTTTCGTTATGTTTGTTCGCCAATTAACTTATATTTTTTCGCCATATTTTGACGAATAACGAACTTGAAATAAACGCAATCATTTACGCCTATTTCCGATTTTGGAATTGATGCAAAGTGGCTCTTACGGTTCAAGTGTGATGGTTCTTCAGTAACTCGGGAAACCGCTCCATTTCAAGAGACTCCTTATCATTGGCATATCAACATTGCCGATCATTCAATGTTGGTAGGCGAATAACCTAGAGTGCAAGCTTTAAAAACTTACACTGCAGAAATGGAGACACATTTTTATTTTACGATGCTACTTTATCTTGGATTATGTTCAATGCGGAATGGTAAAGGGCAAACTTCCATCAATGCTGTTTTGTGGTAAAAACCAAACATAAAATGCTTACCTTGGTTATTTTCTCCATTTGCGTCCGAGAGTGTACTGTCCTCGCCAGTTTCTGCCTCTTTGTTTTCATCTTCACCTTTTGCCACTGACTCAGATTCGCCTTCTTTTGTCTCTCCTTCAGATTCACCTTTTGCATCCACTTCTGATTCATCTTTTCCGTCTATTTTCGATTCCTCGTTAGCTTCCAATCCCGATTCATCTGCACGACCTTGGTCCTGTGCTTCGTTAGCATCATCCGCAGTATGCTCTTCCTCCACGTTTGCTGTTTCTTCAGCGGTAGAGCCTGCCCCGTCCTCTGGCGGCTCTTCTTTCGATGGCTCTGTGAAAAACCAGACAAAGCACATGATTATAAAATTCGTATCCGCTCAAACACCGACTACCGTTAACCCATTCGGTAAAACTGCGATCTATTAACTTTCTGGTGGAAAGACTGTCTTCTTTAAGAAATCTGTTTTCAGACGAACTGCTTTGCCGTGTTAGCAATGCCAAAGCTTTAAATGACAACTTTAGATAGGGACTTTCTCACCAACAACTTGCTACAAAGATAATCTATTATTGATGCCAGTTCATTCGATCTAAGGTAATTTTTATTTGCTCGTAGAACTTTTTGCGCTATGAATAAAAATTCTTTGCCAGCCATTCTTAACTACCATGTTAAAAGCAGGAACAGCAAAATAGTCCCTTAAGGCTAAATGTTGGCATGCTGAACCAAGCGGCATAATTTTTCACCAAAAAATCTATGAGTAGTACGCCTGTAACAAGATGGAATGTTAGCGTTTTCTCGCAGTCATTTTTAATTTTAACCATACCTTTGACAGTTCCATCTTCATTGAGCTCGACTTCAGGGAAGAATTCGTGGATCACATGAACAGCTTTGTCGACGTTTGAACTGCTATGAAGTGCATTCTTCATTGGGTCCGTAGCAAACAAAGCTCGCAAACTGCAGAATAATGAACAACGGTTATTCAAAATGGAGTCAGTAAAGTATAAATGTCAACTACTTTGTTATGTTTACTGAGGCTGCGATTGGAAGCATAGCACAAAATATTCTTCAATTTGCATTCTGCAATAGTTAAATTAACAATATTTACTTTTCACTAGATGATTGAAAAATTTTAAAAATGAAATGGGTCTTTCACAACACATTACAATATCATTAGTACTCTCAAAGCAAAGGTAATCTAATTGAAAACAACGTTTAAAAAATTGCCAAATAAGTATGAGATGATTTGCATTTAGAAGAGGCAAACTTTCTATCCTCTTTTCTTTGACGCTGTTGCAATTTAAGGGGCAGGTGCTAGCATTCGTCACTCTTACCTATTGGGTGCTTGTTCCCTGGCGACCTCCGGCTCATTTGGACCAACTAATGCTCTAAACCCCGTAATAGCGTCTTCTCTTGACAGGATCATGAACAATGTTGGACCGCTGTAACATTAACAAGTGTAAATTAGCCTTCGATAAAGACGACAGCAAAGAAACGACATAAAAAGAAGACATTTTCTGAGTAATACAATTCAAATGAAAAATCAGCAAGCAAAAATTTATCAAGAAAAAACATGAAATGAAATGAAACACGAAATACCTGCTCATGTAATCAGTTAAGCCATCATAAAACTCTTTCCCTTCGTGTTCCTTGTAAAACTGGGCTGCAAGATCTTTAGTGAGGTGCACTTCCTTTTGTGCAGATATCTTGAAACCAGCTTCCTCAATCTTCTTTAAGATTTCCTCTTTTAGAAAAAGAAATTGACATTATAAAAACGACTTTTAAATATTTTTCAGACTGTCTTTCTTGAAGCAGTCTTTTCAAAGCAGTGCTAGAATTGGTTTTGTTTCTTAGCCCAATTTACATGCAAAAACTTATAGCTGCTACAAAAACAAAATACAAAAACACCTGAATTTCAGCAATATACAATAAATCTAGAGTTACCCCGTTGCTCAGGCTCGTTGTAGGCCTCTGGCTTGATGACACCGACTGTTGCTTGCGGCGGGAAAAATTTCCGCAACTCTTTCTCTGCAGTTTCAACAGAGTCAGGTCCATGAAGAGGATTAATGGTTGCATTTTCTTCTGAGAATACAGCCCGTAAACTAAGACAGAAGTTATTGAGAAAGCCAATATCAAAATTTTTATCATTAATTTGATTTTGATAATCCTTAAACGAAAACAAACATGTACAATCATTGTTTTACAATTCCCATTGCTATTATATTTTAAATTAAATAAGAATTCGTTTATCTGATACATTCATAACACAAAAACATAATAAGTAAATAAAGCAAGTGCCGTATGACTACCTTTCGGGGGCTTCCTCTCTTGCCTGTTGAACATCCTTCGGCCCTAATAGGTTTCGCCAAGCTTCAACCGCATCCTCTCGCGCCAAACAAAGTGCTAAAGATGGACCGCTGAAAAATCAAAGGAGCACGTTTGAATGGCAGACCATTTCCAAACTGGCAATCATTATGTACATTTCTATGCCACCTGTTCCAGACGTTAATTGCTTTTGATAAGCCGAGATGACCACCCGCCTACATCTGGAAATTCTACTTTTCAATTAAGTAATAACAGAAAGTACAGCGGACATCAACAAATGAAAGGAAAGCAAGTACCACATTAACAGTATAAATCGATAACAGTGTGAAATTCTATGGATTCAAATGTTTATTTCCTTGGTTGAGAACGTTTGTGACCAATTTTGTTTAAGTCCAATGTAAGCGAGGTTCACATAGCTCATCAACCAGGTAGCTACCAACGAATATTGCCCTATGAATCTCTGATAGTAACTTTTAGCTCAGGGGGATAGCTGTGCTAAAGACAAACTCACAGAGAAATACCGAGAAACGCAGCTTATGGGTAAAAATTTCTTGACACCAGACTTTAATAGCAGGTAAACAACGTAGAAGATTTGATGAGTTAAGGAGTAAAATAAAATGCTTAGCACACCTAGTCATGCTCGTAATTAGGGATTCGAAATAATCACTTTCTCGGTGTTGATCGTAAAACTCTTCTGCTTGCTCTCTTGTCAAGTACATCTCTTTTTCCATTGCAATACTAAATCCTGCTTCAGTAATCTTGTGTAAAATCGATTCTGCAAAAAAGTAATCGTTTTAAAACTCAATGACAATACAAGTAAAGCCATGTTTGCATAACTTAACACATGAAACGTCATCTACAATGAGTCCTGAGCATTAAAAGTCTCTTTTACAGGTAACACAAACTCTTATGAGACATAAAATCAAACAACTAATCAGTTCAGACTTGTGTGGAAAACGTTTTAATAAATATAAATATGATGGAAATTCTCCTTTGGACGCCAACTTGCAGATACCACAGGCTATAAAAGTTTAGCTGGTTTTAAGCAAAACTGTCTAACATTTATTCTTCTTTAAGGTAGAAATTTATTTAGAAGTAAGTTTTAATTGGTGTCGAGGTAAATAGAATAATTTTTAAGCATTTGTTATCAGCAATCTTTGTCAATGTGAAAAACAATGACAAAAAGCTCTGGGAAACTCAAATGGAAAAGCCTTTTATTTAGAAGATTACTTTAAGTGAAGCCTTCAAATTAAGTTCTTTCTAGGTGATATACCAATCGCGAAAATGACTAAAAAACGAAAATGATGTCAGCTACCTTTTCTCTGGGTATAAGCACCAGGCCGAATAAGAGCAAGGGTCCTCTGTATCCGTTTTTTCTTTCTCTTTTCCTGCACTTTTGGTACGTTGAATTCAGGAAAGAAAAACGCCAGTTCCCTTCAAAAAATGTTTTTAAACATGTATAAGTCTGTAAAAATCATATCTTGAAAGAGTTATGAGTTTCATTGAAAATAATACATTTCACTTTTACAAAATTCATCATGAAATTATACAAAAACTAAAATAGAAACAAAAAATTACTGAAAAGCCTCATTTATAAGTCTATAAAAATCAAAACTTGAAAGAGACAATTGATGAGATAAGAGTATTTTAAAAATCAATAGCGGTTTACCTTCTTACGCTTTTCCCTAGCATTTTATTCCCTTTTCTTCTAGGTTATTAAGAATATCGACATACTTTGATTTACAAGCTACAGCATAGTGTTCATGGATAAAGGGCGGGGTATTGATGAAACAGCAACAGCAGTATTTAATTCCCACAATATATTCAGATTTAAGTTTTTTCTGATAGAATTGATTTGAGCGAAAATTCCGGTTGCCTCTTTCTCCATTTGGTATAGCATTCAGAGCTTAACCCAAAACAAATTACGAAACGTCAAAATGAACATCAAATGCAACAGCAATAATTACAAATTCTGGCTCTCAAAATCCTTACTAAGAGATATGAAATTCAAGCACATTCTTACTTTTTCCGAATAAGATATCAAATATCATATCAGGCCTCCTACCTTGCAGCACTTTCTGAAGAGTCGCAGGAATGGACTGCATTCATGATGGCATCAGTGCCATACTGGGCACGAATACTGAAATACACAAATAGCAAAATTACTGATGGAAATTGCTTAAGTGTCATGGCTAGAGAGGTTGCAAGATGTCAAAACAATGCAATAATCACTATTATACCCAGCATACGTCGTTTTCATGCAAGTAATTATGGCTTATCAATGTTAACGTGTTTATTGTCTTTCGTCGAGTCCTGTCCTTTGCCTCCACAAAGACCTTTACCTAAATGTCACTGTCCTATATGGTGATGTCGAAATAGGTTACCAATCACTCTAAAACAATGTCTGAGATCAAATGATACCTTGCCGGTGCCTCTTCTTTGGCTTGATTGACATCTTTCGGACCAATAAGATCTCTCAATTCCGGGATCAAGCCGTATCCAGGATCTTCCCCCTTCTTGCTGAGAACCAATGTCAAAACTGGATCACTAGTGTGAGATAATTTTGAATATGAGTTAGATGACTTAAATGGTTGTAAATAACGGGTTAACATCAAGAAAGGCAGGAATTTGAAGACAGTTTGAAATGGTTTTTTTAACTTGCATCAACAGACAGACGCGAAGACAGATAACCTAGGTAAAGATAACGATAACACTCTACCTGCTCATAAACTCGATTAGCTGCTCAAAGTGCTCACTGCCCTCGTGTTGCTTGTAAAACTCTGCTGCCTCTTCTTTAGTAAGCACCCTTTCTTCCTTGTGAAGAATCTCAACGCCATTGTCCTCGATCTGAGTAAACACGCCAAAATAGTTAAGAAACTGCTGACATATACCTTTCTATGGAAGCTTAATCTTTATTTAGATTACGAATCTTATTACGTTGTCAGCACAGCCAAATCCTTATACTTTCAACAGCAAGAACATTGTAACTACACAGTATAGATTGATATTTTTATCTTGATACTACAAGTTGCATGCTCAAGATGCTAGCAAATGCATAACTTTCAAGACCGTGCAAGAGTCAGTTGAGAAGTTAAAACAACAATACTCCCAAAGAAAGAGCAAAAAAGTCTCAGTCACAATCTAAACACTGATCACTTCCCTTATTAGCCATTTTTTCAGGCTTTTAAAACAATTTCATGTGAAAAACGAACAGAATGCATTTTCCTGGGTACTTGAAAATAAGATATAAGTGTAGGTGTGGCGCTGAAAAACTTCATCACAGCGTTTAATGCTGCTCCTGATAAAACAAATGGCACATTTATTTCCTTCTCTGGGAATGATGAAAGTCAGTTAATGAAGTTTCAACTCACGTTTTGGATAATTTCATCCGCGTGACCATTTTTCAATGCATCTGGTTTTATAATGACAACAGATATTTCTTTTGGGACCTCAACCATTTCTACAAAGGAGATTTCCCCTTGCGGGTCATCAAAGCTTGTAATAATTATTCACAAGTATGTAAAAATCAACTTAAGAAGGCAACTATCTAGAAGTGAGCTACAAGACATTTAAAGACCTACAAACCAAAAATATGTTATTTTACTAAATACAATGACTGACTGCCACTGTGCTAATTGCAAACTTGCACATCTGCTATACTATGCTACTAGCTTGATGTGGTAAGAGAATTTAACTCAATCAAAGGAAGCCTGTTTTGCACAGAGAATAGAAGAATGTACAAGTTCCTTTGAGAAATGAATCATGGAAGTACAATGATACTACTGAAACTTTATCTACCACACAAACTACTCTACCTGCACCCTGAGCAAATTTTTCAAAAATTTCTCCTGTAAAAGTGCAAAAAACACTATCAGAAATGTAAATCAAAAAAAGTAAATTATTTCAAGGAAGAAAAGTACAATACTACAAAATTAACTTCATATTTGTCTCTTAGGTTGTACTTTCAACCAATCTACAACAATACTGAAAATTTCTACCAAATAAAAAAGAATTATACAACAAAATTGAAAACTTTAGGTCAGCTGGGTCTGTCAAATGAATAGCCAAATTGGTAAATCTTTTAACAATGGGGTTTTCAGTTAAGTTGACATTACTCTTGACATAGTGACTGAGGTATACATAGCCTTTAAATTAGCTTATTGGCTAGCTGAATGTTACTTCTTTCCAGACTACAAACGGCAGATCAACAAATGAACTGGCAATAAAACATAAACATAAGAGAATGAACAGAACAACTATATTATCAAAAATACGAGACTGAGTAGCATAGCAAAATTGAAGTATTATTTTGTAAAGTTTGATGATAAAATTCCCCATGGTAGCCTTATATCTGACCTCCATGTGGTCAAGAAAATGTCAATGCCACTGAAGCTAATTGAATGATTGCTTCAGCCTTAGAAGAAGTGCAAACAACTTCTACTTACCAATTTCTTCATCCTCTTCCACAGTTTCTTCTTTTTCTTGGTCCTGCTTCTCTTCTTCTAATTTCTGGTGCTGCTGCTGTATTTCCAAATCTATAAACTGTCAAATTCAAAATTTTCAGTCTCAAGGAACAAATTAAAGAGCAAGATATAAGGTTCTTCTCCATGTACATTAGTTAAATAAAAAAAAACAAGAAGATTCAATTAGGGAATTCAAAACCCTTCCATTTCTCAAAAGGTGGTTTGAGGAGTAGAACTGACAAATGATTTGGCTGATTACTCCTTATTTTTGCAAAAAAGAGTGATGTCAGTTTGTATTATTAGCCAATCAGAAATGATTTAAGAAGATATATTTTAAAGATTACATGTTGGATGTTCAAATTCAATAATGTCATAATCAATTTTTCCAATTATCAAATACAAGCCTAGAAACATGGTATTTTCCTCCTATTATTCAAAGATATGAAACACATGAAACATTGTTAAATTTTGTGATTTAATTATATGTAATGTGGAATTAGAACAGATTTACCACTTTTCGTTCTGCATCTCCACTCATTATTCTGTGCTCTTCTCTCAGAAAATGTGCAATCGATTGAATTAAAGATGGGGCATCACATCCACGAATGACATGAACCAACTGACCTCCCTGAGAAAAAACACATTAAAAACAAACTTTATTAAAATTTCAATCTCTACACTCTCTACAGTGAAAAATTATTTGACTGGTTCCATCAAAACAGAATGCAGATTGGAAAGGAGGGGGATGTTGTTCTACTGAAAGAACAGCCAGGTATCTGTTGCTTCCCATTTACTCTTTTTAAGGAAATATAGCATAGTTTGGCAAACTAATTAGGGGCTACAGCAGGCCTGGCCGTTTGAGGCGAGCGATAGCTCGCGCTCGCCTCCACGCTCCCCTCGCAACCTGAGGCGAGCTATGAATTGCTCTCCTAAACAGAACATGAAGGGAGAATCGCTCCCCTAAAATTTCCATTCATTTGCCCTTTTCCTATTCAGAGAACCCTGAAAACAGGTTAATTGGCTTATTTTTGTAACAGCGATTTCTCCCGTCACTGCATTTTTTGCAATTAACTTTTTGCTTGTTGGGGGGTTTTTGTTATGATATGCATAAACTTCGATCTATTTGGAAAAGGATAGTTAACCGAAAGGTGGTTTGTAGCGTTAACCGAAATAGTCAAACGTCGTTTGTAGCGATTAGAACCTTTCGATCCTAAGAAAACAGGAATATTTTTGGAAGGAAAGTCGAAGAAATGGGTAGGAATTGTAGATTGGAGATATAATAAGACAGCAGGTCCCTTCCAGCAATAGAAACAAAACTATCCCTCAAAGAGAACAGGGTACTCTGTCTTGCAGATCAAAAACGACAACCAAAATATGGAATTCCACTATCCAGCAGCATTTACTGAAAAACCCAGATTGGGTGAAAACTATAACGGCGACATGTTTCGCATTATTGGCAAAGCCTGATCATCGTTCCATCTATGTAGCAGTTTGTGAATCTATCTACTATATAAACATGGCCGACTGCTTTTGTGTAGACATAAGTGAGTTCGTTTTCACCTTAGGACTCCGTTGGTAACATTTTCAATAGGAAAGGGGCATTTATTTGAAAACCTCAACAGTCATGTCCTCGCGTTTTCTGATGGCCTATTTCGATCCAAAACTGGGTATTTTAGCGTAGAGTTTTCCTTCTATGTTCTGACGTTTTATTCTCTGAAGAGTGCTAGACGTATAATTAAGTTTGTTTCAAAATTTGTTTTTTAAAGCCATTTTCAAATTCTGTGCAACAAAAAGATTGTTTTGCAAGAGAATTGTTGTTTTTGTGTTGTGCCAGCTTTACATAAAAAGGAGAGAGTCTGTTCTTTCAAATACTTCAAGTAAAGGGGGATGCCTAAGTCACGGTTAAAGCAAATGCAAATTGAAAGAAGTAAAACAGCACACTCCTGACTGAGGCTATTACATTAAGGCAACCAACAGATACTAAAGGGGCTTATTAAGTCATCTGTCGATTGTCTTTAAAGTACATTCTATGTGTTACTGATTTAGCTCGCCTCAGCAAATGAGGGGAGCAATTCACAGCTCACCTATGAAAATACAAACGGCCAGGCCTGGCTACAGCCACCTCCTTCTCTACATTGATAACCGTTCTGTCCTACTTTAGAATAGTCCACATCAAATAAAGTCAAACATTCAGTTGCTACAAAATTATCAGCCTAACAACCAGGAATACATACCCCTGCCACACAAAGTTTTCAAATAAAACATCGTTGTTTGATATAGTACCCATTGTTCCAGCAAGTTATATGCTAACTTTTTTATTTATTTCATTACCATGCAATACTTCTTGAACTACTGAACAAATGGCTTATGTCTATCTTCTGATAATTACATGAAAAAAAGAATACATATAAAGAGATAAATAGCTAAAACTTTTCATTTCAAACAAATACAATTTAATCTGTGTGGAGGTGAGTAAGTCAGAATTAGAACAAATACTTAATCAACAATTTGCTATGATGCAAATTGAAGCAAAAAGGATTTTTAATAAACTTACCCCAAAGAACAAAAATGTTGGTTTACTTTTATCCCTATATGCCTCCAATGCTTCTATAGTGTCAGTTTCTGCCTGCAAATTGTTTGATCAAAAAAGTGTGATAAATTCTGTGTGAAAAAGTGTAAAATTGAGGAAGTGTGAAAAATGAGGCAGAAAGCTCAGCTTCACATGCAGGAAAACTGGCAAACAACTTTTGAAAAATGTCAGGTTATGTGTTCTGCAGCATCCACTCAAGCTACTTGTGAAAGTAAATTTTTTTAAAAAAAAACCTAACTTCAGCTGAAATTTAGTTAGACACTTTAACTTTCTACAAGAGGAAATCAGAGGGCTTCTTCTACTACTGGCTCTGATTACAGAGTGGGCCAAGACAAAAAAATGTTGCTGGATTTAAATTAGAAACCACCTACCATTGCAAAATGAAGTAAGTCATCACCAGATTCATTTCTTATTCGTCTGAATGTACTTTCAATGGCTTTACAAGGACCACACCATCCAGCATATGCATCTACAACTAAGAATTCTGACTGTTAATATTAGTATTTAAAAGTCTTTATTCAACAACTCAGTGTATTTGGCTACATTTAGGCTATTGTGGTTTTCTTAAGCTTGGTGAGAGCTGCTTGGGGGTACTCACATTGGACTCAATTTAGATTTAGAAATATGTGGCATGTAGCAAAGCATTAGCTCTTACCAATCAAACCTTCCTTTGAAATTAGCTCTTCCCATTGTTCTTGAGTTTTCACATCAACCTGAAGAAGAAGTGAATTTATTTATTACCACTAGTGATTCCAACTCAAGTTTCAAAGGGGAAAATGCAAATTTGAAACCTATAAAAAGTTATATTTTCTTGGCTGCTGCTGATGAAATCATATTGATTGATTGACCTGGAAAATATCATTTAAACATGCTGCAATTATGTGGAAGACAATGTGGTAAGAAGACAGCAGACATCACATAAGATATGAAAAGGCAAGGCAAGAGATTAAACACAAGAAATTAGATAATACTTCTTAAATTTTCTTTAAATAACATTAAAACTAAACAAAGGTACACTGAAAAGCTAATTGATCATTAACCTTTGGTCATTAATGATACCTGCAAACTTTAATAAAGAGATTGTGTCTGCCGAATTCGATGTATAATAGTTTCCTATAAAACTATCTGTAAAATGAATTTGTGAAGCCTCTAAGATATCCCTTATCATAAGCCTCATTCCGTTTACACCTGATATGGCACATCGAAAGATGAAAAAGGTTATGTTGCGCCAGCTACTTAGTGTCTGTTTAGGCCTGACACTCAAACACAATGCATCTGAAGAAATTTAATATCTTGCCCTTAGCTCTTTCATGGCTTCGGGATTCCTTTTCAATGCCATTTTGAAATGACAAGATCAGACCAGACCAATCGATCAAACGTTATCTTCGCTGCACTTCCTACTTTTGAGTTGTTACTGCCTGTTGCCAAGATACCATCCCACTGCCTCGCCTGTACTTGTAACATAAACAGGCTTCTGTGGATGCTAATGTAGGTGCATGAAACAAAAGCTTTTATCGGCTTAACACTTCATTAACCATTTAATGTCTTTTTGTAGCCTCTATTCCTTGCCTTTCAGAAATGACCGGAAGGTCACAAAGAAAAAGAAATTAAATTTCTCCGACGATAGGGGAGGGGGCATTTTTTCCACTTTCCATTCCATTGGGATTTTCCAATTCCAACTTGTGTCGGAGCCCCGAAGGTCACAAATGTTGCAAAAGCGTGAAAGACTTTTCCCCATATATAACGATTAGCTGGCCGATTTTGAATCAATAATGTTAAATTATAAAAATTGATCACTTGGACGATTATCATAAGTCTGCAGGTGAACAATTCGATTTGTAGAAAAGTCTTGCCTTTTTTCGGCGTAACTACCTGTCTGTCCGTGGTAACCCTAAATGCTTAGTTTCAAACGACCATGGCCATGGATTATACTCATATGATTAAAATATTATCGTAAATGTTAGCTGGCTCGTAAAAATCTTCAACAAGATTATTTGTACCATTTTGAGTTTGCACGATGTCCAGTAAGCTCAGTGGAAGAATTAAAACTTTCGTTTTGCAATGGTGGATGAAGTACTAGGTACTCTCTAAAATGCATGCAACGAATGACATATTTAGCCTAGTCCATGTTTGCCGCGTTTTCTAGAAGTTTGACCAGCAGAATGTTGAGATCTAGATTAGCTTCGACGTATAGTTGCTTTGGGACTTTGAATCATCGAGACAAATGTGTTTCTTTTGATGCTTTACCTGTTCTGTCCCTTAAAAAATGTGCCTTGGAACATACCTGGACATCAATCTTTTTCCCTTTAGCCGCCATAATCCAGTTCGCTCAATATTAATGATTGAACGTCCAAGAGTTTGATGTTTTGATAATAATAATCGTTTAAGGACAGCGTACATAAAAATTAGCAATGTTTCCCCTCGATTGCGGTTTACTTGTCGCGAGCGTTTCTATGGAAATGTATCGACATGCGCAAACACGTGCATAAGGACGAACTTGATTTTCAATGAATCTTTGTCACCTGTTCTTTTATGACGATTGCTGTTTGACAATGCCAGAAAACGCAAATTCTTAAGAATTGTCTAAGAAGTTTAAAATTTAAAGCGACCAGAGACACATACCGCTGCGAAGATTTGTTAAGCTTTGTGTCCTAGGTCCGGGCACCCAAACAACTGCGCTAGATTATTGAATGCAGATTTGTCTCTTTTGTTTTATCTGTTGCTTCGCCTTTTGAATAACCAATTACTGTGGCGTAGATACCGGGGCCCATACCCATTTCTAAGAATACAGTCACAATTGACTTCGAGGAAAAAAAGAGCTCTTTTTCTATAAATTTGTTTCACTGAGATAGTCTATTTCCATATTATTTCACAATGGACAATTTTTGACCCAACCGAAATGCCTCTCCGTTCCTTCTTAGCAAATGTGCATGGTCAATTGCCAATATGCCTAAAATATTCAAAACGCTACGTCTTTAGGTGTTTTTAAGACAATGAAATCATTATACCTCGCGGTCATGAAATATCAAGTATCCAGTATAAGAGAGTATGAAATGTCAGGGATTGTGGGGAATTAAGCAAAGCTGATTTCATTTTTTTTAATGACTTGACGCACGGAGAGGGTTTTACATCTCTTTCTCTTTCTGTGCAAATCAACGTGCTTTTGTGGAACATTGACATGCTGTCATTTGAAGTGTCTGATTTCCACAGAAAGGAAATTGTCCTAGACGCATTAGGTTACAAGAAATATTTTTGTAGCATTACTTAGATTGGTTATTATTATCATTACATACACTCCCCTCACGAAAGTACCCGGACAGTTCGAAAATCGATTGCGCTTCCAGACAAAAACAAATCTAGGCTGGCGAGAACGACTTTTTAACTTAGTGATAACAATTTTTTGAGAAACCCTTCCAAAAAAACCAGAACACAAAATTGCTGCAAAACTTTTGCGCTTTTTATCTGTTATCATTTTTTGTTAAAATGCGAAACCTTTACGCTACAAGCCTTACGCAAATCAACTGATGTCAAATAAGCGGAGAACAGCAAAGTCAGGTGACTTGGACTCAGTTAAAATGGGCCAATAAAACCTGGTAATTTTTTACAAGCTGGTTCTTGAGACACAAATATTGTTGAATAAAGAGAAATACAACATGTGTACTTTCAGTTGGGAAAAATGTTTGCATGGAGTTGCCACCGATCGATTATAAAACATGGATGACATTTGGTAACATTTTACCAGATCAGAAACTTCTTTGAAAGCAGACATATCACTCAGTCCACGGCCATAAAGCCATATTATTTCTTTTCCGCTGCAAGTCTTGCCGAAATCGGTCGGTACGAGGGTACAGTCACAATTCTTTATCATTTTCCTTGCAATATTTATCGACAGAAAAAATTCAAGGAAATTGATACAAACATTTCCATGAAAACTGACTTTGAAATTTGTAAACAAATTTCTCTAACAACAGATTCGCAACTGAATTCGAAACTGTCCGGATACTTTCGTGAGGGGAGTGTATATCATTAACTTGTTATAGCAGGTGAAGAAAAGGTACAAGGAAACTGAATAAAGTAAAATGAAAATAACTTAGTATATATATGAGTTGAAATTACCAATCTGTCATTTTATAAAAAATGAATGCTAAACTGTAGAAATGTGATGCAGATAAAGCTTAATAATATCTAAAGTTATCCAATTTTTCTTTTAATTGCTGCTGAGCCATTGAAGCGTGCTTCTTGTATTAATTGAGAATTTCTTGCAATAATTTTTTTTCAAGTTATCCTAGCTTTTGATAACCTTAACACAGAGGCACAGGTCTCTATCGAATTATCTACTTTTGCTTTTGCTCGTGGTACATGAATTTTTAGGCTATCTCTCATGTTCAGTTGATTTTTTTTCAATAATGTTGCTTATCTCTCCAGGACAGTTGTTGTAATATGCTTTGTATGTTAGAGATATAATCCTTCTTTTGTACATGTGTTGTATCGACTCCTAATTCGCTTTCTGCAGTGCATCTATGTTATCTATTGCCTTAGTTTTTTTGTGTATTACACTTGCAGCTCTAAACCAAGTGCATGTGGTTGATGACCACAAAAAGGTATTAATAGACTTCGAAACACTTTGGTGAAAAAATCTTGTAAAAGGGTTAAAGACCCGTAGCAAAAGTTGATGTCTACAGTTTCAAGTTATTTTACTTGTTTCCAGAAAAAAATCATTTGGATAACGCAAGAAATAGATGAGAGGAAAGGGTGCAATTACACGATAGTTGTACCTCCGAGTATGGCAAAAAGTGAGGAGATATGTACCACATAGCACCTATGCCAATATAAAGGGTTTCTTGGAATGGTTGAGCAAATTAAGAGTCATAACATATCGGCGCAGCAGTTATATTGAAGAGAAAGTTTAAATCTGTGGTATCTTTAGAAAATAGCTTATTTTTCACCCTTGTAATTTTCGCTCCGCGTGTTTTTCGTATTCTTTTTTATTTATAAGACCATGGGTACATCTTTCACAGAGTTGTAGCAAAATGAATGGACGGCGCTCACCTCGATTGGAAATCTTGGTCTGCTGCCTTTACCTGTTCCAGCACGTGATAGACCAGCCGAAGGTCGTGGACTGCTAATTACGAAACTGTTTCTAGTTGCAGATGACGATGGCACGGACAAATGCGACTCCCTTCCATTCTCAACCTCGTCCACATTCTCGGCTCCATGAAACCTTTTAAGAATTTCTGAGACTTGCATCGGGAAATGATACCTGAACGGGTCGTAGACAACAGACTCTCCCGCGCAGTCATTGGGTTGCCTTCTTCGAGGCCCGTACACGACCCGGTCAACCAAGTCGTCTTCACATTGATTACCAAAATTCATGTTTTGTGGTATTGCTGGATTTTCTTCTCAAAAAGAATTACTCACTTGTTAGTCGCTTGATGACCATGAGCTCATTTTTCAAGAGCAGGTTTGCGCTAGCAGCTGTCGAGAATTAATTATCCAGGATTTTCGTACCGCCATTAAATATTTATCGCAATGCAACCGACCGCAGAGTCCAGTTGAATAATATTCTATACATGTGACAGCATCCAAATTCTAATGTGCATAAATGAAAAGTTTTCGTTAAATGAAGATGTAAAATGGCATTAACAGGTATATTTTCGTCCTTTGACCGGTTATCTGAAAATGGGGTGAATGGGTAAAAGAAGGACTGAGCGGTGTGGCTATGAAACCGGACTACAGGGGGTAGTATAAACAGTGATTTGTTGGCCCATCAGAGTTTAACTGTCCTTACAATAACTCATCATACATGACATATTTTGTATTTCTCTTGTCTTTCTCTCAGATTTATAAACCTGCCTGCAAGCACAGTGTTTTTTGGATGCTGAAACACATTCGTAGCTATAAATGGCGATAACGCAAAATTTCGCGTCTCTTTGTGATTTCAAGTCTTCCAGTGGTACGTCTGCTCTTCAAAATTTGGCTTCAAAAAGTAGAAAAGTTCAATAACTATGTAGATAATACCAGAATGTGCTGACATTGCAAAACAGTTCAATTAATTCGAGTCCTTGCAATCATTGGCACAGAAAAGTCCCACCATACCAGCCTCGTGTTTCAAGAAATCTACCATAGAGCAGTTCAAAATCCAATTCGGAAAAAATCATGGACATGTAGAATGATGAGATGAATATATAAACTTGCTATTCGCTTATATATAAACACTGTTTAGCTTTTCTTTTTCTTCTGTTTGACAAATTCCAAATTTAGCTTTATGAATGGGTTGGAAGGTAGGTTTTTTATTTGCTTTTACTTGAGGAATTATCTTAAGGTAAACAAATATGATATCGGGCAGTAAATTAGCCAAATCTATTTTCAATCTTTGACCAGCATTATTTCCAGCATTTTCAGAAAGTGTTAGAGAAGAAACACGTAATTGGGGCAAAAACAGGCATTATGGTATTGGCATCGAGAGCATGTGGAATTGGCAAAGAAAAACGAAGAGAGAAAGACAGGATTTGCATATACATAATCGTCTTCATATAGCTACGGATACAAAGTAAGGACATAAATATCCTTCAATCTGGAGTAGAGAACACAAGTAAAAATTTATAGGAGTGGCGCGCTAGTGCGGTTATAACTGCACAAAATTTGTAAAACCAGAAAAGTTCTATTGACACACATTAACATACACGGTAGCGATTTGTTGGACCACTAAAGATGAAAATGTTCATACAAATTTCTGGGGACTGGTAGCATTGCAAGTAGACTGGTAGACTGGTCAGCCTTAAGAAATGTGTTTGTTGGAAGGTACACATGCAGAGGTGGCATTTCTCTAAGGTTAGTAACGAAGAAAAGACCTTGTGGTCTACGTTACGAATCATATCTAACCTAATAGATCTTATCAATGAGTTGTGAAATTGTGCTTTACAATCAACTGCTTATTTAGAATTTCTTGTAATTCCCGTTAAAAACCATAAACTATGTAAAATGAATAGACGTGTTTATACTCTAATTTACAAAACTACAACATATTTTCAGCTGTACTGAATCATTTCTATGCTTACATTCTCAAGATTCTCGAACAATGAATGGGCTAATAACGTGGGCGTGGCTGTTGACTATGGTTCCGGGGATTTTCTGCAAGTCTGCTATAACAAAGCAGTTTCCTTGATAAAAAATCATAAAAATGCGACAATGAAAGCTTATGATAGCGCTGGCAAGCGTCGTCTGATTCAAAAACATTGGTTTTGTCATATTTGTGTACACATAATCCCAAAAACCAATACATGAATCGACGTTCTTATACTAAGTTTTTTGGTAATTACTAGCTGGCTGACTGTTTATTAAGATAAACCCTACGAAGAAATTGTCGATTTGACATAACTGTAGCATTTGCCTGTTCATATTTTGATGAGTCAAACTTAGGTATTGCAGACTTACGGGGAGTGTTGGGGAGAAAATTGTAGACAACCGATTCCGCCGGGAAAAGGAAGATACAGGGGGGTTCTCTTCAGGGATAACTTGGTCTCCTTTTTTTGAGGTTAAAAAATGGTGCCTTTAATTAAAATTCTCTTGACCAACTGCGCAACAGTACCCATGGCTGTAGATTGCTATGAAAAAAAAATGGGAGTACGGTATATTACAATAAAGTTATTTAAAATTATATCTAGACTAAACTAGTAAGGTAACCTTGCATTTTTTACCCATACAACATACACATAATGCATTCACCAATAACTTAAAACAAATGTGAAATCCAACCAAGATAATCAACTTTCATCGAAATTCAAGCCATCTTTATGTGAAACGGAATCATAAAACCACGAGGTGAACTTGCGCAGCTGCGAAGCAGCACTTTTGGACTGCTCAAGCAATTGCTCTTTCTCAACTTTCGCAACCTCAAGTTCTTCCATAAGTTTCTCGTTTATAGATTTCTCCTAAAAAGGAACCATATTTTATAAAAATAACATTGACTGAAAAGATCGCATCTGCAAGTAACCAATTTCGTCTAAGACTTATGATTGCAAAACGCAACCGAATCTACAAAGGGTTATGGCTGGCTGGCTATAGCCACTGTCAGGCTAAACAAAGCAAAGTTAATGGCCCTTGTATTATAACAACGAGTTACAAAAGGGAAATACGATCATACCTGACTAAGTAATAAAACACCAGGAAAAAAACTAACTCCAAACTAAAAAACTTTACTATCATTTGGTTTTCTTTTTATTCCAGTGGGGTAAGCTACATCGTAACTGACAACTGAGCTACATCAACAACGTAATATGTTGGTAAGGTTCAAATGATTAAGCAAATTAATACTTTTATGTCATTGTTAGTGCTTTCTCGACCCTCTTCGACCAAATATTTTGCTGCTACGCCCTGCTTCTGATAAAGACAAACTCTAACATGCCAACAAAACACACACACATACACATACACACGGTACCAACACATCAACACGAAAGCGAACTTATTTAGCGAAACACTGACACACGCACAAACAAATAGACATTCATATGGGGATTTAGTAACAGCTGTTTCGGCCCAACTAACTTTGCAAATTGAGCTACTTCATTAACAGGACAATACTGCTGCAGCAATTAGGTCAACATACAGATATAAGGTAACCAAATGCCGATAAGAAATGACAGAAAACAAGCTGAAAAACCACAGAGCTAGGCCTAAAGGAAGTGATGCAGTGACAAGTTAATAGCAACACTCCAACCAAAACTGTGTTTACCTTGATTAGCTCCCCGGAAAGGACCGACAACATCAATCGAAGGTCTTCTTTGCTCGAAGTGCTTAACTCTTCTGCACGCTGAGGGGCTAGGTCCAGACCTCTAACACTAAGTGGTACATTAACGACTAGAAAAGACGAAGACAACAAATCTTAAACAATTTACTAGACAAGAGACAAATTGTAAAACGAAAAAGCCACGACCCTGCCACATAACATTATAATGATCAACAAAGTGGACACACAATGGACGTTGTTGGAGTAGAGGAACAGGATTCAAGACCAAGCAGATACAACCTCAAATCAGCTAGCTCACTACTTCACCCGAGTCCTTAACAAGAACTCCTTGGCACTTAAACATCGTTATTTGCACCCAGGACACACCATAAGAGACAAAAGTAGACGAAGCTTATGTTCAAACTCGTCCACTAGCAAATAAAAAGATCACCGAAAATTGTTCGTAAACAAAGATTTGAACAGGTCGAGAAACAAGCTACGAGAAACTTGACGAGTTGCTTAGCCTATTTGCGGATTACAAGAAGCGCTTGAAAACAACAGAATGCAAAGGCGAACTGATTTTACTGTTGCACAGCTTAAAGATTTAGCAGTCTGAGCAGTCATGCACATCTATTCTAAACATAACTTTAAAATCCTTTAGCAACAAGTTCATGGTCTTAATACAATATCAGTCGATACAAAGCATTCAACTACAAGAACCGCAACACCAGATTGTCCTCCTGAAATCCTTTCATCTCTCCTCGTAGAGGCTACTACGATTCGCAGAGGCTGCCCTTAAGTTATACAAAATGGCACTCAACACAAAATATGAACAAAAAACTGTTAGAAAAAGGAAAATGGTGAGTTTTTCTGAGGATATAATATGAGATCCTTCAATCCAAAAGATTGTTACCGGCCATTACACCCAATTGAAAAAAAAGAAAGGGGCAAGAAACCCGAAAATAAAGGTTTAAGAAACATTGCGAGTTAGATCCAGGTTAATGGTTAAAAACTCATGTCTGTATAACAACTAGAATAAGATCGCAAATTGCTACTGAACCAGAACACCGCCATCAAGACAATGGAGGTCATTTATCCAAAATTACTTGTGCCAAGTTTCACAAAGACACTTCTAAGCTAATTTCAGTTAAACTTTCAACAGCAATCCTGGCTTAGTTTCTTAATGCAGTTGATCACAAAACTAAGAAGAAATTTTCATCAAATCTGCCATTGTGTTGTGAATCAGACTGACTCCATTTTAGTAAAACAAAATTCAATGTCGTTGAAGCCTACCCATATTTGACAGCTCTGCTTCACTGGCTACAATGATTAAAACATCTTAAATTAGAAGTTAATGCAACTTAGAAGCAGATAAACATGGCTAATCCTACACAGAATTTTGCCTTAATGAATTAGCTAGATGTCTTGCGGAAATTTTGCACGAATGAGTGAAGCAGTCCGCGATCGTTGCTCAATAAATAAATATTGCAAATAAATATTGCTTCATTTCACGATTGTTACTGCAAGGGAAAACAAGATCTTCTAAAGAATTCTCATAAAAAGGCATTCCGCGATAGGAAAACGGAGCTCACTTGTGCTTAAGGCACTCCCGCTTATGTAAACATAAACAGACTGTTTATAAAGGAGTGTTGTTTGCAACCTTACAATCAATATGATTAAAGATAGCAAAAACACAAACAACATTTGGGGACTCACCACTGTTTTGAATGCTCTTTTTGAATTTCTTTCCTCGGCCTGGCAAAGTTGTCATGCCTCGTTCACAAGCATCCATCCACAATGGACTGTTTGGTGCGACTTCCAAACGCCCAAACTTTTCTTGCTCGTTTTCCATTTCAAGCTTCGGTCGTACTGTTACGCTTATTCGCTTCTTCACGGGGGTTTCCTCTGGTGTCGACGAGCCTTGTTTAACTTTCTCAGTGTGACTAGCCCTGTGTCTTTCAAAACGGTTCGCAATACTACCCCCTTCGGTATTTTTGCTCACGCTTTGGTAGGAGCTTCTTCGAACCCAAGGCGAAGATGAGCTTATCAACGATATCCTAGCCTCGCTTCGGGATCGCGTACGATCATTACCTCTGTTTGGTGTTGGAGAATCGAGTGAATCCTTTCTTTCAATATTTGAAAACTTTCCTACTAATTCTTGAACGCGCCCGCCACTTTCCCTAGAGCTGTGAGAAGGCGAGTCTATGCTAGACTGCCTGCTAGAAATCCTTGAATATCCTTTTCCTTTATTTTCAGAATAAGCAATAGTTTTTCTTGAAACTTGCACTGAACTTCTCTCTGATTTCTGTTTTCCAGCAGTAGAAATCACGCTGACAGTGCTCTGTTCCTTTGGCGTTCGCACGTTTTTACTTTGTTCAATAGACGAAGAACGGTACAGACTCGAACGCTGATCGGGCAGACTGGACAGAGTGGAATGGAATTCGGTAATAGCAGCCTCTAAACTCTCCTCTGCCTCACTTTTCTTTTTTTCCAGTGAATCTTGGGAAGGTGGTTTGAATTTTTCGAAGGATTTCAATCGAGTTCTTCCACTAGATGTTGATCTTTTTGAAGCAACCGAAGCCAACGAGCTAGCACCACTTTCTTCATCTGAGCTGTCAGTAAAATGCTTTGATGACCTAGATCTTTGACGATGCTTTGACTTCTTCTTTCTTTTTTCTTCTTTACTGGCTTCTTTACTGGCAGTTTGATCTGTACTCTGTTGATCGCCATAGGAGGTGAATCCGAAAGCCTGATCAATTTTCGCAAATGTGTCATTAATGCTTTCTTCAGTGTACAGAAAAGAATCAGTTGAAATTGATCCCACACTCGCTTGCCTGAATGGAGCGTGGTGCTTTCCTAGTGTCGGCTCGCTTTCAGCCGCAATATCCTCCTGACTTTTTATTCTGCGATTCAAATGGCTTGAGTAAGGAGTACCTTCCTCTGAATCACCGCCAACGCTACTCTTTCTACTTAACTTCCTCGGCATATTTCCCCGCAAAATACTCAACTGCTCTCTTCGTCCACCTTCCGGTGAGGGAGACTGGCTTTGTGATGGCAAGCGAGAGAACCCGACCAGCTGATCAGCTGAGCCCGATCGCACGTGTATCTTTTCTTTTATAACATCATTCACATCGCGAACTCTCGTTTGAACAATATCAAAATTTCGGTGTCGATCTTCGTTGTCAGAAACTAGCGATCTTTCACAAGATGCGTGAATGTTCGATTCTGAGCGGGCTATCATTAGTTTATTTCTATTTCCAATAAACTCGTATGGAAGAGTATTTGACTCGGTCTTTGGTGTCCCTTTCATGAAATTCTTTGAACCCAGAAGATCCTCTAAATTTTCGCTCTTCACTTGATAACGATGGCGTCTTGTTTCGCTACTAGTTTTTCTTAAGAGCACTCTTGGCTTTTCATCTAGACTCGAATCGTTTGAATGATGATTCGGCGACGATGCACCAGATGGTGCATTTTCCACCTTAATGTCTTTAGTTGCTTCCTTCTTGGTTTGATTCTTCTTTGCACGTTGCCTTTCGAGAGAGTTGATTGCGACTTCATACGGAGGCGGTGATCGCATTCTAGACAAACTTGCAGACGAACCATTTATTAGCTCGCTACTTTCGGACGGCTTTGATTGAACTCCATTAGGTGGAGCAGCTTTCCCCTGCATTGGAGTATCCTTGACTCTGTTTGGCAATACAGAAATGTCCTCTTCCAAGACGGGTTCATTCTCAATTGTAGTTTTGTTTGTTCTTCTACCATGCAAATCAATAATTGGATTCGTATGTTCTAAAATGTGCTTCATATCTTTTGAAGCGCCAGGTTTTGAAGGGATTGCGCCCCTACTTGCCTGGTCGTGATACTTACGGCTAGCCGAATTTTGTATCAATGACTTGTAAAACTTAGCGTCAATGCTTTTTCGCGTATCAGTAATATTTCTCTCTAGTTCAGTCAGTTCTGGGTCAACACTGCCTGCCGAAGAAGAGTTGGATACTGTATCTTTAAGCACGATGGGTGTTCTTTGTTTGTCATTTCCAGGAACGGGGTTCTCCTCCTTTCCATTCCCAATCCCATGTGCAACAACCTCCTTATTTTGCTTTAAGATTTTTTCTCGTTTCCCATCACTTAAGTGGGTGGGTGACGTAATTAAGTGTTCTGCGGAAGAAGCTTCAGTAAATTCTAGCGACTGATCGGAGTCAAGAATAAAGCCTTGTGGTCTGGAGGAGTGGTTGTTGTTCAGCCTGTGAAAATGTTAAGAATTAATAACCTAAAATGACCAAAATCGTACTTGACAGGGCAATGCATTTTTTAACTGAGTTCGGTTACGTGCAAAAGTTTCCCATTTACCCAATATCAACAAAATTCAAATAAATATAGATAAACAATTCTGGCAGGACAAAGAAAAACAAATCAAAATACTGTGCTGTGAAAAGCCTGCAGTAAAAGGCAGAATTTAAGTCGTATGCCACCTTTACGCCAATAAGAACGATTATCCCTTTTACGAGTATAAAGTTTCACCTTTGTCTGCAGTGAAACAATTTAGAAATATCGAAAAAATGATGATAGTAGACAACACCAAAACCGGAAGAACTGTAGGGCAGGGGGCAAGGCACCAAGAAAAGGGTAAAATGAAAGCAAAAGAAAAAAGAAAATTCTTCAATTTTGCAAATTCATGTAGGCCTTGTGCTCCGGCGCCCCTGAATTATGCTCACATGCTCCAAAATTGTATAAAACGTTTTTCGGTTTCATAGTAGAATGTTCGAGCGTTCAAAATAAATGTTGTATGAGAAAATGAGACCAATACCGAATTGCATTGTCATAGCTGTTCTGCAGTCCCTTCAATTTAAGACAATGGTTCGCCTTCTTACTTACGATCTCAACAGTAAAATAAGAGCAGTACAGGAACTCAAATTTCAAAAACACTTTTAGGGATATTTTAAGAAATTTGATAAACAACACAAAGGGGTATGGACGACACTCTTCTGAAATAGATATCTCCATTTTGAACATCAAGGGGGTTTTAAGCATTCTCGGGGTGTTCAAGAAGAAAGTAACTTAAGCAAAGCCCACCCAGACTTCATTGACAAATCTATTCAATGACAAAGACAAATCTATTCACTAACAAATCACAGTTTCCACAATTTCTTTGTTGAATAAATCGTAAAATTATCTTGTCGTCAATGCAACTGAACAAGCTAAGACAAAGAACGGAAATAAAAGCCAGAAGTTATCTCACTCACCGACTGATGGAATGGGGGGTGCTCTGCTTTATTATGGCCTCGATTGTCGTCATTTTTTGTCCACCAACGCGAATTGGAGTCACAGTTTCAAAGTCAAGTGGGATGTTTTCGCGGGAAGACGAGGAGCCCGATGTATCTGTGGAATCTTGGATTCTTTCCGAATAAACAGAGGTCATGCTCGAGTATCGCTTGAGATTGCGCGTCGATTTGTAACTGAAAGGATAAAAAAGGATGGCAAATGAGCGGACACGGTAGATTAAACGACTGACAGTCTAGTACAGGAATAACAATTTACTATGAAAATGCAAAATCAATGCTAAGCCATTTCGTCAAGCCAACGCACAAACATAAACTAAAGATGTACAATCAACTATTAAAAAAGTATTGTAATTAATCAAAACCCGTACTTTCTTGGTTGTCCATCGGGTAACGGGGGGAGCACAACAACTCTTATACTGCCTGGCTTACGCAGTGACTGGATCATACGATCATGTGACATTTTGCCAACCAGTCTTCCACTTATCTGCAAAATTAAACACAAAAACATCACACAAAGACGCACAATAAACAGATCGAGTGATGGACGTTATGGATATCACCTTTGCTCTTTGCTCATAACAAAGATTAAATCATTTCTAAATCAAACTTTAGATAAGCAGTATCTTTAGAAGAAAAATATTTTTTTCACCTAAACTTTTATCTTTTTGTCTATCGATCAACTAGTATTCCAATCAGGGGTTCCCCTTAAGGTGAAATAGTTTACTCAACGGGATCCGTGTGTATAACTGCTAACGTAATGACAAGCTGAGACCGTCTAGCTTCTGATTTCGATTTATAAGTCATTCATTCATTTGTTAGGATATTTAGAAGTCTCACTTCACAACCTGTTCTGCTCTTCACACTCTAATAATTTTGCTCTGGCGAAAGCATTTATTCCTATATCCACGACAACGTTATAGAGAAATGTTTAATCCCGTGTAAAAAATTCTTACAGCTTTATTTAGCTTCAAACAGCGCTAGATGTTCACAAATGCTAGGCCTACCTCTAGAAGGCGACTTCCTTTCCTTAAACCAGCTTGCCATGCCATTCCGTACGGCTCAACTTCTGCAACAAGCCCTTCATAAAAGACGTGAAAGCCAAGCTGTCCATTGCCACTGCGACGCAATGACATATCCTGTGTCTAAAAAGTACAAAGGGTGTCCATTATTGTTGTGACAAAAAAGATTATCGAATTTACCTCACATTGAAAATTCAACAATTTCAAGGCAGTTGGGTATCTAATGATCTCAAATATTTTGCTTTCATAGAGCTTAATTGTTTCGATGTTTGCTTTTCTTCTTCTTTCGTCACTTAACCAATATCATGACTTCAGCATCCATATATGCAATTTCTTTCATCACAGTATCACTGGTAAAGCTCGGTTCAGAAGCTGTATCTACGATACTGAACAGAGTGGTCTAAACCAAATTTTTGAAAGGTTTATCTTTGAGATAAAACTTGCTTGCAAATCTAAATGGGTATAAGAAAAATGAAGGAGCATTACCTGGCATCCTGGTGTGACTGCCTTCAAACGATTCACGATAAACGTCATTTCATTGCCATCGTCTTCGACCAGAGTGAGATTCAGCCCCTGCCCGTTGTTGTAATACAATCGCATGCTACAAAGCAAACGAGTCATGTAATGTGACGGACCTACCTTCAGAAAAGCTTTTAACGTAATGTAATTACTAAGAGATAATTCTTTATTGATAGTTCTTTAAGGTGGCAATTGATATAGAAAATCAGACTTGCATTTCAATGAATTTTTTCAATCTGCCAGAATAGCAAGAAGGTATAACAAAATATTAAGATTAAACAAAGATGAACTATAGACCAATACAGAAATGGACATATAATAAGATAGAAACAGTAGGTCTGAATGAAACTTTGTGAAAATCTCATTTAAAAGGCATTTCACTAGTACCTGTAACCAGAAATCCTCCACCCTATCACGGACTTGCATGTAATCGTCACAACATTCTCCTGTTTGAAACAAAACATTGATATAGGGCACATGATGAAGCAAACAGACACACAGCAACGCAAAAATGCAAAATGAAATGATGAGATATATAAGTCACCCGAAAATAAGTCGGCATCGAGTAAATGTCGGCCTCCAGATTCCTGGGAAAAATTTCTGAAAAATTGATTGGGCCTGAAAATGAGTCGATCCCGGCATTCCGATTAAGGAAAAAGATTAGCGACACTGATTAACTTAAACATCTTTAATCAAGGAAAATTTGATGCGGCAATGGTTTTAATACTCAGTTTCTGCAAATAGTTCTTCAAATAAATTACGCGTTTAACCAACAACTTATTTGCGAGCAGGAAGAGATAAGAGAAATGATTCTGCTGTTTTGGCACTTTTTTGTTCCGAGTAGAAGTCGACCCCAGATTTTGGATTCGCTTTTCGTTTTCATGAATGCGACAGATACTCGGGCGGATACGGTAGCTCTTAGGAATACAAAGGTAAAATTTCCACAAAAAAGTGCCGGAAAACTCTGCCAACGAATGAATTGAACATTAAACCGGGACAATGGTGTAGCCCTACTGCAAACTATTATCAAACTTACAAAATCAATGCAGTAAACATACCTTGGTGACTTTGTCCAGCAATACGATAAAACTGGTGGAGACAGCGATGAAGCAAAGCCTCGATGTCGCTGCATTTTCAGCATCTACCTATAAGGGATAGTTGCAATCGAGGTAACTTCAAAATGCCGTCAATTGTGTAAATATCATCCATAAAAATAATCATTATGTTGTCTGAGTGACAATAAATGACAACAAATTTATCTTGTTAAAAATACACCATACATTCTGAAAACGATTAAAACAAAGTGCTAAACCGACATTCAGTTTAGAATATAGAAGGCAATTTGTAGAACTTAAGATAACAGAAGATGACTGCTGAATCCCCAGCGTCGCAGTAATCTTACTGCTGAATCCTTAAAAGCGCTGCCAGCAGTAAACATTAGCAGAAAAATGAAATGCGAAATCGAATAATAAGGGCTGCTAAAACAGTCAGCCATAGAGGCCTAAATTGCATACGAATTTTCAAGAAATTACATAAATTGTTAGCAGTAAGTGAAGTAGTGTTAAGGAGAGAGCCAATAGCCTATCTGACTTACTTTGACGGACCAAACGAGGCTGCCTTGGCACCACACTTCAGGGTTACATGGTGGATGAATCTTCTCTCTTTTCTTCACACTTAGAGGATTGAATTTACCTATGATATGAAGGCATAATCCGTGATGCATTGCTGAAAAATTCATATCAACAACAACAAAAGACAACTCTATCTGATTTTAACTAGTATACGATAAAGAAGCAGAAAGAAAAAGACAAATGGAGAATAAGGAAAATGAATGAGGAATTTAGGATTGGGAGAATTTTTGTAAAATAACATTCCTTTATATCTAAATATATGCTGCGAAAAATCCGCGGGTAGGACAAATACTCACTGAACTTTGCGCCACCAGAGTCGACTGTCTGAGCGGTTACGAAATTCGTAGCGAGGTCTTTCAAATACTCGTACCGCGTGCGCACCGCCATGGCTGTGAATTTTTCTGATTTATGAGCAGCATTTTCAGCATTTATTACTGTAAACAAAAAAAGTTAGAGGAAAATTAAAGACTACTTGCACGCAGACAATTTTGTTTCACTTTCTAAATCTGATAAGGGTTGTCTTAAGATTGCTATTTCAAATTCTCATCTGTCTCAGTCGACAAAAACAAGCTGCATATTAGCAGAATCACGTGACCATAACCACCGATCTTCTACTTAAAGGCTTGAAGGGATATCAGCAATTGCAGGAATTCTCATAACCACTGGCTAATCGGTGCATCTCCAGACACATTTATTCACTCGATTGAAATCTGGATTAAAAAGCCACTTACTTTTTGATAACAAAAAGTCACGAAACGCCTTGTTTTTTCGAAATGTAGAATCGGGAGGAATGGGGGGACCAAATTCTGGTACATCTTGAGATCGGCTAACGGCGACCCTGGAAGGAAAAATGGTAATGAAACAGGATTATCGTTACGATGGCACAATGGATCTGATAATAAATTTACCAATAAATTATTAATGCGAGCTAAAACGGGAACAATAAAGATGGGAATTTTTCTGAAAGGATCAACTAGCTTAATCAACAACCTACTAATCCTTTTTAGCTCACCGTAAAGGTTTCATTTGCCGTTTTGAGCTATGGATTAACAAGAATCTGGGCTATACAGTGTTTTGCGTAATTCAAATAACCAACCTGTAGGCAGCGTTATTCGTATTTGGATTCTCAACCCGAACAACGATAAATACATGCTGAAAATGTGACCTAATGTTCTTTGGGGTGAACGGCTCCGCACCAGGCTCCTGAAATATCACCGTTACTATGTCGTTTCCAATGTGCCGTTTCCGCAAAAGCTGCAAAATTTTAATGAAATATGAAGTAAGATACAGTCATATTTTCAGACAACATAAAAATAGTTATTTAAACATTTTGAGGCAGGGGCACTTAGTCGAATATTGGGGGGGGGGCAAGCATACTGTTTTAATAAGATGACGTCATATATCCCTATTGTCCTCTAAAGTATTGGAGGCGACGGCTACCCTTTCGTCCCTCCCCTACGCCCCCGTCGCCCCCTTTTTCCTCCCCCTTCGCCCCCTTCGCCCCCCTTCGCTCACCAGGTTTCCGCCACTGTTTTCAAATCTGCAAACAGATTCTTTAAAACGATAAAGTCAGTTGGCCAGAAATGCTCCGGAAAAGGAAACTAATCGTCCTTGCTGAAATCCCTCCATTTGCTTGAGAGAATTCTTAAAGTCTATCTTACAGCGTCTAATTTCTATAATTTCAAAGGTTAACTCACCTGTTGCTTGTTGTTAGGGGTCCATGGCAACAACGTAGAAACGTGAAACATGATTTCCCGGTTTTGAAACTTGGTATACAATGAATATGTTCCAGTAGAATCGTCTGAAAGAAAACAATGAAGATAGTGAAACATTGTGAAGGCTCGGATACATCATTCTCCACGTCTCATTTTCCGTCTCATTTTTCGTTCTATCAATCTGTTTTTTAAGCAGACTCTACTACTGGACATAAAGGTAAAATCTCATAAAAGTCATCTTACTTTTGTTGTCAAGTTGTGCTCGATAGCCTTCAAATCCTTTTAAGAAGACCTTTTCACCAATGACATCCATGAACTCGTCAAAAGCTGGTCCATGATGTTCTAGAAAATAATTACAGATTGTCAGAATAAATTGTAACTAGTTTTTGATCCATTCAAGAACTCAGATCACTATGAACATGACATTCAAGTTTTGATTGCATCCATTTAGTCGATAGTTTTGAAGAAAATTCATGTAATAAATATGAACTTTGTCAAGCAATAAATATACTCATTGTTCGTTCACAAAAACCTTTCCCACGGAAAAAGAAAATTCAGAAATACCGTTATTGTACATGTCTTCTTCTGAGCTTTGACCTGCTTTGCAGTACAGCAAACCAACTTTGTACTGCAGTGATAACTAAAAGAAAGACATACAAAAATGTTTCTTGCCCGCATACAACAATATACTTTCGTAACAGATACAATTCTACCACTATCGAGAAAAAACTTGACCATTCTATATTTGTATGTATGCATGTTTGGCTAATAAAAGAGAGTGCGAAAATAAGAAAAAAGCCCTCAGATCTTATCAGCATGAATCAAGAGGATCAACCAACAAATGAAAAAAATAAAAAGTAACAATAACTATTTGAAATGTTAGTCTAAACAAAAAACGTTGAAACAAAAAAGTTTTGTTGTGTTGATTTCCTTCAAAAATCGCTTTTCATCACTGGGCTTCCAGGGGCCATTTTGACCACATTTTGTCAACGAGAATCGAGAATCGATAATATCAAGGACCGCTGCCATTTAAATCAAAACTTCTGCAATCGGCAGATAACAGACAAACGAGTTGTAAATAAATAAACAATTAAATTGTGATTTAATTATGGAAAACGAGGCATACCTGTTGCTCATCCAGTTTTTGAAGGTGTTCAGGAACCTTCGAAAGAAAATAGAAAGGAATTATTAAGGAAATTTACTTATCCTGATAATAACTGCACTTTAAAATTTGAACAACATTCTTTAAAAACAGAACATGATCTTGCCTTTACACAACTTTATACCTACAAAATTTACTTAATCCGAAAATTACTTCTACGTTTTTGGATTACCTTCTGAATGCCTTAAATCAAAAAGTTTTTCCAGCAATTATGGTGTTAGCTTTTCATTTTCTTTTTTAACTAACATTCCATTCTTTGCAATCCATATATCAAAAACAGCATAATAAGCAAACTCTGATGTACCATTTTTGTATCCATTGCTCGATTCATTTTTCATTTAAATCAATACGATAATAATTCACTCAAATTGGACTTGATAAATTTGGACAAAACAAGAATATGGACTTTATAAATTCCAATCAACATTCACCATTCAGTTCCATACCTTTGGCCCAGCCATTGCTAATTTCAGACAACTGATCTGAAGCTCAGGAAAACAAAACTCCAAAATGTCACGTGGTGGAAGGGCTCTAGATGCGCCATGTCTCGTTGTTGAAGGAATTGATTCTTCAAGCACAGCCCCTCTGAATGTTGACAACTAAATTGGAAGAGCTAGTTGTTAAATTATCTATAAAGCTTTATTGAATGAACTGTAACAATGCTTGATTAAAATTACATAACCTTTCGGAAGGTGTTCAAGGTGTTACACTTACAAAAACGCATTTATCTGATACCCCAACGCATATCTCACTGAATTTCCTCCAACCGACCATACATAATTCTCATTTGAATATAGGTACAAATATCACAAAATGTATGAAGGTTCATTATAAATCACGTTAAACATAAAAGATTACATTTTTGCTACCAAACACAAAACAACGCAGATGAGACAACTCAGGCAAACCTCTGTGGTCCTAAGTATGATCCTGTATTGGTATTTGTGTGAGCTGCTCTTTGTAAGCTCCTTCGGATGGCCTAAAACAGCCATTTTCTCGAGATTCTCGCGTGCAATTGTGATACAAATAGGCCCGTACTTCTCATCAATTCCTAAATAATTCTGATGATCTAAAAAGATTAATGAGAAAAAGTTGATGGTGAATAAAAGTTAAATAAACGAAGGATACAAAACAAAATATTTCAGCAAAATACACAGTAAAAAACAAAACAGAAGAAAGCAAGACATCATTAGACATCTAAGGCATCTCACAGTACCTTTTCCGATGAAAAATTCACGGTAGTACATGGCACCCAAGTCAATGTGCTGGAAATCAAATATCCGTTTATCAGAACGCTTTGGCCGATCCCAAAGTGAGATCTTTGAACCTTCGTTGATAGACTCCAATATCGTGACGTCATTTTTCTGATCGAGTTCGCTGGTAGACAGGCCACTACCGAATATAGAATCTAAGTCATTATCAGTTGAATTAAGCAGCTCGAGTGATGGCGTCCGATTCTTGCTCATTGACGTCCATACTCGGCTCGACATGTTACCACGAAACTTTCCAAACAGTTTATTCATCTTATCTTCTTCCTGATTCTCAACGGCTCCAATTTCGTTACAGAAAAACGGGCAGCTCTCTACCAAGTCATTGCTCGCGCCATCTCCGTCCTCAGTGAATGAATCTGTTCGGACTTTTTCTGTGCTCCCTGAATCACTGCCATCCGACTTTTTCTTCTGACTTCGCATAGATGCAGCTGATGCTCCGGTCGAGACATTTTTTGGCCTACTGCCACCATCAGCGTAAATGGCCTTAAGCACTGCTGCATTCTCCAATTCAAACAAAATACTCTGCACATCAAAATGTGCCAATGCCTTTTTCGCATTACGGTTTTCCGAACCCATGAAGGGAGCAATGCCGAGTTTTTGCAGAACCGACGCATTGCCACTGTTGTTGCTTTTCCCTCGTTTCCGGATCGACAGCTTGCGTTTCGAAGCATTTCTCTTCTGCTTGTCAGTTACGTCATATTCGGAATTGTCTTCGTATGATCCAAAGGCTGGCGTTAATAGGCGACTTGAATCAACACGCGAATTGCTGTCAGTTTTTGACTCAAAGCCCCGAATGAGGTGAGAAACGCTGTGAGAAGGGGTGCCTGGTTCTTCTTTTTCTGACATTTGGGAATCATACGATCCGGTCCTTTGCCCATTCACCATTGCCACATCTGCATTATAAACCGGTCTCCCGTCTATCTTGGTCGGGTACTTCAAACTGATATCAGTTTTGGTCCGGTATGTTACAGAATGATGCTCTTTGGTCGATCCTGTAGAATGACGTAGTTCATCCTCCCGCTTAAAAGGTTCCTTTGCAATCTCGAAAGGTTGGTTGCGAAATGAGTTCGAATAGTTAATCCTTTTCTTTCTAATTTGTTTATCACTGCCATTGACCGGCATTTTTAGTCAGGACCAAAGTCATTGAAAGCCCTACTTTGTGAGGAGACGTTTCAATTTGACCTTTGCGAGTGGGTTTCATACCTCACTCTACTTGAATTCCGTCTGCTCTTCTTCTTCCCACAGCCTGCAGAGATACAAAGACTAATTACGACAAAGGCTCAACGGCTTTTAACAAAATGTTTAACAAAATATAAAGAGAAATGAAATATAATGAAAGGTTCCTAATTTAAATAAACGTACAGATTTGCGAACTGACACCTAAAGGTATACAAGCAAAGGTTTATAACTAAACCACTTCAGCAGTGGAGAATGAATTTTAATCATTAAAAGTTGCCCCAATGAATAAAAACTATAGCAACAATTGTTTATTCTCTACAACTTCTGATTGTTAATGCTACCTAATAACATACACTTTCAGAGAGATTCTAGTGTAGCAAGTTGTTGCTATAATTACAAGCATTCTGGACACAACCTGAAGGTTTTTACCAACAACTGTAGTTTTCTAATGTTGTATGCTGGGCTTGCTTGTGTCTGCAATGTGTCAAATCAGGGCAGCCAACAGTCAAATCAACAGATTTAATATAATTATGTAATAACAAAAGGTTTTGCTTTAACATTTATAAGTATATCACACACTACAATACGACAAAATTTAAAATCTGCGTCTTCAACCGAACTTTTGCGAGCTTGAGTCTCAATTCGAATCTGGTTTGCAGTGAAGTAAGGAACATCATTAAAGCTTTTTTTGATATTGAATTACCGTGAATTGAGTTCATTAGCAAAAAGAACCGGGGATGCACATCGATGAACAAAGCCAGCTTTTTTCTTGCACATCCAGATGAAATTCGTGGTGCAAAATTATAAATTCAATTCAATGAGAACATTTCATAAAATGGTACATCCCTGTAATCATTGTGAATGTTGTAAATGAAATAGATGGTGGACAAGAATTTAATAGATTTTATAGACAAAATATTATAATATTTGGAGCACCTGTAAACGTTAATGATGACTTTGATCGTTTTATGGTGTGAAACTTTCTACATGATGATTTTAAACATAATATGTTAATGAACACAATATTTAAATCATTGCGGTTTGAACACATTTTCCTCTACAAAGTTAGTGTCTATAGCACTCTAGAGTTTACTTTTTCACGGAAAATATACATGCTTTACAAGGACTGAGAAAAGGGGGTGCATCTAATACAGGGTAAGACATGCTAAAAACTATTTTTTGCAGAATTCAAACATGGAATTTATAAAGAATGCGTCTTATACACAGCAAAATATGGTACTTCTTTAACATTTTCTGGTCTTATCCTCTAAAAGGGGCATTTATGTACCATACTTAACTGAAAAGGTTATATTTGCTAGTCATTATTTGCAGCACCCAATGTTAGAACAGAATTATGGTATTTTTTTGTAAACATTTGTAATTTTGAACTGGTTATCATTTGTAATTTTGAACTGGTTATCCTGTAAAACATTTGTAATAATAATAATAATAATAATGATGATATTCAGAACAATGGAAAAATCCCTTTATTAAGCTGTAGAATCTTTCCTCGCAAAATGTAGCACTTGGATAGAGATAGATAACCATCTATTTCTGAAAAGTTCATAAGTTTTCTGACAAAATAGCAGTTAAGCTTAATAGAGGGGTTTTCGCCCCCTCCTCCTATCTATGGCACTGTTTGTGTGTCAGCATAAGAATCTTTTTTAAGAAATTTTAAATTTTGATGACCACATAACCCAAAAAAGCACTGAGAAATACTTCTAAACAAGAAAAATCAGTTAAATATGTCAAATATTGGGTGAATATGGCCAATAAATAATAAAGTCATGAACAGAGACCAAATTACAGAAAAACCCAATAAAATATGTTAGTTGGGTGTGGTAATTTTTCCAAATAATGCCAATATAACAAGTTAATAAATTAAGTACCAAAATGAGTGTTAACAATGTATTGTTAAAAAAACAATGTTTTGGACATTAACTCGATTTCAAGAGACCAAACTTTTTGACTTGAAACTGTCAATTGATCTTTAAGATGTCAATTGACAAGTAAACTTATCCAACAGGATTTTTTGAACTTTTTTTATTTGCTGTATCATAGATAATTAAACAAATGCATTGCTTTTTGCTTTTCCTTGAAAGCTTTTCTGTAAAAAAAGATGTCAGGGAGGGGGGGGGTGGGCTGAGCCCCATTAAAAACTTCCCAGTGATTAATGTTGCTGGCAAGACTCCAAGCTTATTTTCCTTATTTCCTTCCCCGGGCCTGCAGGTGACCATAAAGGCATACCTGCAAACTTACTTGTTCCTGTCAAGATATTGTCCTTCAGTTTATCTTTTTCAAAAAAATTCAAGCAAGTGAAAATACATGAAATATGATTAAAATGTATTTGAATTAATGTCAGAAAGAGTGTTAGCAAATTGTTAAGGTTGAAATGTTAAAATTGCTTCTACCTCAAGGAGGTCAGTGCAGGCCTCAGATAGGGTTCCAGTAGTCAGGCATGTATGAAGTCAACAGTGAGAGAAATGCTTTTAAGGCCATCATGCAATAAAAAGGAGATTTCTATAGGCCATTTCAATTGAGGAATTAACGAAAGTATTAAGAGTTCCCTCAAATAGAGAAAACTGAAAGTTGTTGCATGGAAGATATTTTTCATTTCAGTTTCATTAAATCTTAGTTGAAACTATATGGGTAGTATCATTATTCTACTAAGTTTGTAGGATAAAACAGGTCAGGTCATCCTTGAAAAGGTGTCCGATCATACAAGCACACCACCATGGCACCCGCCTTGTTTCCCCAAGAAATGTGGTTTATAGCACGTCTCATCAAGGCTGAGTTACAACCTTAACAAGAAACATTCATAGGCCCTGTATTTAGTTTCCCAATCTGACAAGAAAGAAGTTAACACAAGAAAAGAGATGCATTGGAATGGCTTCATCCCCTATAACAGCATTTTCATTTTGAAAAGTGAAAAAAGTATTAACCATATCAGATTGGATAGTTTTGGTGTAAAAAGAAGGCCAATCCAGTATGAAACCAATTGATTTGAAAACAGTATTGCGTAAATAGGGCTCTTTTCACTGCACAACTTTCACTTTTATCTGTCTGCAAAGAGGAAAATGTATGTTTTGTGCGTTCATACTGCTCACATGAATGAAAAAAATGTCCCTTTTGTAGTTTTACCATTCAGACTGCTTTTGTTTTAAAGATTTGTTTGAAGTGTTTTCAGAAAACATCCAGGGGTGGTTACTTCAATAGGCAGTGGACGGTGATGTGCCATTTTGGAAATAAGAAAGTATACCATAAAATTTATAAATTTCCCAAATACCCTACCCCATAATTTAGATACCATATGAAATGCATACTCTTAAATTTAATTCAAACCGAGATTAATATTTAATGCAGGCCCATAACTGAGAAAAAATCCAACTCCATCAATGTAAATGAAACACCTTTAAAAAGTTATATATATACCTTAAAAATTTAAGGTCATGCTAAGAATCAAGCCCAAAATTTTATGACCATGATTGATTTTACCAAAATGGATACCCCAAAACTTATTTTCAACTTGGAAAAGGTACCCCCAAAAAAATGGCACATCCTGTAGCAGTGGATGTGGATTTTACCATTGACATTGCTTTCGTTTTTGTAAACGTTTTGGAGAGTTTTCAAAAATCTCAAATTTTGTGCACCCACATTGGTCCAGTGTGCTTTCAAAAAACTCTATCTTGGAGGATATCCACTTTTGAGAGCATTTTGAAAGCCCTTTGTGCTTGTGTTCTTTTTGTGCTTTATAATAGTTTGCAAATCATTTGAAGCGCTCTCGAACGGCACAAACAATGGCTCCCCCAACTGGGTATCGAAAGCCCGCAAATTGAAAACCAGATATGAAATCAGTCATAAGGATACCACTGCTGTGATAAAATCTAAGGTTAGAAGTCATTTTGCGAGTGAAATAATGAACAAGCTTAAAATGCACATTGTACTAAACAAGAAATTATGTACATATGCTCAAGTTAAAACGGTTTTCAAATTCGAATTCTCTCTTGACTTTGTCAAAGACTTTAACAAAACACGATGCCTTTCACGGTTAAGACTAAGCGCTCATAATCTAGAAGTAGAAACTGGCTGTTTTGGAAAAAACCCTATCCCTAGAGAAGAACGACATTGCAGTTTCTGCTTAGCGACAGGTTTAAGGGTTTTAGGAGATGAATTTCATTTACTTATGGTGTGTCCAGAATTCGCTGATAAAAGGTGCTATCTCTTAAATGCACTCCAACGAACAGCCCCTAATTTAAAGCAGCTAACAAGTTGGAATAAATTTATCTGGATATTAAGTCAAGAAGACTTAAAATGTCTCAATTTAGTTGCCACGTTTCTATATAAATGCTTTGAAACAAGATTGAAAGAACAGTAGAACAATACTGATGTTCAAACCCCGGATTCTAATTATTAGTTGATTATATAGATTTTTCGCTGTAAAATAGCTTTTTGATATTGCGTATATTTAATTGTTCGTGCTTTCGTAATTAAAAAATTGTACTATTCAAAATTGAGTTCGTATAAACGTTTGATAAGTTGTTGTAGAGGTAATTCTATTAACTTTTACTGTTATTTTTATGTTGTAATTAGATTAGAGGCCATCTTGGCCTAGATACCTTTTTAATAAAAAAATAATAATAAAATCTTAACATTCCATTTGCAAAATAGCTTGGAAAAAAGAAAATATATACCCTTGTGCAAAATAAATAATCTAAAAACGGGTGAAAATTTTCAAATTTTGTAGTTTTAATAAATGTTCATTAATACTTCACTATGCTAAAACAGGAATCACACCCTATTGCATCCCTTGATAAGAACAGCATGAAAGAAGTTAGCTAACTGAAAAAAATCTCTTAAGCTCCAGGAAAGTATGAAAATAGATAGCCAAATTCAACTTTTACTGGAAATGTTATTGAGGTTTGTTGAAAGGTGATAGGTTTAAAATATCAAATTTTTTGCCTTAGGACATGTAGAACTAAAGTAAATAAAGAAAGTTTAGATTTCTGAGAGTGACAGCACTGTTTCTTAGTATAAGTTATGATAGTGTTCCCAAGCAGGTTTTTTCCTTTATTAGCCTTGCCAGTTATACATTGCCTGAAAACTGTGGCGAAGATAATTTATAAAAACCTTATCTCTTTCACTACTGAAATTAAAACTAGGTAAAATCAGACAGCCATGAGTACCAACCTGCTTTTAATAACCCAAATTCATCATGAAATTGAATAACTTGCTTGGCACTTAGACCTATGCTGTTCGTAAATTCACACTGCAGTTTTACCGTCTGCTTACACGATTTACTGCATAACAGTTTCCGTAGTAAACAGAATTCTGAATAGTAAATTTTTTGGCATATGTCAGTTCCAATGAAGTTTTTTCATCTTTAACTGCATTCGTTCATCGCTTACCCCTAGTTGTCAATTAGATCTACCATTTGCAAATTTTTCAAATAAGCAGCTGTCAAGTTGCCATTGATTCGATGTTATGGTCTAGTTCACTTTCGAAGAAACTGCCAACTGAAAACTCGGTGACTGGCAAAAGATTTGAAAAAACATAAACTGATGCATCAAAATAGTGCGTGATTGACGATTGTACTGACATACCCGGTTTAAAATTGAAATGTTGGATATTGTTTATAAATCAAATTTAGGCCATGGGTCATTGAGCTGCATCACCAGCAAGGTTCACTAAATATCGTAGGTAGAATTTATTATCACATTTTATGCTCCAACAATTATTTTCACATGACTTAAAATTAAACTTTGGTTAAAAACAAGAAATGTCGGGCAAAAGCGAGTAAACATCCGTATAATGTGCAATGTTTGCCGGTCCTACTTGTCAAACAAGTAAGATAACTGCCTTGCTTTCCCAATTCCTATCTGGAACTGAAATTCCTTAAAGATGAATCTGGAAATAGGTTCAAATAAACTTCAATCAGGTAGCGATCCATGACTGGTCTTAATCCTATGACAGGACATTAGAAAATCAAACCACTCACACCCATCTTTGATATGCACTCCTTGCTGTGAAGCAATTCAGAAGAAAACGGACTAATTGCGATTTGATTTTGGTGGTCATATACGACAGTATTCCCACAAAATCTCATTCCAAAAGTTTCGAAATTTATCTGTAGAAATCATGTTTATGAAACGAAGCTAACTGAAACTCAAACGACATGTGTTTGTGGAAAACTTATGGCGAAGTGGTAATGCCATGGATAGCTCATCATCACCATAGTTGTAGGCCTAAAGGTTATAAATTTAACGTCAAGGTAAGGCACAACTCACCTGGGACTCACATTGAGCTGTATTTCCAATGCATCGAAGATCTTGTCTCACGTAACACAAACGCGGCAATACAGCTTTAATTACCCATTCGCTGTATCAAATTACAATAAAAAATAAACCTTAAAATCCAAGATAACCAAGGTAGTGTTCTCCCTTGCGGCATGCCAATCATTCCATGCTCCTCCGCATAACCACCTTCGAAAAACGGGCGAACGGAAATCGATCTCACTCACATGCAGGATTAACCAAATGACATCCCGTAAATCCTCGAATTGACCCCTTCCCCCCCTCAAAAAAAGCCCTCCTCGAATAAGCTTCCACCCTAAAACTACAAATTGTTAATAAGCCTCCCTCGAATAAGCCCCCATGCTACCGTAAATTCTCGAATTTGACCCCTCCATTTGACGATTTTTGCCACCTGAGGTGGCCTATGGCTTCTTTTATAATTACCACAACAAATTCATACTTTTGGTAGCAATTAGTTAAATGATCATAAATAAATTCCTACTAAAAAAACGAGGTCTTTTAATAATGTCTTCTTAATTTCTACAATAAGTTTATATGCCCCCCTCGTATTAGCCCCCCCCTCGAATAAGCCCCCGTCCAAAAATATCAAAAATGAATAAGCCCCCAGGAGGTTAATTCGAGGATTTACGGTACATGCATGCAGTCAACTTACGACCAATGATATAGCATTGTGTTATACAACTAGTTTTGTCTGTCGTGGATCATGTTTGTGGTTCGTTTTCGTTAATGAGGATGTCTTTCGATGTTTGCGTCAGTCCATTTTGTTTGTCATCGTGCCATCGTTATTTTAGTTGTTTTTAGTCATTCGCCGTTAATTTGTGTCATTAGGGTTTTGTGTGCGTAACTCATGTTGTTTAAAGCGTATGTTCTTTCAGTGCAAGTCCAGTCGAGTCGAAGTTGTCGTTGAACGAAGTCGTTATGTTGTAATCATTGATTGCTGCTAATTTATACTATTCCTGCTGAAGAATCTTGCTTTAAAAAACGTTATTGCGAATTGGAGTCTGGTTTATGATCTTTATCTGCCCTGTAAAACTTCATAGTTTTACAATTGTCTACGACGTTTTGGGATCAGTGGTTACGACTCGCTTCAGCTCCAGCTTCAAGAGTGGCTGGGGAGGGGGGAGAGGTTATGATCATAAAACTGTAACCTCTAGGGGCTTTGAGCTGAATATCGATCTTCAAAAGTTCCAATTTGGTGTTCTACTTAGCTTGGTCACCTCCACAGGGCCCACGTAACTGGGAGGGGACCAGAGGCGCCATCGCCCTCACATTTTTGTTAAGAAAAGATTTTTCCAAAAAGGCCCTGATTTGAAGCACTAAATTCAAGTTAGAAATTCGTGGCTTTGGCCCTACTCCAGTATTACCAATGCCATTTTGAGAATGTCCCTGTTAAGCCAATCTCCTAGTAAGCTGGACAAATAAATAAAATATGAGAGTTTCCCAATTAGAGAGAGACTGTACGATTTCATTATAGAAGGAAACACCTTATGTAGATTTTTTAAAAACCTTAGGGGATGAATTTTTGCAGATGTGGTTTTTTGCACATTTCGGGATAATTGATTTTCATGGATAAATCAAAGCGAAATATTTCACAGAAATCTAGCAGTGACTGTCACACACATAAGACAGCTAGAGGAGAATAATCTAGAAGGTAAAAAAGTGTACATTTTTAAAGGTTTAAAGGTGCATAAGGCGTTTCTTGACTGCCATAGGGGGTGGTGTTAGTACTGAAAGAAAAAGGTGTGGCAAAAAGAATACCGTGGTGAAGAACTAATAGTAAAGTAAAACTGTGATAAGAATGATCTGTGAAGATTCAGACGAGCTCAGAATCAATGTAGGGCTGCACAAAGGATTGCACTTTAAGTTGGCTTATTTTATTATTAAAAGACTTTAACATGAAAATGCTCAAATGGATTTCGATATCATCCTTTTCTATCGCATTGGTAAAATTCCTAGAGGAAAGGTTCGTATGCATCTAAACAAACTAAAGAGGACCTGGGGAGTCCTCACTCTGAGACTTTGGCTAGTATTTGATATCAAGCGATTTTCAGTATCATATCATATTTGAAATACCAGGAAAGGAACTGGTAATATTTCAGTCTATGTATGAAAGTTATGATTGTTTTTTCTTGTGAATAATCTTACCTGTCCTAAAAATTCTCACTTTTTCTCATTCACAGTATCCGCAAATGGTTCATCCCGTTTCCTATTGACAGTAACCTGGGACTCAAACGATCTCATTCATACTCTTGGTTAATTGATCTGCATATTTGTTTATTTAAGAAATCAACTTTTTTAAAAAATATTATGCTAATGTATTTGAACATTATCGATTTCTTGAACTTGAAGATGGCAAGAATCCAGGTATGGATCTAAATCTTACGATACTGCTTTCGATTCTTTCGTTACTTTCGATTCACACCTGAATATCAATTTTAGCTTACTTTCGGCCAAGTTTTTGTACTCTGAAGAATGTTGAGCGAAAAGTATTTCTTTCTTCAGTATGATATGATTTCACTATTTCGTGCCATCTTCAAATTTTACGGTACCAAAAACTTATTTGGTTATTTTTTAAATCTTTCAAGTTACAAATTGGCCACGAAGGGTTTTGAATGTTTCCTTTGCGATCACCATGCTATATTTAAATTAATCTCTGAACTGATTTTTTGGTCAACTAAAATTCAGAACACTCCGTAATTCCTGACTCTTCTAACTGAATGGGCGTACATTAGAAGCGTCCAAGATTCTTACCGTCTGACATTGTTTAAGGTCTGAAATTTACCGTTTAAAAGAAGTTGTTTTACTAAAGAAAAATTCACAGCGAAGTTTTTCGCTCGTTGAAACTGAATGTGTTGCTCACAAACATCTAGCATAGAAAGAGTGTTTGTTGAAAAAGCTAGCTAATAAGTGAAATAGTATCAAATCTTGTCAACAAAATTCACGTAACAATCACGAAACATTCTAATTATCCTCAACAACTATTTGTTCGTCCTCTGTCGTACTTTTATCGTAGTAAACATTCAAATCTTTGTTCATTCAACATTATCTTAATGAATATAAAGTTAGCAACATTAATACAAAGTAAAGTTAATGCATAAAAATAGATCTAAAAGAAATATTACGCCGTAGTTCTTTCACATTCTACAGTAACAATCTTCACCTTTCCATTGTCTATATGCTTCTTTAAAATTAAAAGTCTGTCTGTGTTTCTTTATCTCATGTCTGTGTTTTATTCCATAATCTACAACCCAGATATCTATAAACATTTTAACCATTTGTGGTTGTTCGTCTTCTTGTGAGATTTTCATTCCTGAGATAATGTTCGTCAAGAATTTTCATTCCTGGGATAATAATTTGACTTCCTTTCCATTGAAATGTTGTTCATTAAGCTTGGGTTAAAATCTTTTCATATTTTAAAGACCGCAGTGATTAACAGCTGTAAGGTTTTTACGTGAACCTTACGTGAACATTGGATTAATGTTTCATAAATATAAATCATATCTTAAGATGCGATTCGCAAGGCCTTCTCGTAAATGTGATTGATCTTATTATTCAATTTTCTATCACAGAACATCTAAACTGATGGGAAATTGTTCAATTTGTATAAGATAAAGACCCTCATCACAATTTGTAGTTTTTCAGAGACTAAGTAATTGCAAATACGCGACAGGACGTGAATTTTTGTCTTGCGTCTTGCTATCATCAAAGTGTGTTTCAAATGATAGAGCTTTATCTAGTTTTAAACCAAGTAACTTACTTTACTTTCTGCGATGGTTTCATTGTCAATTTCGATTGATATAAGTCACTTTCTGATTAGAAAATATCATTTTTTGACATTTATCCCCATTAAAATTCATGGGGCTTTCGAAACCAATTAATAATAATAGATGTATCAGTTTCTAACCTTTTAATAATGTTTTCGTGCCTGCAATCGCTTAAATAGATAGTGGTGTCATCCGCATAGTTCTGTATTATGCTGTTTGTCATAAACTTACACAGACGTTTAAATAGATACTGAACACAAAACACCATAGTGCTGGTCCTTATGGTACCTCATGGCTAGTCTCTCTCCAAGCTATAAGATCCATTTACTCGACTCTTTCTCTCTTAAAAGTAGCCGTGAATTAATTTCAGAGCATTTCTTGTGAAACCTCAAGTTTAGCAATTAAAAGGTCATGAATTAAAAAGCCTCAGAGAAATCTACAAACACGGCACATACTGTTTACGTTGTCAAAGGCTACCATCCAGTTTTCAATAAAGCGCATTGCGTAGTTCTCTCTAAAGCCGTATATTAAGGGATTTAGAAAGCAGTAGGTGAATCACTTCATTTTACTTTCTGTTAGCCTCTCATAATCTTTTGACATGGAAGGTAGGACTGTTATTGGTCTTAATTTTTGTTGTTTAGGTAGTGTCACTTCTCTTGAAAATTGATGTAATGTCCCTCTTCTTTTTCAGATTTTTGGGGAATTGTTTCTGTTCCACACTTGTATTGAAGCAATTTTGTAGAACAGGAGTGAAGATATAAGCATTTTCTTTCGAGACTTTTGCTGGGATACTGTCTACAGGAGTTGCTTTGTGGAAACGGTCCAGGTGATTCACCTCCTCTACGATAACTGCCTAAACTCAAGCATTGAGATGGCTTCAAGTGTTCTTTGATCATTTTCAAGCTGGGTGGTTTTGAAGCATCATTGATAAACACAGTTAATTGGACAGCATCAATTATTTAGTAGCATATTTTCTAACACAATCAATCTTTGGTCTTTTCGCTTTCTAATGACATCAAATTCCATCTTCACCAAACCATAGCCCTAAAGGTTACAGAGATTTGGCAATAACGGCAACCAAAAGCTTAGTCCTTGAGGAATTATAAAACTCTCTTATTCTTTATCTTGAATCCTAAGTACAAAAGAAATTTTGAATCAGGATTTCTATTTATTTTACCAAAGGTTCTTCACATGTAGTGCTAAAAATTACTTAAATAAGTCTTTTCTTTGTTTTGCCCTAGGAGATTCCCCCAGTTTTCTCCCACTTTCATGACTGGCTGTCAAGGAGTTCTGGAGCAAAAACCTCAGGAAGAAGGAAGGTAAACCGTAAGCAATGAACCAGGGACCACAAACAACTCTCAAAGCATAATAGAAAGATTGTGTGCAGATAAAAACGTCTCGTGAACACTGAATATCTTTTTAATCAATTCTGACAATACTCGCAAGACTACAAATTAGCAAATGCAAATGTAATATCCTATAATTTACAAAACTCTCAACAGGATAAAGAAAATTCAAACAAAAAATTGAAGCACTAAGAGCAACTATGCGTTACATCAATATATATATATTTATTTACAATGTAAAAATTATTTAAATATCCCTACAATCTTTTCTGTACTACTATGTACAGATGTCTGCATTCGCTAGTTTAATTTTAAATTCAAGCACCTGCTTCAGCTCTCTTCTATGGCTTTTGACAACTGGGTGGGTCTGTCGAGGTGGGGCAATATTTTCTGCTTACGTTAACACTTTGTGTCGATAAAAAAGTGTTTGACATACGAGATGTCTGGGGTATGTCTTGGTCAACAGAAACCTGATATCCTACATGGGTGTTTGATTCTCCACGGGTAGCAAGATTGAACTAGTTGTGGGTTAAAAGCGGTTCAACCGATGGCCTCAACACATCGATCAAGCTACTTGACTATTAGCAGCATCAGTAGTGAATGGTATCACTTAATAGTTGGAAAAGCCGAGCTGAAGTTGACTCACTCGAATTTACAAGGAACAGTAAGATAAGCTGCACTATTCTACAATCAAACAATGCCACTGTCACTTTTGATATCATGACAGGCTGTAGAACAGAAGATGTACAAAAAGTAATTTAGCCACTGTCGGTCGGCCAACGGCATTGTCGGGCGGCCTAATGCATTGTCGGGCGGCCTACTGCATTGTCGGGCGGCCTACTGCATTGTTGGGCGCACAACAGTATTGTCGGGCGGCCTACGGCGTTGAACCGATTTTTTCAAAAAACCACTCCCGGCTTCATATTGTTTGACATTTCGCTGAAAAAAAGACATCGGTATTCAAGACTCTTTTGTATCAATCTAATAGGCAAATGGGAAGAAAGAGAATATGGCCTCATAATTGCTATTCTCAGCTGAATGCAGAAATAGTGCATTTTAAAGGACCTGTGTCGTTAACATGATTGGCTTATGCAATACAATTATCTTACAAAGCATGTTTAGTACAAAGCATGGAATCGAGGGTGAACTTTTACGGCAGTAAAAATTCAAAAATTCCACTCCAAACACTTTTGTTTTATTAGCCAACTTTTGATGCGACATATGCCCTTTAAGACAAACAGTAAAGACAAATGAAACAAAAATAATGTTTGGGGGTTTGTTGAACAGGGGGGCAGGCAGTTTTAAGGTAACAAAGGAAGAGGAAAAAGAAGGTTATATGTTACCTTTTGCGTTGTGTATCGCTATGACGCCGACGTTCGCATTTTATGTGACCCCGTGCTGACGGATGTTGAGACAGACCCTTCACTTGAAATAGAACTGGTCACCATTTCATTCTAAAAATTAAATCTTACAAATTAACACTCTATTCAATCTCAATTCTAGAAAAAAATTGATCTATTTAAGCCTCAAGAGTTTTTTTCTTCCTCAGTCGTCATTCATTTCATTTCATTTAATCTTATTTAAACACGATATCTATTCAGTTATGACATATATAAGGAAAAAGTACATTACAAAAAAAATGTGTTAAGGTTATTTTTAAGTATTTAAAAATATTGCCTATTCTTCCATGGATTCGTGCCGAGCTGATCTCTGTTGGCTCAAAAATTTTACTTCTTTTCAAAATCGTTCGATGAGATTTCTTTTCTAAATCGTTTGATGATCTCCTAATGAATGGTGGGATATTATTCCAAACAACTTGGCCAGTGTTCAAAAAACCTTTTTTGGTGTGCTCTTATGTCAGTTTTTGCACATGGAGATCCTTCCTATTTCTTGCGTTGCAGTCTGGTATGGCAGACCCTTTGATGAACTTATTTTTAGCCCTTCAGGATAGAGCTGATTAACAGTTTTATAAGTCATAACTGCGCGTCAAAAAATTATCAATTGATGTATGTTCACGAGTCTCATCCTTTACCTTTGAAGAATCTATTAGACCGAGCGCTCTGCTCTGATATTTTTGCCGAGGGTTTAATTTGTTATCGGAGAGGGCTTCACGTTAGCACACCTCAAGTGGCGTTCAACAGGCTTATTACATTCGACAAAATGAAACGAAATGAAATGAGCTGGTGACAGAGTCTTGAAAAGTGATTCCTGTCTCTTTAATCAAACTCTGAAAATTTTAAGGGTCATATCATGACTTCTACAAGACTCATTTACATATCGAAGCTATTTGGCTGTTGTCTCTAGCCAACATTAGCGCTTGTGACAGAACTAACGAAACGGATTAAATAACCCAAAAACTGGTTGCAAGATCCGGTCGGGGGCAATGAGTTTCATTTGCGAGGAAGCCTTTACGTAAAAAAACTGCCCTTCTGCGATGAAATTAGAACAATTTTGGAAGAAATGATCTTTAACGCAACGAGCGAAACGGATTAAATAACCCAAAAACTGGTTGTAGGATCGGTAAAAACCATGAAATTCCGGTCGGGGGCATTGAGTTTCATTTATTTGGAGGTCTATTTAACCTATTCTTGGGTAAAGGACGTAGAAAGGAATCTTTAAGTGATTTGTCATTGTATCAAAAGTGGCAGAGAAAGGTGAATTTTTGCAAGAAAGAGCACTGTTCAAAGCAAAAGCATCCTCGTCGGTTTTCACAGAAAACAGAATCCAGAAAAATCATGCCGGGCTGAATTGCTTATTCTGCCACGAAGATTATAAAAGGGTCAATAGCTAGCTCTCTATACATTGGGCATGGGCCTAGACATGATCTCAACTGAGGTTTTAAATATTTCTATTCAAACGAGGCACGCTTTATTCAAACGAGACATGCTTTAGGAACAGCAAAGGGTAAAAACCTCTTCAAAATTTCCTTGGTCGTTAAGCAAGGCTAAATCAAACAAAATTTATACCTGGTATCGCCTTCTGGCATTAAATGCCGCTAATCTTGATAAACTGATTCTTTTGTTTAACGCTTGTGGTTTAAAACCAGGTTCTGTCATCTTGAAAGAATGAAATTAAAAAGAACTCAGTCCAATCAAAGAACAAAAGAAATGGAACTCCATTTTCACAAGATGGAAGCGAAATAGAAAGCGATGCGACGGTCAATGCAAGGTTGCCAATAAAGGAAAGTGTCAATCAAACAAAAGAGCTTACAGGACTAAAGGTTTACATTTAGAGAGAGGGGGATATAAGGCTGATATAGCGTAACAAGATGCACTGGCAGCGTAAATACTAACATAGAAAATAACTTAACATAGCAGTGATGAACAGAATGACTTGTTCGATCATTGGGGGAGGGGGGGAAGGGGTACTAAAAAGACAGTGCTGGGAATGAAACAAAGCTGTGGTAAAGCCCTACAAAGAGTTATGGGGTTCCAGTGAAAGTTACGAAAGTTCAAAACATGGAACAGTCTGGAAAAACCTAATAAAAAATCTTACCCTGATCCATGGCAGTCTAAGACACTCTTTGGCATCGGGACGATGGCTGTTAAAAAGAAAGCTTATTAGAAACAAGGAAAAACGGAAGAAAAAGACACGAAAGAAGTCGCATTACACATTATCAATGATTACAAAGTCTGCGTAATCCGAAAAACCTTCAGTATAACAGCCGTTCGGTATTTGAGAAGAAAGTTAATTCATTTCAATTTTATTTGTAATGCATTTAAATACATAAAGGTTTTATCCGTTACCGCTGAAAAGTATAGGAGGATTTTTGGTTAACCAACCTTTGATCGTGAATCAAGAGCTCTTCAATCAAATCCGTTGCTTCCGTGCTTACGCCCGAGAAGAATTCATGGGGAAATCGATATCTAATTTCTGTTATGTTCTGACACGATCGTTCGTAGTTATCGGAGTAAAATGGTGAGACACCGCTTAGAAGGACATAAATGATGACACCAACGCTCCAAAGATCAGTTCCTAGGCTGACTGGCTCACCATTGATCACTTCTGGGGCTGTGGATAAAGGCAAAACCTGTTCAGTACGCTGTTACTCTATGAATATCAGCAAAGGGCAGTAGTAAACACAAGAAAAGATTCGGAAAAGTAAGGTTTTTCATCTGACCGGTAACTTACCATTAAATTCAGGACTCCCATTTATTTCATGGATGTAAGGCGCTTCTGTTATTCGAACTGCGTCACCGAAGTCTATCAGTTTTAATCGTGGTGAAGTGCCACAACTAAGAATGAGGTTCTCAGGCTGAAAAGGAAAATTCACGGGATATACATAAAACGAAGTCTTTAGAAAATAAATTCAATAATTCAGCATGCATAATTAATAGTGAAATGCTAAACACAGCCAAGCGCAATAAGATAAAATACCTTGACATCTAGATGCGCGATCCCACATTCGTGAAGATATTGTAGAGCTTGCAACATTTGCTTGACAAAGCCAATGGCAATTCGTTCGGTGAGGTTGTCCATGATCACGATGTGGTCAAATAATCTTCCACCAGACAAACTACAATGTTTAACGTAGAAAACAGTCAGAAAATCTTAATTCAACCATGGCACAGGCAAACAGAACGATTACGATGTACACAACTCGTTCGGCTTTCCTGTTCTATCAATACAAACTAAAGCACGCCAGGAAGATTGTTAACTTTGCCACAGGCTTTGAAAGCGACTAAGAAAAAAGAACCATTAAAACATATAGCTTAAGTTGTTGAAATGCCTCCAATACGAGTTATGCAGCAAACGTACGTATCATTGGAACAAAGAAATTCTTTCAGATTCGATTTTCCAATAAAATATTGGCGAAGAATCAGTTACACAGAAAGCTTAAACGACCAAGTCGTTTTCTGGCAAATGTTATATAGAATTACGCTGAATCAATAAGAATTTGAAGAAGCAGAACACACAGGAACTGAGAAAAAGCAACATTATAGACGTTATATTGAGCCAACTTGCACGATGATGTAAAAAGAGATAAGCAGAACATATAGGAGCTGAGAAACGGCAACAATACTTACAGCTCGAGAACAAGGATAAGGTTCTTTGGAGTGTCATATGTTCCATGAATTTTGCAAAGAGATGGATGATTCAATACTTTAAGGATTGCTATTTCATTTTCAACCATTTCCTGGTCAAGGACTCGTTTCTTTACCAGCTTTGCGGCGTATTCCTTTCCAGTTGCTTTTTCAACGCACTTTTTGACGAGGGAAAACCGTCCCCTGAAAAATGAGGGCAAACAAATTTAACGATATTAAAAAATTTCGGATTCATACTGCTTCTGTTAACCAGGGTACTTTAAAAGTTTCATACTAGCTCGCATGTGTTGATTAAAATGAAGGATAAATGAAAGCGCAGCACTTAAGAACATAACAAAGCTTATTTCGGGACACAAACCTTCCAAGTTCCGATGATATGTTGTACTCCATCTGCATATTATCTTTCCAACTGACCGGTTGAAGAAGGACTTCAGACTCTAAAATGCAGACCATTTAACATAAGCAAACACGCAAAACTAAAGAAAATGGTAAATTTTGGGAGTAGGGGTTGATGCTAGTCCATGTGGAAATTGGTATTTGTAGCACACACATTCTATTGAACGTTCTAACTGGGGGCCTATAGCAACTAAAACATTAAAAGATAATAAACTCCTTTTCTCAAGATCAGAGGCTTGGTCCTTAGCTCACGTCCCTAAAAAGATTATGAGCACATAGCAATCAGTGGAGGATAAACCGCACCTTAGAAATACCATACTCGCCAGTTAAATCGTTGATATTGTTATTGATTTCATCAAACCTGAACTTGCTCCATTACTCAATCAAAAGTAAGGACTTACAATGCTAGAGGCATAACCCCTTACATCGGTGAAAGAAGTAAAAGAATGGGGAGCAGAAAACCAGATAAGGCGTTGGATTTGAAGTCCAGGGGATAAAATCATTTCCTCGAAAACCAATTTTTATCCTTACAAGCACTTGCAGTTTTCAGTTTACAAGCACTCATTCTAAGAAAACCGACCATAAAAAGGCTGGTCTTTAAAATTTTTTTGATGAAACTTAAATGAAAAGTCAACATTTCCATTGGCTCCTGTCGACTTCAAATAAATAGCTTTATTGCTGAAAAATCAGCTTTTAATGGCAATTTCATAAATTGATGATTCGACGTGTAAAGCAACCGACAACTTATGGTTTAGCTGATTAAATGTTACCATGTTAATTCTGGTCAATACCAATTTAGCAAATATTCTTGATTATTGAATTGTTATGTAAAGATATTTCAAAATACGTATTAAAGGATCTACTAATTATAGCTATAAATGAGCACAGAAGAAGAGTTGAGGAACTACATTGAAAGAAAAAATGTGAGATTAACACGAGCAGGACGGGACTTGAACCCTGCGACCAGTGACACTGTACACCTTGACCAATCAACTGAATTGCCATCAATCAACTAAATTACCAGGTCACGTTTTAGAATTCATGGTCAGAACCTTTTAACTGTTTTCCTGGACCCTGTCCAGTTGTAGGGGTCCTCGCTCATAACAGGTCGGGTGCACACTGCGGTGAATATTGCGATGATCGTTCCGCAGGAGGGCCATCGCAATATAAGCGAAACGGCTTTGGGCTTGGATTTGAAAACGTGGACAGGTACCAAAGTTGGAGCAACAACATTCATTGTCGCTAGTCGCGGGTTCGAGACTTGCCCGGGTCGATATCATTTGCTCACATTTTCTTCATGGAATAATAGGATAATTAAACTTATCATTATGACTTAAAAGTTATCAAAAAGTAGCTAGGAATAAACGAATAAACAGTATTCGGCGAAGAAGATTAGTGCTATCCAAGAAAAAATCAGATAAAACGGTTTATAGAATAGAAATCACTGAACCTTTTAAATGGAAATCAATGAATTTTTAGTCACGACTGATTAAGAATTAACTATTAGGGTTAAATTCAAAATATTGAAGAGAAGTTATTTTGATTCAGTTTAATACTTTTATGCTTTTACCTTCATTTGATTTCAACTTTAACTTTTGTCGAATGAGATTGAGAATCGTTTTCACACCTGGCATAAAATAACATCAGCACGAAGATAAAAACAAATTCTAATCTTGAAAGTCATTTATACAATTAAGTATAGAATAATTAAATAATTAATTTACTAAAAGAACATAAATAATTAATTTACATGGATTATACCAGCTGGCCCAAAATGATAGTTTTAATTCCTGTCAGACTACACGATGCACAAGGGAACACTAAGAGGAGAATTGAGCTCTTGCAGGGTCTGGCTCGAAGTTCGATGAAAGCAACCAAAAATTCGTCGGTAGAAGGGAGAGCTGTTCACCCAGATGGCAAACCAAATAGCCAAACAAAGGGGGTAGCCCCCCCCCCCTTCGCTCGCTAATTTCACTGGCGCATTCACTGGGTTTCAATCTAAACCCGTTTAATCCTAGAAAATTTCAATCCAACAAACCTGTCTGCACTTAAAGAATATTCCAATTTTACAAACCTGTCTGCAAATCCATTGTGATTGAGTCAGATGGCTCGCTTGGCTCACTGATGCCAATCTCATTGTTTGCACTCACTCTGAACTGGTATGTTTTGCTTGGAATAAGGTCGTCAATTATCGTCGTCGTATTTATAACAACTCCTGCAGCCACATGCCAGGATGCTACGATTGCCTCCTTGTACTCTATCGTGTATGCTGTTATTGGAATCTGGTCTAGCGTCTCGGGTGGATCCCACGCCAATACAACCGAAGTCGCTGTCATGGCAGTAATACAAGGCTTGGAAGGAGATCCTGGTCGGGCGAGCCCTAACGAAATAGAATATATTTCATTATCTTGTGCAAATTTGGTTGGCGAGCACGAAAAATACTCTGACGTTGCCTTTTTGAAGCGTCTCAACAAACTCATCTTGTCTAGGCTGTTCGACATGTAAATGCTCTCTCGAGCTTGTTTCAGCCTAATACAGATATCAATTAAAACATAAATAGTTATTTCCATGGGGAATGGGCTAATTACAACGAATAATTCCAGCTCGTGTACACAAAAAATAAGATGACAATAGGGCATGTATCAACCACGTTCTTCAGCTCGTTTAGCAGGATAAAGGAAATAGTTTCATCGCAACTCGAAAAAACTTTGATGCTATCCTTTTTCACTGTTTTGTGCTGTTCAACATGAATAGCTTCCCTTTACGTATTTACACGCACATGAAGTCAGAAGGAGCATGCTTATCATGAACAAAAGGATAATTGATGAAAACAAAGAACTCCAATTCCTTCTACTCTCCAGAGCCATCTAGAACTCAACAGTGAACTTCAAAACATCTTTTATTATACTGCAAAGTCAAGTTTCATGAGTAAACACCTATTGTGACGAAATCGTACTGCAAGGAACAGTTAGCCGGGCGTGTTGCCTAGAAGATTACCATGCAGTGCATCATTCTTGCTTAATAATCCTTCCTTCGCATTCACAGGCTGCACCTTAGACGTCAAGGATGGGGATGAGGAGGATGAGGGGGATGAGGATGAGGGGGATGAGGATGAGGGGGATGAGGGGGAGGAGAGGCGTGGTGTAACAATTAACGCCCTCGAAAAGGGGGACCGCCGCTTCGCCAATGGCGTATCTTGACCTTTCGTAGTAGTGGCGAGTAGAAGCAGATCTACTGTTGAAGATCACATGACACCCTGGGGCAATTTATCAACAACTTGGCCATTCTGCCAATCAACTAACAAAAAGTGAGTGGATCTCACATCCACACACCTCCCGTCGGATACTCCCCTAAGTTTGCAGCCTGCAGAAATAAAAAGACTCTAGCGAAGTGAAAATTCTCGCTTCAAGTACATGATAAAAACAACGATGAATCTTGTAAAATCAAGAACCGGCAGAGTGAGAATTGTGAAGGTTATTTCATATATTCCTCCTCACCTCTTACAGTGACTTTAACACAACAGGATGCTGATCCAAGTGAATTTGTCGCTGAAACTGAATAGGTGCCGCTGTCGCTTGGGTGTGACCGTATTATCTCGAGCATACAAACTGGTCCCTTTTTAAAGATACGATATCGTTCACCGGATTGCAACTCGACAGTGTCATTTTTTGTCCACAAAACTTCCGCATCAGGGTTTGCCATTAGGGTGCATGTAATTTTGATATTATTTGGTGCATCTGCAGTTACGTCACATGGTAAAACCTTAAATTCTGGCGCAATTTCAAACGATGTTTTGTTCTCGCGGCCATAAATTTTCGCAAGACTATCTGACTCCGAATCAGACGACGCGACATCTTCATCCGATGACTCGCCATTGGCAACCCACTTCGAATTCAATTGTTCCAAGGTATTTGCAGATGGAGAATCTGTACTCGTTCCTTTGTCTCTTTTACGTGAAAGTGCTGTGTCTCTTTTTCTTTTCGTCACTGACGTGCTAAAATTAAAAACTTATCATTAGCAGTTTTATGTGAAAGCAATTCTAATCAATCGAGCAGCAAGACAAAGCAGAATTTCCTGAATGTTTGTGACATAATGAGAATCCGAAACAAATATGAATATCAAATTTTGGCTCTAAAAAAATAGCGTCTTCACTACCTTAAGCTCTTCGTTCTTTTTGGTCTCTCGCGTCTTGTTTTTTCGTGTCTGAAAGAAGATCCATAATAAGAAAAAGGAGCAACGAATGGATTGCTAGATTGAAAAGGCAGACAGTATAATCACTGTCGTAAATGATAAGAAAAACATCGTAAATGACAAGCCGAGTAAGCCGACAATTGAAGTCACTATGGCAACAGCCTGGCAAATACATGATACTTGCGTGGCAAATGCGTTTTGCGCCACTCTCGGACTCGTGCACATGTTACGCGCAGTGTACACTGCATTTCTATTGCTTTGTTTTGTAGTGAATCTGTGTTCTTGAGAAATTCCGCCTTTTTGCAACTGCACAATTGAGCTTGATTTTAATAAAAGTCGTCAAATCGACCAACTTAAAATGAGCCAATTTCCACTCGGTGCCCAAGCCCGGTTCAAAATACAATTGTATCTGTTAAGCTTTCCACAAATCATATAACATAAATTCATATTTTCCACAATTGCTGTTGCAAATGGTCCTTGGGACATACTTTTAACAGAAAAACAAAAACAATGGTCTCCTTTATCAAACGAGATTGTAAAAACCAACAAATTTAGGGACCATTTTTCTGCCTAAAGTTGTTCAAAGCCTAGCAGCTAGCAATAAGTAGGAATATCGGATACTAAGTTATTTGATATTGTAAACTCGTATTCAATATGCTGTTATTTGCAATACATGCAACTACAGTGGCTCTCAAAAGTTGCAAAATGCAATATTTACAACGCACTCACCCAAAGCTGGCAGCTCTTCTCAGTCTGGAATCGCTAGCTAAATAAAACAAGCGAAAAACTTTTATAAATTTAACCTGCATCTTGAAACGATACGTAGCATATGTGAAGTTGGGAAAAGCTTAGCTAGCAGTGTGACGCTGTAAATGAAGGTGTGAGCCAGTTGCGGCTTTATTATTAAGCTGTCGCACACGCGTGTAAATGGGAAGAGCTGGCGCGAAAGAAATTCGCTTTTCCAAAGAGCGGAGGTGTCTATATTGCACCATTGCACTCAAACTCGAATATTTTTTTCAACATAAAATTGATTGATTACAATATACTGGTTAACATACTTATACTAAATATACAATATCCAAGTTAATTTGGCTAAATAACAATGGATTGTCAACCGCAATCTTTTATAGAACAGCAATGAAAACTAAACAATTTTAGGCTGATGGACACATGGAAAGAACTTTGGCAAGCTATCGAGCCATAAAAATAAGGTTCAGTGGTTGTGCGAAAGTTTTCACTTAGATGTTGGCGAAGATACCTTTGTATGGCAATGCTAAGCAATAACTGTTTTCTTAAGCAAACACACAGCTCTATTTTAATAAGAAACTTTGCAAAATCTCGGTGCGTGAGTTTTTAACTTTATACAGCCTCTTAGTAAAAACCTTATTACTACCCCCCAATTCGCTATGCAAAGCTCATTTACCATTCTTTGGGTCAACAGTTAAAGAAAACAACAACTTTTGTTGCAGGAACCAAAAATATAATAAAGCTAAATTATTAAACAATGCTTCCCGTTTGATGTGCGAGCATTGCAAATAATATTAGTAAAATCGGAAGAGAATTCAGTATTGGTGGCAGAAGTTAGAAGGCACAGAATTTACAGTTTGAAAAAAACAAATTAAACATTGAATGTTCGATAAGACAACGCAAAAAGTTGCTTAATTATATTTGAAACAGAGGAGATGTTATACCGCAATTTCTTAAATTATGAAAATATGCCGATCGACTTTCTTGTAGTGGTTTCTTAAATGAAAAGTGAGTGTAGATGGAAAAAGCTTTGGTAGCTTCGAAGCACGAAAATTTCTAAAAAACTGAAAACAATGATGTTTCAACTCGAAGTCATTATAGGTATTAACGACGACCAACCCAAAAACAAATGGAAGGAAAGCGAGCACAAATATAACCATGAAAAATAACTGTTATAATCTTTCCGGAAACACCAATGTTCTGGACTTAATACAAAGAGATATCCAAACCAAATGTGCGACATTGACTAACCAACAAAGAAATTAAAATGGTGCTTTGGCTCCAAGACAATCAGTTAGAAAAGAAAGGTGTTTGGCATAATTGAGATGTGTTGTGAAAATGTTTACGTGATATAAACAGCGACACAAAACAAGGGTGAAAAGAGTTAAGGTGGGTCTAACGATGCGCTTCAAAGCTTCTGACGATACAGCCGCTGCTTCCTCTCAGTGTACGCCACTAATGTTGTTATGAGCAGAAAACTGAAGCAAAAATTCTGATGTAGTTTTCACAAACTGCTATTGTAAGCGGCTTTCTAATAATAACAGCAATCATGATGATGTCATCACTGACCACATCTTTTTTCTACTCCAAGCCCTAGAATAGCTTTCTACTCACTGGGAAATTCCTCGTAGTCTCCTAACTTTTGCAGATACTATTTCGAATCAACTCCCCTTAAAAACAGTGCAAGTGCGCCACTTTAACGGAAAGGCACGAGAACCAGATTATTCTGCAAACGAGGCTTGCATCTTATAATAGTCTCACTTCAGATGCCACCTGTCATTTAAATACATTTGAATCTTCTTATGAGGACAAAGTTACGAGCTGGTAAAAACTTGATTAAAAACCCATATTCTTAAGCAAGGCATAATTACACCGCCAATTAAAGTTGGGTTTTTATGCAAAGAAAAAAGCACAGAAATTTCCCCGGTTAAAATGAACAAGAAAATTGATATAAGGAGACATTCTAGCCCTAGTTGGCGTTTTATGTTTTCGCAACATTTGAAATATCGGAGTGACAGCATCTTTTGCGTCTGTGTAAATGTAGTCCTGAGGCCAAAAATCAAAATAAAATCTAGCAAACATGAACGCTCAAACATACCTCCAAATTTGATTTTCTTTACTTCCTCCCCTTCCGACATTTTTTTAAGGATAGAAAGAGGCACGCAGCCAGATCTTTCACGGCTGAAACTCCTCACATTTACAAGCTGAGGGTTCTTCTTGTGTTTTGATACAAAAAATACGACGTCATTTTTGGTCACAGTCATTTCCTCCGACGACTGGGCTTGATAGTTTTCAAGCACAATAAACTTCTCTTGCTGTTTGGAGAGAAAACATTATTTAGTTTGTTTTCATGTGTAACGCCACAGGGCTTCACAACAACAAAATGGGCACGCGAATAACCACAACAGGGGCAGCCAAGAGCGTTTGGAGCGTAACAATATCAATATCAACAACTCATAAGGACATACTTTGTCCAGCTTTTCAGTCGAAAATCATTTGCTCTTGAAAAGACTGGCATGACTAAATAGACGAGGCTAGGAGGGAGACAGCTCCCCTCACCTCTAAGCAGGCAAAATTTATCCAACTGAGGCTCCATACGGGCAGCTCCATCTCAATGAAGCAATATAACATTGGAGCAAGACCCATGTTAAGCATCCCCCCCCCGCAAACCTGTAGCATCCAATATGCCAATGGGCTTGAGCATCATGCAGAAAAATTTCTGAAATACAACTTGAATTCCCGTTGCAAAAGATACCAATTATAAAACCTATTTTTTTAGAAATAAAAGAGTGTTTACAAATAGACATTATGGAAGTATCCAATGCAAACATTACAGCAATTCAACTTGCGCATTTATAACGAAGTCAACACTCACAAAACATAACACATACCATAGGAAAGGCCTTTGTCAAGTCTTCCAGCGACTTGGCAGTAGCTAACGGAATCAGCTTAACGTGCTTGAGGGTTGAAGTCGGCTTCATTGACAACTGGCTTCCCAAATTCACCTTCCCGAGCTAAAAATGCAAAAAAAATCCTGTTTACGTAGATCTAAAGCAAATAACTGGTGAAAGCAAGGCCACTACATTGCATGATACTGCTTGCGAAGCCTAGGGCCAGCCTACAGAATCGTTTGAGATCCCAGCAAAAACTAAATAAGAATCGCAAAATGAACATCCTTACATTGAAATCCGGTCTGTCACAGCGATAATTATCGCCACTAGATAGTATTTTAAAGATAGTAATCATTTTCCTTGTTGCAAAACGTCCATTTGATCTCAGTTAGAGAAGAGGGGCTAACCAAAGGTACCGCCGTGTATATTTGAAAAGTAAACATTCTGAAGTAAACAAAAATGGAAATGATCACTCTTGAAGAAATGCCGTTAAAGTAAACAAAATTCGGTTGATAAAGGCCATGGCTAATCCTCCAGCATTCTGTGCACACTGAAATGGCGACGAAAAAGTTCCTCTCCCGAACAAAAAGTGCTTATTTACTCATTTGCTTTTAACTACCTCTATGTATATAAACAGACCTAATGCAAATTATTTCAAATAGGGAATCCAAAGAACTCAACCTGCTAGCGAAATTTGTGCATTTCCTGAAGTCCGTTGAGCTAGCTTACGGAATTGACTTAACAAAGCATAGTACAAAATACATGAAAGTACAAAGTATACAAGGACACATCTGAAAATACACAGTATTTCTCTGAAGGTTTTAGCCTGTTGCTTACGGTGTTTGATTTGACTTCAGTTTGGTTTGAAGATTTGATCGAAATCCTGTCATCTTCCACAGAATGTTGTCTACCAGATGGCAACTTGGTAGGGGAACCAGATCTAGAAGGGATTGGAAACTCTAAAATAAGTAAACGAAAATCGCAGACAAAAGAGAAGCATTTAGTTTCTGGAATCTAATAACTGGTAAATTTAATATCATGTATCATAGAAAAAAAAACAACTGGAGAAGAAGGGTCAGGAAGATACAAAAGATACTTGGAAACTTGATGAAACTGCTAGGTTGACTAGATCTGTTTGTAACAACACAAACATTTCCTTCTTTATCCCATAACAGACAAAATAAAGATATCTGCTTACAGTGAATGTTGTTACAGAGGGCAAAAAGCAAATTTTTCAAATCTTATAAAAAATGACAAACTGAAGCTTGATTACTCTTACCGATTTATTCTTTCCAAAGATTCAGTCTTTTGTTGGTAGGCTATCGGTTGTTGCAACGCTGCGTAAAAAGATCATATTGATGATATGAGTACGATTAAGTGGTTTTTAAACACCACTTTGCCATTCACAGCGTTTATAAAAACCACGCAGCCTTGCAATATTTAATGGTAAGGCAGAAGGTCGTTTGTTTAATTGTAGACTTGCATACTTTATAGTAAGGAATCGTTATGTAAGAACACTTTAACTATATAGCGATTTACGTCGATCGTGGTAATTTGTTATGCAAACAGCAAATGATTGTGAAAGCGTAACACCAAGTCTTATGACATAGGTTCAAGAGATTGTAGGAGTTTGAAATCTAGAGGTTTTAGTTTTAAAAATTAAGACAATCAACATATAACGGTGAATGAAACCCTCTGTGACCAGGCATCTATACGTTTGTGATTACTGAAGTTTAAGATTTAAACGATATATGAATAGGAATGTGATATACCTCCGTTAAATGTATGCTCGTGCTTTATTAGCGTCATTGACGGTTCCATATTCGATTCTAAAATAGGACAAAGCTGTTTCTTCGCTTTAAGTTTACCAACACCCTTCTGTTTATAAAGGAATTTTTAGTGAACAGTTTATTTAATTTAGGTTATCTTTTTGTTACTAAATATTCCATTTAAAAAATTGTATTTCATTTAGTTTCACTCCATTCACGTTGCATCTTATAACTCTTGATTGTCAATTCTTTGAATCATTTTAAGTACAGTTTTTAATGTGCATTTGAAGTACGTTCATGAAAGGGGCTGAGCATTATAAGGGGCTGCATGACAAGTCACAAAGAATCGTCAACATTATATTCCACACATTATATACAGATGTACATATGTTAAAACAATGCAGTACCAACCTTTCACGAGATCAAGCTGAGTCTCCAAGATGCTCCTAATTGCCTCGACCCAGGCCTTTTTAATGTTCGGCGATTTTGCAGTCAGGAAGTAGAGCTCTGAGCCTCCAGCTGGGTTTTTGGTCCAAATTGCAAATTTGTTTGGGTCTTCATCGATGTTCTCGGTAAGGCCCAAAGTATTAAGCTACGAGATTTAGCGATCAATTAGGTCATCCTCGAAACTAAAATGGACGCGAATATCATTCTGTTGTTCATTTACCTAATTGTTAACATCAATTACCGCCATTGTACTTAACAATTACAGACCGAAGGAATCTTAAAAGCCTTACAGAAATTACAGACTGAAGGTGACCATTTAGGCCACAGCTAATAGAAAGAGTTGTGCTTCCTGTCGGTAATCGGAAAATCCAAGACGAGGCGATAACATATTTGATAAAAAGTCGTGGAAACAGAGACAACAAACTAAGAAAGGAATTGGAAGATCAACTGTTTAAAATGCGTACCTTGATCCCGTGTCTATAAATAAAAACGGTAAAGTCACTGTGCCTCTCGAACGGTTCTGAGAACACAAGAAACTGCTCAAAGAGAAAAAGGCGACGTTCCTGCGGCTTGGTTCGGGATTTTGCATTACACACAAACATGCTTTCCTGAAAGAAAAATGCAGAATTGTTATCCAAAAACTCAGTAATGCTTACAACTTACGACGAATGAAACTGGCAAAATGATAATTCTGAAGGTTCATAAATAAGTTAAATACCTGAATGATAAGCTTGCCTTGAGCATTCAAATCACCCTGAGTGAGCAAAAGAAATGTTGTGTTAGTTGCTATGCTAAAAAACTAACAAGGTGCAAAAACATGGAATAGCAAGATAGTTATAAGAGAATTAAGTACTTTAAGACAGTAACTCTTAGACAGATAGTAAGCTTGTGTTAGACTCCTAGAACAAAAGAGGTAAAACGTTTTGATTTGAAAGGGGTGTAAGAAGTTTCCAGCTTGTAGATATAATTAAAAACCAAAATAACGCAGCCTCGCGATCATACCCTTCGTTAAGAATCAACAAAGAGCTCACATTTGGTAGGGGTGACGTTGTGAGGTGTTATGGGCTGGCAGCTGCCTCTTTCAGCAGTTCAAATTACACTTGTATGAAAGTCGAAAAGTTTAGAAAGGAATGTAACAGGGATTGTCATTTCACTCATTTTAAAAAACATCCTCGAAAAGGGCCTCGAAAAGATCAGCCTATAAAGTGAAATATTGCGCAGGCATATACTTGTTATTTGCCCGCATTAATATTAGTAGCATTTCCATACAACTATCGGCACGTAATTTTCTCAGCTTTTGGCTATTTATTATTTTTCAGCTGGCGGTTTGTGATATGTCAATTACAAAGACTGCACCCGTAATTATCCCCGAAATCAATAAATTATCAAACGGTATACTCACCGAGAAGCCTTCCAGCATTCCAACATGCATGGTGTCGTTGGCTTGCTTAGGAACATTCTGCATGATGTCGAGGGCTCTCTGGATGAAAACATATTGCACACATGAGCAAATATTCGAATGTGAAAATAACATCAAAAGAAACTTTGCATTCATATGCCTAGAAATTGAACCGTTTTGATAGTTTTTCCAAAATATTAGGGCAGTGATCAATTCGATTTATTCTTGTTTTCAGCTATGTTTGGTCTTTGAAAAGAGAACGACAGAACGAAAAATCAAAGCGAATGTATTGCACACAAAAAAGGGAAATTGTTTACCTTGAGCTCTTTCGGATCAATGCCTGCTCGAACAGTATACTTTAAACAGTCCTAAAATGACAACAAGTTTCTTCATTTTCCAGGAATTAATTCAAGCAAAACAGGAAACTTTAATTAGCTTACTTTCATTGTGCAATATACAAATTTCATTTTGTGTCATACATGTACAAGCATAGAATAGCAGAAGACTCACCTTAATAAGTATTTGATACTTAGTAATTCTTTGCACTGGTTTGATGAGGTAATCATTCAGACTTAAACGATGGCCAAATTTGGTTTTCAGCTCCTGTGAAAAAACATTACAAGCAAACTTTTAATTTGACAAATATATTCAAAATACTGAACAAATTTTAAAAAGCAATGCAGTAAGTGATAAACGAAAGGGTAATCTCATAAAACCAATCTTTTATCCTGAAGGCTTTTCTTCTGCACCTATTGCGCCGAGTATGAGTACTTGACAATAGCCAAACATTAAGCATATAATGAAAAACTAAGATAGTTTACAATTTGAAATGATGAAATGAAGCCATAGATATACCTCAAAGTAAGAGTCAAGGTGATCGTGCAGCAGCCGCATTGACTTTGGCTTGTGCTGGCAATATGTTAAGTACATTGCCCATTTCTTTTCCTGGGGATGAATCGCGCAGGAAGTAAGCAACGACGTGAAAGAGAATAATTGGACGGGTAGGTTCGAAACAAATTCAAGAAAAATTATGACTAATAAACTGACAAACAAAAGGTTCTTCGTGTATAATTTCTTGGCATTCCAGCTGGTTCAAAAGTGGCAACACACAGAAAATACGTTGCGAATTACATCGTTAACCGTGGAGCAGGGAAGCAATGCAAATACAAAATGGCACTTACTGCCTTGCACACAATCACACCAATGTTCTCTGCTGTATCCCCAACTTTCTCCAATTCCGGAAGGAAATAACTGCGAAGAAAGTGTTGCTTTAAAAGAAGATCGGTTTTCGTTCGCATTTCCATTTAGGGCAAAAAGGTTTCACGTATTATAGACTTTGTAACAAATGAAATGCATTAAATCTTTCTAAAACAGGGTACGGTCTTTACAAAAGATTTAAGTTTCCTAACTTCATTTTAAAATTTTCTTTAAGTTTCCTAACTTCGTTTATCAATAACAGCAAAATGCATTAATACCTTTTGTGGAAGTCATAAATTTCTTGAATGTTTCCAAAAAGTAATCTTTCCTTGTTCCTGAGTTCTTTGGGTGTGGTTGCACTAGCAAAGCTGGGCATGTATTCCTGTGAATGAGACAACATATTTCCTGATTAAACATTGTTCCCATTCGAAACAAACTTGTACGGAAAAGAAGGACCATAGGCAGACTGTTTTGATAAGGGTTTAATGTAAGCACGCTACTGTCAACAATTATACGAAGTACGAAAAAGACAGAGCAAATAGCCATGGTTAACCATTCATAAGTTTCATTTTTATTTCGTTACCTTGACTACAGCCTCTAAATCATGAATGTAATCCTGCTCAGTCTGGATAAGCTCTTTCAGAACAAAACTGAAATAGAAAATGCTGATATATGAAGATTTGAGCAGAGGTAAAATTTATTAATAGCAAAATGTCATTATCAAGACCACTAAGAAACCTCATCAAACAAACCACTCGTATGCTGAACCTCGTTGTGTCGCATCACTGGTAACTCTTGACTTTCATTGAGTTGCGCTGATTTTCAATTCCTATCGTATTTTCCTACCTTATCAAAGTCAAAAGAAGTGCCAAAGATGGGTCGATTCACTTATGCCTTTGAAAGTCCGACTTAACGGGTTAAAACTGTAATCTTAGAGCGAAGGCAACATAAAGAACAAATGTGCTGAGGTCACTTTTTTGTAATATTCTTTTGGTAAAACAACTCACTCTCTCTTCTTCAAAGCGGATTTCTGGGCGTCAGTTCCGTTTAGTGCTGGTATTACCGATTCGTTACTGTCGCTGTCAGAGTCTCCTTCTGATAAATAATCGTCTTCTTGGAAACCAGCGTCCTCGACATCGAGGCTAATTCGCTTCTTCAGTGACTGGTTTCTTTTCTCTCTAGGGACCTGCAAAAAACAAAATAGTTTATAATTTTTTTTCTCGTATTAAAATGTAAAAGATATGAATTTCAAAGATGGAAGTATAAAATTAAACTGAAGTGGACGTACCCGGTCCAGAGTAGCGGATCGGTGAATTGTGTCTCCAGTTGGCCGAAGCAAAAGGTCGATATCGTTGCGAGGAGCTCCAAGCAATTGCTAAAATCCAAAACAAAGATAAAATGAGATGCAAACGATTTAAGGACAAATAAGCATATACGCAAGCAAAAATGTGTCACTTCGTATCATTTTGCTAAATGAAACTGGAAATGAAAAGGTGATGCGTGGCCAACCTGCAACTTCTTGGAGCCGCCTCCTGATGTTGTTGTCGTTCTGCTTGGAAGAGGCGGTAGGGGTGATTTGCTTGCTGCTGACATTAGCCGCCTTCCAGCACTCTTTGACCATGTTCGCATTCTGATGAACGAAATGGTCCATATTATACTTTTTTGAACAATTTAGGTTATCATTTTGTTAAAAATTTATTGTTATTAATTTGAAAGAAATTGTTTGTCAAATGCAGTAGAATGAAGAGTAGGTATTATTAGTGCATTGCCGCAATTTTGCTTGGACAAATACCACAATTTGAATAAGCACCAAGTTATCCTATGACAAGCACGAGATGAATTTTATTGCTAAAATGGTGCCTTTATAAATACACATTATCTTAATGAATAAATGGAAAAGGACATACTTCAAAGTGCCCAAATTAACAGATTTACTTCTCCGTCGTGACGAAGGCGATACGCGTCCTGAAGATGTGCTGTCGGATGACTGGTTCATTGACTCTAAAAAAGAAGGGGCTTTTAACGTGTCACGAAGCTCTCTCCAACGATGCACCAACAGGCTTTTCGCTGAATTGAAATCGTGAGATTGGAATGGGTTCTACGAGGGTATAGTATGATTCCAATTTCATATGAATTGCTATTAGGATGGAATTATTATGTGAAAAAAACTTAATAATTTCTAAAAATACAATTTAATAAAGCAACTCGACTAAACAATACCCTATCCGGGACTCTAGAAACGGTAATCAGAGATAATCTGCTCCTGCAGACCCTGGTGCTAATGGGTAGGTGGAGAACTAGTACATTCAAACCCTCCTAAATAACATCAGGCCACGGACAGTATATTTCAGAAATTGCAGAGACAAACAATTTGATGCTCCTAGAAACGCTAAATCGGCATTTGAAAACGAAGAAATGTCAAAACCAAGCCTAACGCACCTTCACTGCTGTGACTATTCAGCGTTTCCACCGAGCTGCGCTTTACTGGCTTGCCGTTCACAGTCCCATCTTCGTACTTCCTCAGCATGCTATACGGCACCAGGCCCTCCTGCAGGACATCGCCTTTCCGCCTGACCCTCCAGACCTTACTCCCTGCAGGTTTTGCGAGAACTTCCACAACCTGGCCTTGATCTAACGCCAGTTCACTGGGCCCATGTGGCTTATAATCTGCTGTTAGAACATAAAGGTCGAAAAGAACCTCCGTGCCTCCACTCTGTTGAACAGAAAGGAGGCAGTTAATACATACAAGAACTCACGGGATCTGTAGCAACTGCTTCCTACATAATTTCCATAAGATACTCGTCTAAAAATAGCTCGAAGTTAATTCGAAAATAACAAACTTTGGCCAAAAATAATCAAATTTGAAAACCGAAAAACGCAAACTCCAGCAAAGTTTCAATTTACTGGCAACATCAGTTTAGATATTTGAAAAGCTCTATAATAAACCCCAACGTATGGATCCCTAAATCTATTTTAACATATAACCAGCCTACATGCGGTCACAATTTCAAGACCCCATTTACACAATACCGTATACAATTGAAAAAGACGCACTTTAATTAGACTTTCCCAAGGCCTATTTTTGTTAAACCCGTAAGGCATTTGCACTACTGCGAGTGTCAATCTAAACTGCGAAGGAGATAATAAATTTGCCCTCGCAGTATTACCACTGTCTGGTGGAATTAACCAAAATAGACTTTGGGACTTTGGGAAAGTCTGCTTGTGAAAAGACTGAATCCATTTAGGGCCTCGTTATGAAAAAATACTGCAAACTCTTCGGTACTAAAAATTTGAATCCAGGTTCTTACTGTTGACCAGCATTTTGGTCCAATCTAAATGATTGTGGTGTGGACAAGTATCTTTCATATTGATAACAGTGCACACGTAATAAATGATTTGATGGCATTAAGGTAAAACTTTTACAAGAGACTTGACCGTGATTAGCATTCGAGGGTAAACACTTTTACCCTTGATAATTTTCGCGGTTAAATTCTTTAAAAGTTTTCCAACCTTGTATATCGTCAAAAATCTACAACCAAAACACAATACGAAGATTGTATCCTGACCAGGAGTTCGTTGCAATTACCAAAATGATGTCGAAATCTTAATTATTGAACAAATGTGTAAACGGCGAACATGTTATGATATCGTACGGTATTCAATAAAGCATGGCATCGTGCAAACTGGGTCTAACTTCAATTTGTGCGTGTAAATGTTTCTTTGTCACTGTTCCATTAAGTATCACGATTTCAAAACATATTTATGTACCGCAGTCTTAAAGAACTCAAGGTCTACTATTTATTTAGATAGATTAAGAGAGCATGTGATTCTAGGTATCGAAAATAACGATCCGTATCTACTCCGTTGATCCAGCTGGGAGGCGCAATTCATGGCGTTACACCTATTTCAAAGTAAATCATACTTTAGAGGGACCATTCAGCATTAAAATTAGCGTGATGACTCAAAATGGACGACATATAGTTCAAGTCATCACGTTCATTTTAAATCTGTTCGACAAAATGTAGGCGTAGGCCCATGACTTTGTCCTGCAGTGCGATTACAAGTTGCTTAATATTGAGAAAGTTCCTTACCGCTAAATCATAGGTACTCAAAGTGGAGGTCCCCGAGTCGACTCCTATCCAGGCACATTTGAGAATTGGCATTGTATTTCATAACAGTATTTTCATCAATCTTGGACATGAATCCTGCTTGAGCGAGCGACCCTTTTTGCTGTGCTCAAATCCTATCTTCTCCTGTACAAATGCCTTGTTTATCCGCAATTTTATAATCAGTCAACGGTTGCTAATCTTTTTGCCTCGACGTCATGGTATTAACGGATAAACTTATTCAAATAATTAAGAGGACAATGCCTTCATTTTCAAAAAGAAGAGATTCCGCGCATATCTCTTTAAAAATAAAAAACAAAAGACAACAAGAGTCTGTTGGGCGAAACGTTAAACTACACTTCCTGTGTACGTCACTTTGTTATCAAACAAAAACACACAACACAATTCATTGCTGCTTGTTTGGTTTTGGCAATGATAAGGCCAGTAACGCACCAGTAACGAAAAAGACACTCACTCGAATAAGCCCCACTGCTACAGTGAATCCTCGAATCGTTGATTTTTACCATCTGAAGTTGCTTTTGACGTTTATTGAATTACCACACAAATTCATATTTTTGGCAATAATTATTAAATGTTCATAAAGAAATTCCTACTAAAATATATGAAGTCTTTTAATAATGTCTTCTTCATTATGTACAGCGAGTTCCAGAAAATTTTGTTTTTCTAGCAGTTTTGTCACCAAAATCTGGGAATAAGCCCTCTCCCTCGTATAAGCCCCCCACGAATCACTCCCCATAAAAAATATCAGAAATAAATAAGCCCCCCCCCAGGGGGCTAATTCGAGGATTTACGTAACCGGCAACTTCATCTGGTATTTGGTATTTAGAACGGATCGAAGAGGCTTGCCTTAACACTAGCAAATCAATAGTTATGAAATTGGGGTCCTTACCTCTAAGCCTTGTTTACATTTTTTTCAAATGAAAAGTTTTCAAATTATTGCGGCCGCCAGGCCCCCTTCTGGCTACCCTTTGAAATGTTCAATGCTGCAAGATCAGGGCCGTCGCTAGCTATTGTTCTCAAGGGGTGGGGGGGGGGGGGGGGGGGGGGGGAGCGTCGCTAGCTATTTGCGGACAAAGTTGGTGAATTGTCTGAAAATTTGCCGACGAAGCACCCCTAGATGGCAAAAACTCGAAATTTTTCCAAGGGGGGTGTCACACCCCCACATCCCCGTAGCGACGGCCCAAAAAGATATTTCTTGCATTGGCAATCGTAAGTGTTGCATAAAGAGACGGATGGCCATGCACTGATTCTCGGCTAAAGCAATGCAACATTATGTTGCAAAAATGATTGTAATAAATAAGTCATACATGTACATCATTGGCCAGAAAAGATGCACAGTTAAACTGGGGTTTCTTCAAGGCAAATGGCTGTTTCTAGATAAAAAATTTGCTTTCACATAAAGCGGAGTATAGGAAATGGCTGTTTCTCTTGATGTTGATTGGGTTTGGGTTAAATTCTTGAGATTTTGTCTGTTTTTGCAAAGTTTCTTTCTTTCTTTTCGCAACTAAACTCAAGTGACAATTTTACAGTACTGACTGGATATTAACAGGATCTACAATCTACCATAAGTAACAAAATCTTAAGACTTATTTTTGCTCAACACAGTGCTCTCGATGATTGTCATATTTGAGATGTCTTGGACGGTGCAATTATAAAAGCATTAAATCTAACACAGAGTAACTCACGCTATTCACAATTTCAAGTACTAACTGGATATCGCATCATTAGTCAATACAACATTGAGTTTTCCCGTGATTTCCGAGGTGATTTCCTACGCTGAAGTACACAGGGCATTTCCTTTTACAGGAACAGCACGATTTTGAGCATGCAGAGAAAAAGAATGACCCTTGTCTAGAACAACGCCATTCAATCCAAAAAATATACAACGTTATTTTGGGTTGAAAAAAAAAACTTGGCAGAAAACAGTTGACGATTCAATACACAATGCAAGAGTAACGACACTGCCATATATGCAGTCATAAGCATCGTGCACGTTGAGAGACTGAAGCGAACATACCTTGCTGCTGATGGTGGAAGAGTCGAAATCAGCCGAATGTCTCACATCGCTCATCACAAGGCTACAAGGCAAAAATCACACAAAATAACGAACAGCAGAAAAACCTCTACGCGAAAAATTTCCTTTCGTCTATAGTTTCGCTTTGTTTGAAGATCATAAAGCAAATTTTGAAGATCATAAAGACACCAATATCCAATATGTGAGTAGCATCCAAAATATGCCATCACAATTAGTCATCAAATTTATTCACCTAGAGTGGAGCAAATGCTAGAACTGGCTCTAAAACAATTCGGCAAATGTTTTCTTCTAACAAAACGTGTTTTACAGCAAAAACGTATTTCCTGCTGTTGTCTAAGTTTGCACTCAAACCCAGTTACTCAGAAATGAACGCAAAAACTGCATACTGCTAAGCTGAAACAGTTGGTCACCTACTGTGAAAAACGTTTGTACAACGAACAGTGAAACATCCTCAACACTTGGCAGTTAGCAAATTAGTATTTGGCGATCAATCAAAGATCAGTGATAAGTCAATGATTAACCACAATGTCTGCATCATCAGCTGACGATAAGTAGATGATTTAAATAAAGTTTAGGTCTTAACATTCTACAAGCCGCCGCAAAAGCGACCTCTAGCTAAGCTATGCAGAAGTTGAAATTCAAATGGCAACGCTAAAACAAATCCCTGCGTTGATTTGTCCAATCTTTTCATAAATTTCTCTCCACGAATGCTGATTTCTAGCAGTAATTTAAAAATGTCATCAAAGCTCGTACGAAAGTGCCCTGTTTCTATTTGTTTTCTTTATTTTAGATTGGTACAATGTTTCGCTACACTAAAGCTTATTAAAACTAATAAAAAGAATAACATAAACATATGGTGTCTTCGCCTATCGAATGTTTCCCTTAATAAATGCCGCCTTTTCACAACACTGCTTTGTGGCTTGAGGAGAGTAGTAAACAATGTAGGAATGGTAATTCACTTCCCGGTAACTTTCCATTTAAAGCAAATTGTGTCATCTGCCTAATAAAGGTGGCATTAACCCAGACATTTAATGGGAACATCACTTAAAGGTCAGCGGTGCAGGTTTGTGAAACGAACAAAGAAGCCCTTTTGAAGAATTTCACAAATAAACAATAGCGAAATTTCACAAAAATAATGATTCTGGTTGCAAAGATGATTCGATTTTGCTACTGGAAGACAAACTTTAACAGTCAAAAGGCAACATCTGCGAAACATGCTTTCGGGAGATGACCTCCACCTAGAGGAATGTAGAGGAGGGGTTCAAGAGGCATCATGGCCCATTGTACCACCAAATTTAACCTGGCTGCTCCACTGTACCACCTCGACACTCAAGTTAATAGGACAGAACCATTTGGTTCCATTAATTCTTGGATAAAACTAAAGCCTGCACACTTGAGCAAAAAGGGTTGCTATTAACCGTAAGGCTGCATTACTGCGTGACAGGGGTTACTAGGACCCTTAACGATCTTCACAGATCAGAGAAATCAACTGACAGTTGCGGGTCGTTTCCTACTTACCCTCCTTTGTTTCCACAGTTAGCGTTCTCTTCTATTGCGAGTAAAACAATCTGCTGTGGACATGATCTCGAGCGTCCGAACCTCTTCATCTTTATTGACTGGACAGCTGTTGTGTTAGTATCGTATTTAGTTTCGAAGAAATTCAACTATTTTCATCCTCCACTCAGTCAAAAACGAATACAAAGCTCGAGACTTCGCTCCCGTTCACAACTACTTGTAGTAAATTTCTATTTTTTGTGGAAGGCTGTCCCGATAATAACCTTTGGCGACTTCCATCCGAAATTCTTTTGAGTCTATGAACAAAGGATAAGACTAGCCTCCCTTTCTTGTCGCTGTAATGTAATTGGTTCAGGGGCCTCTTACAGCTAAATCCTATTTGAAACTGTTAAAGTACCGTTCTAAATCCGACAATGTTAAACTTATTCAAGGGAAGTCTGAATCTTTGAGTCCTCAACAAATCGAAAGCTCATTCTTCCCATTTGCTGCAGCGTCGACGGTAGAAAATGTAAAGAAAAGCCACTTTCCAGAGCCCATAGAAAAGGCCACCTTTCCGCTGGACAATACTTCTAAGCGATGAAAACCTTTCCACAAAACCAACGAAAACTGGGCGGGGTTTGGCTGTGGTACTTCAGCTTCAATTGCTTTTACTGGATTCCTTCACGGTCGTTGACTGCCTGGCCACCATGTTTTCAGGGCTCTACAGTTTTCAAGGATGCCGGAACGACTAGGGAGCAGTCCGCAGTATGTTAAAGGGGCACAATCATCAATCTTCGTCTTTGTCCTCTCTGATGTTGGCAACGCCCTGCTAGGAAATTTCTTTTTAAATGCCATCATGAGGGGATCAATAAGATCATTTAGGTCCCTGCTTCACAATTTAGGAACAAGTGTCGTCCTGTGTACTCAGTTCTTTTCACCACAATAGCTTCATGAATAAGATTTTCTCCATCGCGTTTTTTCGTAGTTTCTTCTGATTCGTCAATTGAAACAAATTCTTCAACTGCTGGCAATTTCCAAATTATTAATAACAGTGCTTTCGAAATGGATGGTATGAAATACGGAAATAGTTTCTACCATTTGATTCAGGACATCTTTGAGTACAAATATAACCGGATACTTGATTGAACGGGACGGTGAAAAATAAGAAAGTGAAAAAGGACATAAACCGCGGAGGTGAAAATGGTTATTTTTATTGCGTCTGCAGAACTCAAAGTAACACTCGCAATAATCATTTTGATTTAAATTTTGATGTAAGAAAGCTCGCCACCAATCCATGGTTTTCCATTCTACCTTCACAGGTTTGTTTGATCATCTTAAAGGGAATTTTCATGACGATGACGACGATGATAATTATGATCATGATGATTATGATTACTTGAGCCAGCAATAACAAAGTTTAAAGCAGAAAAAACCCGGAGCGCCTATCAATTGCTATCAATCAAACATCGTTCCATATTTCCAAACTGCAATGATGAGCGTTTACCAGTTTCTTTTCGTTTCTTTGTCCTGGCATTTTTTTTGTAACCTTTTTAACTTCTTTCACAGTGAAACAATATAATATTTTCCCCCAAGTATTAAAGGTCCGTGCAAGCCCGTGCAAAACGGTACAGAACCAAGCATGACCGAGCTGGTCCGAGGCAATATTTTAAAGGAATGACAGTAGATTAGATTGAGAAACACTGCTGACAGCCTTTCTTCGTAAGCAAAGTTGAACCGCTCTTCAAGTCACTATAGTATCCTCTATGTCCTGTCTCATCCTAATGATGACATATATGGACTCCTGTCGAAACTGTGACGAGGTGGATACTATTTCAATGCTCAATCGAACTGTTTCTTTTCTACTCTGATTCTCTATTCTATTATAACTCTTAAACCTTGACCAGATGCTCTATTCTATTATAACTCTTAAACCTTGGCTTGTTATTCGACAATTCACCAGTTCTTTATTTAGAGATCTTTATTCATTTAGAAATATATTCTATATTTCTGCATCTTAATGTCTGGAGTAGCCGGCACTCACGTGGAGCTTCTGTGTTCATTAAGAAACTGCTCGTTGTTAAGGAAATAGAGCAAATAAAGTTCTGTTAAAATTATTCAGTACTTTTGTGTTTACACTTGTTCAAAAAAATGACTACATACCTGGTGGTATCAGTTGATGAAGAGCTGTTTTTCTTCTTTTTACGGGGCGATGTAGGATAAAAAGAAGCTGAAAATAAACAAATACAGTTAAAGTCCAGTGGCTTGAGAAGGGCAATGAAATCACAAATCGTGTTTTGTACTGCAAGCTAAGTGAAAAGAAGCAAAATAATTGATAAGATATGAAGCTGCATAAAAACCGGAGAATCGGGAATTGTAAGAAATAAAGTTTAAGAGATATTGATAGGCTACTTGAAATTTGAAGACAATGTAAAAAAGGTTGGGCCTAGCAGTTGACGGAAGAGACAATAGAAACGCCAAGAGATCAATTTCGTGTCAACAACAGAAATTACAGTTCGAAATATCTTACTTCTTGGTGGTAAAATTCCAAAACGAAACTGCTGTATCAGCTCTCGGAGTTCTTTTACCCAGGTTTGCTTAATGATGACAGACTCAGCCTGAAACATATAATTCTTCAAGTAAATCAAGGTTTGCGAAATCGTAGAGTTTCCTAGCAACTCTATAAAATGCTGAAATAAACCAATTCCATTGTTTCTTTTACCAGGAGCTGTTCATATGCAATCATATTGTTATCTAAAAACCTATCAAACATATTTAACGGCGATCACAGAAAGCACTTGTAATTACATTAGAGCAACCAATTTTACAGAGAGCGATCAACTTTTTAAGCGGCTATGGGAATGAAAGATGGCAGCAAAACAATAAAACGTAAAAGTACCTTAATAGTTCTCTTGTCCTCCGTAAAAGGTGGTTCTCCAGTCCACACTGCAAATTTGCATGGGTCTTCAGCCAAATGCTCTGTGATTCCCAGCTCACTTGTCTGTGAAAAAGTTCCTGGTCTTAAACAATGTACGAAGTTTCTAAAAACAAGATCTATTTCTTGTACTCATTCCAAAACCACAGACTGCAAGCGAGACTTCCTAGCTCGGGTAACTATGCACTGTCGTGGACAAAGGGTCAACCGGTGGTCATCTGAAGATTTAGAGTGCACGATCTCAAACGAAAACTTCAATAAACCGGATAAGGGTTTAAAATATTCTTCGAGGGTGCAGACTATTTCTTTTTGGACAAAATCCTAAGTAATATGTAAGGTATGTGAGTGTTGTCTATAGACGTGCAATAAAACGTGAGCTAGTTACCATGGACGTATGATAGTCCTTAAATTGAAAGTTGTACGGTAAAATTATTCTAAACTGCATTTTGAAAAGAGCAATAAAAATCGTCTAGATACGACGGTCTTAAATTTACTTATATTACTTAAATTTCCAAGTAGCATAATTTTCCAAATACGATCGTTATCGCCTTATGAACAACTCGCTCACCTTTAACTTGCTTTTATAAAAATATCTAACTTTCCCGTAGCTATCTTTCTGCTCCTTGCTGAAGAGCAGCGCTTGCTCAAACAAAAACACGTGTCGTTCTTTGCCCTTTCGTCGATTCTTTGTATCACTGACAACAAATGAATCTTGAAGAAGTATCTTTCCAAGTGTTTCTAAACTTCCTTCCTATAAAAAAATATGTTATGTAACTACCTTCAAATCTCACAAACAGTCATAACAGATTTAGGAAAGGATCGAATTTTTGCCTACCTAATTTTCCCACAAATGGCAAACGACCTACATTGTTAAAATTATGCATCCCTCTCCACCCAGTAGAAATGGCCACTAAACACGACTCACTAAACTAAACACCGATTTGACTCCTGCCGTTTTCGACGTGTCAGACTGTGTCAAACGTCTCATCTGTACAGGATTCCAGCTTATTTTCGCCATAGTTATGGCGTAGCTATGGTCGGTGCTATTTAAGTGACTTGGTTCCAGTACCCGCGCCAGTACCCAGTTTACACGATCACATTCTGTGATCACATAAAAAATGTGATGGAAATTGTACCGGAATATGATCGTGTAAACTGGCCTTTAAAAGAAGCATTCAAGGGCAGGATAGGGTTAGGGTCTGTTTCGTAAAATTTCCGGTGAATCAAACTACATAGCTCAAAAATAGCAAGAAGTTCCCAAAATAATAGCCCCCCCCTCCCCCGACGGATACAATTCGAGGATACAATTAGATACAAAAAATTTTCTTACATTAAATCCTTCAATCATGCACAAATACATGGTGTCATTTGCCTGTCGTGGAACACTCAACATCACATCAAGTCCCGCCTGCAAATTAAAAAAATTAACAATTTTAGGAAACTTCTTTAAACTGCCTATTACCCTGAAGTTGCCTAAAAATAGGGAGGGGTCAAAACAAGCAGGGGGCAGAAATTCCAAGAAAGACGTAACAAGGGAGGGGGGTCGAATAATAACAAAATTACACGGTAAAAATAAGACAAGAAAGAAAATCGATAAACAATAAACAAAACAGCAAAACATTTCACAACAAAAACCACTCTTTAACTTTATTCAAACTTTTAGAAAATAATCTTTTGTGAAATACTGGAAGATTTCCAACAAAAATATTTGTTCGGTCAACTCTCAAGGTCAATGCCCAACAAATTAATAAACGGGGGTGTCATGAAAAAGCGGGAAGAGGGGCGTTGGAAAATTAAACCTTGTGAAAAGTTCAATAAACGGAGGCCGTTTACTAGGCACCTATGAGTATGGATTACTCGTATTTGATACGTAAAAAGAAAAAAAAAGCCTAAATATGGAAAGTAGAATAAAAAAAATCAAGGAAGTTGATTTATATTTAGATTATATTTAGAGTGACAGCAAACCTGAAGTGTTGAATGTGGGTCATCACAACATGAGATCAACTCCTGCCAAAATGAATTGAACATTTTGAATAAAAACTTGAATTATCAAATTACGTAGAATTTACCAAATTACGCCCATTTCCATTGTTTATTTTCCAATTTATCAGTTAAACAATTGTCCTTTCTCGTGTTTGATCCTTTGTGAAACTGGCACGTTTGGAAACAGCGAGCAAATGCTCACAGCTTGGATTATCACAGCACGCTTACTGTTTCTCTTTCGTTCTTGACGAAATTTGCAAAGCAAGAAAACTTTTACTCACTACATATTTTCAAAGAACTCGAAACTGCTCCTTCTCTTTCCCATGGTCTGGTAAAAAGCTTGCGTTTTTTTAATGCAAGAACAAGGTACAAATGTTTTATCAATTTAGGGAGAAGGTTTGGTAGTGCCAGAATATGGTGCACGAGTCAAACAAAGTTGAATTCGAAAGAGCTCGAGTGAGTTGTGTATGACTGAATTTCTGAAAACTATTCACAGACCTTCATTTCTTTATGTAAAATCCTAAACAAACCATCAGACAACAAGTCAATAAACAAAAATGTAACAAGAGTGCAAAAGATGGCGTACAGGCATTTGACAAAAGTACTTCGGCAACAGTGTGAAAAAACTTACACACCTACTGCATCATTTGCAGAGATCAGGTAATGGAAATCAAATTGGAAAATCAAATAATACTGACCTTAAGCAATAACTGGTATTTTGTGATTCTCTGTACTGGTTTGATAAGATACGCAGCTATAGATAGCGCCAGGCCACGTTTTACTTGCAAATCCTGTCAGAATCAAAGTGAAAAGTTAAGACACGTGGACTCTCCAAAACATTGCCCAGTCAGATTACGGAATATCCAAGGTGAGCCATCCGGTCAGTGACGTGGGGAGCCTTGCAAATGCCCTAACGTACAAACCGTACCATACCCAACATAACAAGGGTTTTAGTAAGAATTTTGTCAATTCTTGTCAAATAAAATGCCTTATAATCTGCAGACGTATCGATAATGCACAAACAAAGATTTAATTTTCAGCACATTAGCAGTGAATATCAGTAAATAATAACGGCCAACGGAGGCTGGCGGCTGACGACTGGAGGCTCTAGCCGCCTAATAAATAAAAATTGGTGGTATTTCCTTTAAAACAAAAGTGAGTGAATTGAAAGTCTCAAAATAAATTGCGATTGCAATTCAAACCTTTCCTATATTACAAATGTATCACTGAACTTTTCAAAACCGTTTTTTAAAATGGTTTTGTTCCTTCTTCAAGCTTTAGATCAAATTGAGTTCTGAATTTTGTGTGCTAAAACGAACTACATATGTGTTTGTCAAAACTCATCTTGTCAACGTTATAGGCTTGACCCGCTGTTAAGTGATAAATTTTCATACAATTTTGAAATTAAAAGAAGGGTGTAAAAAGGTAAACAATTAGAAAAAGAAAAAATATTAGAAATAGTATGTGCAGTCATTTCAAAATCTTGATTTGGCGGGAAGGACTGTTGAATAGTTCTACTTAAATCGCTCACTTTTAACAAAGAAGATTTAACAAATAGCTCGATGTATCGCTGCCATTAGCAAAAAGCTCTAGGTTATGTACTATACTGCAAATGTTCTGAAGATGAGACATTTTGATAAACATGTGATGCCATCCACGTCCAAATAAGCTATGATCAGCCAAATGCAGAAAAGTTGTTTACGAAATAACATCAAAGAAAATAGCATTTCTTTAAAGCAAAGCATAGAAGGTTAAAGCAAAGCATAGAAGGTTAAAGCAAAGCATAGAAGGTTAAAGCAAAGGAAATCAAGTGTGCTCACCTCAAAAAAGTTATCTCCGTGTTCAATGAGAAGAGAATTTGAATCTGGCTTGTTTGCGCAGTAGTCGACATACATTTGGAATTTCTCCGCCTGACAAATGCAAACATGACAAATGGGTCAATTACCTCGCACCTGGGTCAAACCATCTTTAATTTCTCTCACCGTGCACTCGCTAAGTTTCTTGATAAATTCCCTTTAAAAGTCTTGTAATGCTTGGGATTACTTGATGATTTGTAAAACACATATTTACCACCCTACCCCTAACAAATTCATGATGATTGGGATCTTTTGTTTGATAAGCAGTTGGAACGAGGAAACCTTACGGTATATATTCAAATCATTTCGGCTATGTCCAGTCATATACTAATCAAAAACAAAGATAGACAAATTTCAAAAACCCACAAAACCAATAATTTTCTAGATCTTTGATTATTCTTTTTGATTGATTATACTTTTATAAATAAGCACGCGTGGGAGGTATTCGCTATTGGCAACCACCCACTGACAAAACTGAAAGTAATAACAGACAAGGAACTTGATATCAACCGATGGAGATTCAAAGTTCAACTCAGGATTCTACTTGTAAAATGAAATCGTTGTGAATGAACACTTAAACAGCGTTATTTGTGAACATAAGAATATTTTAACAGATCTGGGATTCAAAAAAAAATATTTTTCATGGGTTGATGTAAAATGAAGCACAATATGCAATCATTTCTTCTATGTTACAGGAAAGCAGTAAGTATGAAAGAAAAATTTTGAGAAAAAGAGACTTTCGGTCCTACAAAGAAAGCAATATGTTGACACTCACAACGATTTCACAGTACTTGTATTACTAGGATTAACTTTCAATTTCATCCAACTCTATTACTGAAAATAGCTGGGAAGAGCGGAAATAATCACACTAAAGGACTTTTCGTCCGATACTCTTAAGAGGATAAGCGTCGGATAATGTGCAAAAATAAGCAGAAAATCTATACCTAGATGCAGATATAAATTCTCTCTTCATGTGGATCCTTCTTCAATAAAAATTCGTTTTGATTCAAAGAAGCACGCCTTAAAAAACTACAGTTTCCGAGCAGGCCACAACATTAACCGACCCGGGAGAGACATGGCTCCAATGCCTATAAACAACGGCAACAGTTCGATAAAGCAAGTAACCTAATATGATAAACTCTAGTGGGAAAATTTCACCACTTCCTGTCTATAACCTCCACCAGGCACGATAAAAAGAAAATTTCTAATTCAGGAAATCAAGACGAACAACGGAAGTTGGTAATGGAAAAGGCAAACATTCTCGATAGTATAGTTGCCTTTTGTTTCCATTTGTTTAAACAAGTGTTTATTTGAAAAATAAGAGAATGATTAAAATTCATCATCTACACTTAAAAATTATTCAAATCTCACGGTGAGAGAAGCAACAAAAAAGTTTTTTTCATGAATACAAAAATAAAAATGATTAATCTAAAAAATTTGTCTAACGAAATGAGAAGTTGAGCCCTCCCATAAATAAAACATGGCCACCGAAAAGATGAAACTTCTTGTAAGAAACTTAGCTTAAGATTTATCAAGCAGTTTGTACCAAAACAGAGGGGATTTTATTAACTGAATGATCTCATTACAAAAATGTAAACTGAAACACTTTAGGGCGGTTCCTAATAATTTTCAAAGTTTTCCTCGGATCCTTATCGCCCATGAAACTGGCATGAAAGTAAAAAACAAATTTACAGATTCAACTCACCCAGTCACAAAAACAATCGCCTACATCCTCTGGCTTTGTTTCGTACTTCTCCAGCGCTTGTAAAAATACACTACGATAAGAAGAAAGTTTCCTTTTAAGGTTGCCTTTTACATTAGCGAAAAATTACTTCAATTTAACCACTTGAAAATCAAAGCCAACATTAAGTCCAAGATTTTCATCGCTTTCAGAAATATGCGAGTTCGGAGCCAGTGTTCAGAACCAATTGTTTTTCGAGCCAACCGTGATTGTAGCCAATCGCGTTTAGAGCTACATGTGGTTAGAGCCAATCACGTTCACAGCCAATTGTGTTTACAGCCAATCGTGTTAAGAGCCAATCATGTTCACAGCCAATTGTGTCTACAGTCCATCATGCTTAGCGCCACATGTGGTTACAGCTAATCATGTCTAGAGCCAATTGTGTTTACAGCCACATGTGTTTAGAGCCAAACATTCAACTTGCGAAACTTAATGCAATAAAAGAATGCAAATATTGAATCAGAAAACCAATTGCTGATTAAAGATCTTGGTTACATTTTCAAATTATATTAACATTTAGTCTGATACTCACGTGTTGTGAAATTCATAAATTTCTTCAATATTTCCAAAAATAATTTCATGTTTGCCAATAAGAGGGTCCGGAACATCCATACTATCAAGCATTGGATACAGAAAATTCTGAAAAATAAAAAAAGGATCTGAACTGAATACCGTTTGAGAGCAACTTTATAAAATGCCAATGAGTATGAAATCCGTATGGATGATGCATGATCGCCACTCAACTGCTTAAAGGTACAACCATGCGTTATGTCTTGCATAGACTGAGTACAGTCAAATATTTGTTTTAGCGATAGACTTGTCAACATTAATAGAAAGATTCTAGCCGAAAATGATACATACAATTTAAGAACACGGAAACCAGCATTAGTCAGGAGAAAGAATATAGATCATCTGGTTATGATAAAAAATATCATTAGACGAAAGGGCAAAGAAGGGCAAAGAAAAATCCTCCTAAAAACATAGCAGGCGAAAGGGGTTGAACAGAATGAAGAATGGATAATGCCATTGACAGCTGGATATTTTTTTATCACAATAAAAACAAATACAAAACTTAAGTTGATCATTGTTAAGATGGAGGCAAAAAACATGAGGTTATCGAGTTGCCTCCACATCCAAAATTACAAATATTCCAAAACTTTGCATTATACGCTATAAATACACATAAATAAACAACACAGTACAATACAGCACAATACAGCGCAATACAACACAATACAGTACAAATACAGTACAATACTGTACATAATGCAACTTGGTATAGGTCAGTTGGATATTGTGGACGACCGTGGCCAACAACGCCGTGGCCAACAACGCCGTTGAGAGTATGGCAAGATAAAGATAGACAAGGAGTGAATATATTACATGTTATCTCCCTACCTCGATGCAACATTTCAAGTCGCTGCAATAGGCTCTTTCCGTTTGAAGCAATTCATTCATAATGAACCTAAGTAGGCAAACAATTGAGATAGCATCAATAGACAATCAGAACTTGCAGCAAAATAATCAAGTAAATAACAAGAAGGTACTTAAACGTCCCTAAATTAAATGTTTAGAAAAATGAAAATTAAATGCTTATCGTTGAATGTTTAGAACAGAACCATAATAAAACAGAAACATTCTCGGAATCAGATTGTTGGTAGAATGCAACATATTTTGCCTCATATTTAAATTTTCAACCATGTATTCGGAAAATAATTATTAATTGGTTAGCCATCAATTAGCTAATCATCTGGTTATTTATCTAATCATCATCAACATCATAAAACCATAGCTATCAAAAAAATTCTCGTTGCAAATCTTTTTTCTTACTCTATTCTCTTCGCAGATCTGCGTTTTTCTTCGGTCAGTTCATGAATTCCACTGTCACTCGACGCCTCTCTTCGCGTAACGGAAGACAACTCGTTCGCCTTTGCTTGCAAACCAGATATATTTGGCCATTCAACATCATCCTGCTCGGAATTAGTCAGAAAATAGTTGTAAATATGTAAAATAATAAAATATGTCAATTTAGTTGTGTTCTTGTTCAGGTTTTTACACTTGAAAGTGTGGCATAACACAATTTTCAGACATTCCAAAAGTACATCTTCATTGTACGTATGTGTACGTCCATAAAGCTTTTACAAAGAAAGGAAACTTGGAACAATATATGGCATACTATTATGGGTAAGACCATCTATGACATAGTTCGTAAAGCCAATAATAACAGCAACAGGACGACATTTCATGAAGACGAAGCGAACACACTTTAGGTAAGAAGATGCAAACCTCTATTTCAGAAATTGAGCAGCCAAGCTTTAGCTCTATGGTTTGCCTGAATGCACATAATCGACAAATAAAATCACGGTAGCTTGTGTCAACAGAAACCGCACACTCTTTTACTCCTTCTGAGTGGAAAAACGTCTTTACGATTAGAGTTTGAGCTTGATTCAACAAAAGCTTGACTTTCTCTTTTATTTCCTGCACGAAAAGGAGAGGATTGAGATCAGGAACGACGATGAAATGAAAAGATGACAAATAGAAAGACTAGTAATTGTTAACAAAATAATTGATATCTGTTATAAGCCGTAAGGGCAAATGAAAAGAAAACAAACAAAAGAACTACCTCAAAAACCTCTTTAAAGTAGGTTTGTTTTGAAGAGTCAGATGGAGATCTCTTCGGACTTGAAGGTCCATTAGGGTCTTCTTCCTCTTGCCTCAACGAGATTACTTTCGATTCTAAATCGCTTCCATGATCTCGGATCCATTGAAGAGCCTAAAAAGTGACAAAAAATGCCATTATTGGGAATGGAGATACTCCAAATCAAAACCCCATTTTCAAGGATTTTACAAAAATATTGTTCATATTTCTACGAAACACACGAACCTCTTTTGCACTCTCTTCAAAGCGTGCGTATTCTAGGCATCCATGCAAAACGTTCTTCCTTAACTGCAGTTGCTTTAGGACGGGAATTTCTTGTGACGTTGCCTGTTCGACGAGGTCATTTACAAGGATCTCCAGACGTCCAAACTGTCCGTCAAGCACAGGCGTGTTGTCACCATCTCCTTTTGGTAAAACCAATTGTAGAAAGCACTCAGAAGATTCTCTAACTTCCCTGCAACTTTGTTCAACAGCAATTTTTTCTTTATCAAGCTGACTGAGTGCCAAGGCAATTTTTTCTTGCTTGTGTGACAAATTGTATTCGCTGAATTCTGAACAAGGATCTTCGTCCCGTCGACAGTCTTTGCTGAATTTTTCGAGAAGCTTACTTGCCTATAAGACAGTTAAGTTTCATGTTAGTACAAAGCTGATTTAATCTTTAAGAGAAACTGGAAACTTGTTGGAAAGAAACGCAGCTCAGTCAGTTTTAGGATACTGCAATCCAGATTTGTCAGTCAAAAGAAGAAAACGATCAAGAAAGATTATTTAAGAAAACTACAATTCATACACAATAAATAGTGATCATTTGTAACTAGTTAAAATAGATTTTCCTTTGTTTACATTTGAAAATCAAAACAGCAAAAGCTTGTTATTTTTTCTTACGGACAATAGCGCAGCTTCCCCCACTCCCAAAACCAATGGTTTCAGCGTTTCTATGTAACTATCTGGATTCCTAGGCCTCCTTAAAGTTCTTGGTCAAAATAAAAAAAGGAGAATGACAAAAACAATAAGCAAGTGGCAGCACCTACCTGTTCACTGGCTCGATAAAAGTTGTAGGAAGTAAAAACAACAGCTCTTCGCTGTTCGGCTAATTTCATTAGTCGCTCCCATTTCTTCTCCACAGTGCTAACACAGGTCGCGATGCTTTCATAGTCAAAATGACCGTCTCTCAAGTAACCATCTGCAGTCTCTCTCACTTCCATGACACCTAAGCGAGTTTTCTGAAAGCGAAAAAATACACCTCAGAACGGTCTGTGAGAATATACTGCGAGTGTGTCAACGAAAGACTTTACGAACTGACGTTTCTTTCATAACAATGATAAAGTTGCTAAAAGAGTTAGCTTCCTATTTGGTCATATTACAGTAAACCACATCGCCACAACCAAGGAAACAGTGGCAACGGAAAACTATTATATAGAGATCTGTGTCGTCGATTCCTGAAAATAAACGCCTCACATGAAATTGCTCTTAACCAGGCATAAACATTCCACAATAGGTATTCACGGCCATATCTTCCACACTTAAACTTTCATAGATAAGTATGAAAACACAATCAGTGACAATGTAATTCTACATCTGGAAAAATTAGCATTGCCTTGTATACTATAGACAGTAATACATAATTGTATACTATAGGCAGTAAAACAAAGTCTTTTGTTACATTTTTGTTTTTAAGAGAAAACATTTTCTAGGAAGTTTCTTGATTAATAACAAATTACTAACGAATTTCTTTCTAGAATGAAAAACAGCGTTTTTAAAGAAACCTAGCCTTCTTAAGAAGAGGCTGCGATCGCTTCTAAAGAAAAAAGAGAGGCTGTGAAAGTCCTGGTCGGAGCCATGAGCGCCAGACTTCGTAGGTAAGTCATCTCCTTTTCTTAGTTAAAAAACAACGCTTGGGGACGAGCCAATTTTCACAACTGGCTGCAACACAACTTCCTGGGCTTTTTTGGCTTAAATTACTAGATTCTCCGAAAATGCTTTTGATAAGAAACAATTCGACAACAGAGTCTTGTCAAGTGAGAGTAAGTCGCGATACGTATGTTTTCTAATCTCAAAATACTTAGGCTGCGACCAGCTTTTGGCCATAAAACATAATTAAACCAAGTTGCGAATTGGCATGGAGATTATAACTGTGAAATATTGTTTTCTTAAACAGCAATCTAGGAAAGACTTTGGTAGGCTTAATTAAAATGATCAACTTAAGAGAGCAGACAAAAGCTGTAGAGTCCGTTACGATTATGCAATCCTTTCACTAAATCCCATGCAGCCAAAAAATACGTGGCGAACTTGAGATGATTCCTAAACATCCATAACACATTATACGCACTCATTGGAAGGTGAGAAAAACAGATGATATTATCAAATGAAATATAAGTAAGGCATACCTCGATGGCGACCTGAAACTGCTCATATTCCCGCAGCAACGCTTCGGCCTCGACCAACGAGCTTCCTGCCGCTACGCTGGCTTGTAGGATATTTTCACCGTAACGTATCCACCCAGCAACGCGCTTCGCGTCTGCCTCTAATCGCCTAAGCTGGACGCACTCTTGTAATTTTTTGTGAAGTTTCTGTCTGGACGCAAGAAGCTCACTTTTTTGATCCCCTAGCGACTTCAGTGTGCTTTTCATGTAGGCTATCGAATCAACTTTGCCACCTTTATCGTCGGTTAGTGAAACTTCAACTCCGCATTCCTGCAACACATGTAGAACATGCTCCCCTCTTGAGTATACATTTTTCATCCCTCTTTCCATCTCGCTACTTTCTGAAGTAAACTTTCGCAATGTTATTTGAGCTTTCGTAAAATCAGATGCCAATTCCTTACTTTCCCAAAGTCGTAACCAGTCTAACTGATGTTTCAAAATCTGATTCAAATCACGTTCATAATTTTTCACCTGAATCCAATAATCAAGTTTTTGTTGTTTTCCAAGCCAAAGCTTTTCCAATTGAGTTTTACTCGCATTTAATTTTTCTAGAAACCCTTTAACAGCTTTTTCCGAATTCACCGGATTATTCGCATTTTCCTCGATCCAAGACGTCCTTTGTTGCAAGAAAGTCGATTCGCACAGTAATTTTTGCGACAATTCTTCTCCTTCGCGTACAGTATTTAACAACTGATCTAAAGTGCTCTCACACTGATGCCTGTGTTTTTCCAAAACGGCGTCAACATTCTCACAGTCAAGTGAGGTCCTCTCGTCGAGATTCAGCTCTTCTTTAAGTTTTTCGACCCAAGAGGATAACTGTGAAAAAGGGAAATCAAAAATGTTACATGCTGGCTGCTTAATTTTTGTTCAAAACTTCATGCAAACAGGACAGAATTGATTCGCAATTGTTACAACAATGCAGCTACAACAATGCAGCTAATAGACTGAATTATTCATAATGACTAACGCTAAGATGTTTAGCTCAATAAAAGCTGACAATGCTGAAAACAAAACGAATAAAACTCCATCAACCTTTTCTGTATTAGCTACAAATATCCCTTGGTGTTCTGGCTGAATTCGTTTTATCAACAACTAAGAATGATAACTTAAATAATATGTGTTTACGCTGCCAAAAACGTATGAATACAACTTTGTTAACAAAAGAAAGCGGATGCCCGTTAGGGACGGAGAAACCGCTAACGGTTTGTGGTCGCATTTCTGTTGACGGTTGTGTCCATCAGCTTGTTCTATAGAGACAACTGGGCTGTTAAGAAAGCTGCTCTTCAAGTGTACATGGCAGTTGCCTAAAAAGGTAACACTCTTTGAATATAGAATTACCATTTTCGCAGTGGACATCTAAGACGAACTTCAAAACACAAACAGATTAGTCCAGGTTTCATACGAAACAGCGTCTACATTTTTCATAATAAGCAAGCACTGCTGATAAGAAGCTAATTATTACCGCTAAAAAAACCCACCAAAGTCTGTTTTCTTAAAGTATTTCCTTGTATGTCTTGACACGAATCTCAGGAAAAACAAGTGACACAACTGGCCGTCGCTTTGAGAGTGAATGAGTCAATGGGTTGGAATTGAGCAACAACAGGCTTACAGTTTTCGAAACTAATAGAAAAGGTCAGGTGGATTGGCCGGATGGACGACCACAAGAACAAGCAAATTACAGCTAAGTTATCGAACATTTGACTGAAGAAATAAATGATGGAGGAGTTTTCAGTGGTTGTCTCACGCTGATATGGCACAGGAATTATAGAGCATACCAAAGCCAATTTAAGAAACACAAGGGCTTAAAATTTAGTAACTCGACAAATACAAAACATTATTGTTTCATTGGCAAAAAGTGGGAACTGTTAAGCCTAAAATGGTTGTTGCTGGAGCAACTCAAGAGATAGTCCCTAGAAAGGAGCTACTAGCTAAAACACATGTTAAAGCATTTGGTTTAATAGAATGTTTATATTTTGTGATTGTAAACTCAGACGAAACTCGATCGAATTTAATCCTTTCATCCCTTTCACATCATTTATAATTCATGTCCTCTCTTTTTGACTAATCAAGCCTACAAATGAAGACTTCCACCAACATGAAAATCCATATTTGTAAGAAAGATTCTCTCTCTCTAATGTCTCCCGTGTACGGCTGCGAAGGACTGATTCATTGTTAACTGTAGATATAAGTACGGTAGATGCACACCCAACGATTATCGTGTTTAGAATTTAATGCGCAGAAACCGGCGACAAGGAGCACTGCCAGAAGAGACCTTATCTATTTAGTTTGACTTGCTGTATTCAAGCCTTTACGAATCGAATTTTATTATAAGGGCAGCAATAATTGACAAACACAGCAAAATCCAAAATCGACATTTCCATTTTGGTAGCCATAAGGACTCACGACGTAAATGAAGCCCTGGCAACATCTTCGCAACCAATTTCAAAGAATTTAAGACGGGTCTTACGGAATTAGACGGAGCTAAGTGAGATTGAATTTGCTCAGCCTTTTGGTTCGGCTTGAACTCCATTCAATTGTTCACACAAAGTTGCATCCTCATGAAAGGATGAAAATTTCATCGAGACATTGTAAACACTGTATATACTTGAAACCTGTAGGCAATGCCAAACACCAAGTCAAACAATTCTTAGTAGAACTTTTGACCAGTAGTGTCATAAAAAATACTAGTCCGACAATTCTTGAAAAAAAATCAGCCAGCATCAAAAATAAGCCAGAATTCATTTTTACGATAAGATTCAATGTTCATCTTAAGTCAATGAATTTTGAAGCTTTTGTCGTCCATATCAAATATTGGCAAAAACCTCACATGTCCAAGCAGGTTACAGAAATTCCCTCCGGATGTACAGTCAGCCCTTGTTCTAGCAATACTCTAACATATGGGTTCTGAAGCAGAAAAAAGTACTTACTCAATGCAAATATCACCAGTAGTTAAGAAATTACTCCACCCAAACACCATTCATATTGCAGCATCTAAATTTGAACCTTCGCAAACGAAGCCAATTAAGACCTTAGACATATGTGAGGAGATATTGCTCGATATTTAATGCAGAATTTCATATCGATTTCTTTTCGACACCGAAATGAACTGCTCTGGTCTTAATAGTCCAACAAAGCAGCCGGCATTATGTCACGCCGAAAGATGTCATGAATAATTCAAAATAAGACAAAGATAATCCACCTTCTTTCATTTTATTCAGCAGTCTAAGTGTAAACACAGATATTATGATTGTGGATGAAGGCACAGCTGATTTTAAGCATAAGTTCCATTTAATGCAGCGTTAAGTCTTAGTCAGTCGGAGCGAAAACATAGGGCCTAAACCGCACACTCAGATCTGAGAAAGAATTCAGATTGTAAAGAAAATATATTTGTCCGTGGCCACCAAGCCTTGCCAAGTAGAAATGAAACTTTATGTTTATAAAATGACCACTAACTACACAAACTTATTTGATCTTCGTCAACAAAAAACTGAAGGGCATTTAAATAGTTCTTGTCAGTCAAGTGAGCTTCTCTTCGCTGTCTGAACCCACAATAAATGCTCATAGCCTCTTCTTACATCATAGAACACTATGATGCACAGGACTTCCTTCTGATAGGCAGAACTTTGGCAAGGACTTGTTTGGTGCTGATTCTAATAATGACCCGTTTTTATCATTGTTCGCCACAAAAAACAACACTTTTCATATCCAATGAATCTTAAAACCAACCAGCGCGCAAGTTCTATGTTCAAAGCAGAATTTCATAATATTTGAATGAACAGGCATTAATAATATATGAAGGATTATAAGCAAAAATCCAAGAATTTTCACCTTTATTGAACCATTGAGAAACCACACACAACAGAAAGTTGATTAAAATATGGATAGGCTTAAGAAATACCACTAGCAGGCCCGGTGTTCAACGTACTGCCTCAAAGGTGTCCCTGCCATAGTATTCTGTGTGGCTAAAGCAAGTTACATTCAACTACAGTCGCTGACATTCTACACTCAGTTACCATTAAACACGAGCTATACAGGTGTATTGAAACCTTACCCCATTGGTAGACGACGGGCACTTCTAATGTCGAGCCTCAATAGATGCACTCAGTTACACGGGGCACATATAAGACACCAATCATGTAATTCACTGTCCATTTTAAGGGAAAGTGGAGGAAATTCTGTTAGAATCAGTCTATTGGTCTTCATAAGCAAAGGAAGAGTTTTTTCTACTTTTTCTTCATTCGGGATAAAAAAATTGCTGAATAAATTGGTAACAGTTATTGAAGCGATGTTCACTTAGGATGTAGAAATCGAAACGGCATCAGTAACACCTATGTGAGCAGAGTTTGCTATCGTGTGTAAATAATATTGAATTTACACTGCTTTATGCTTCCTTCATCACATCGATTACAAGCTCTAGGAAGTTCGCACTGGACCACATTACTCCACTTATCTTTCAAAGGTCCTACAACAACAAGCATCATCAACCACAAGTCACGGGTCTTACCATAAAAACCCTACTTCTGCTTATGTTTATGATTAATGCCGGATTTATAATGATCTTGAATTAGCGGGCAGCAATTTTGATCTTGACTGATAAGCATCATTTGAGTTAGGAACGCGGTCGCTTGTTTCTGCTTCACCGCAACGTTGTGTCTTCTTCAAATTCACCCTGCAAACTGCCTTTAACTGCATCATTGGCAAACGGCCTTAAAAGGGCAGATTCTGCTGAATGGCGGGAAAGAGTGGAAACCCATTATAATCAGGGGATACCCGTGCCTATTTCGGATTTAGGTATATCAGCTAAAAAAGGCTTATGAAATAGTTTTGATCACGAATGAGCAGGGCTGGAAAATGTCCGGCAGCGGCGCTGTCAGGAAATTTTTAACACAGATTCATTGCAGGAAATTGTTGCTGTTTGCCAGGAAATTTTTAACGTGAAATCTCCATTGCTTCATTTTAACATGAACATTAAATTTTATGTTATTCTCTTTCTACGGACCGCTGTTTTCTTGTGATATACATACATACTGTATAATTTTTGTTCTGCACTACTAAAAAACGAAAATTAGCTTTCAAAATACAATCATCTGGAATTATCAGCGTCTATTATACCAAATTTCCGGCAATTAGGCCATGATTTTCAGCTACTAATTTAATTCAAGCAAGCTAAAACAAAGTTCATTTCTCTTTTTACTTTAGCCATTCCAGATAAGTAAACACACTTGAAGACAGCAAATCTTGTTACGTCAATTGTGAACATGCCCCAGTGTGACCATGTGAACACACTTGAAGGTCCATCATTATTCATACTTTCCACTGGCATTCCCATAAATTTATCATCGGTAGCTTAATAGAATGTGAGCGTTTTGGGCTCACAATTTGGCCTCTAGCACCAACCCTGAGTAAAACTGGATGGATGAGTAAAATGCTTACTATGATGGAATAAACTGGAAATTATCTAGCTAAAGAAGCATAATTTAACTGGCAGCAGAACTCTCTGAAAGCACATTAGTTTCAGATGCCTAGCCGAAGATGCTTCGTTAAGGGGCTGGAGCTGACTTGAGACAGCAGAAATGAGGAATCAAAACTTTCAATCTTTTCAACTGCTGACTCGCAATTAAGCATCATTCTTGCTTACATTTGGATAATATTCAATATCAAAGGATGCAGTATGGTTCAAAATTGTTCGCTTGTTCACATCATCACAATACACTGACGTTGCTATTAAAGAAGACCACAGTACTTGGCAATTCAAGGTCAGGCCCATCTGGATGAGATAGGATAAGATGAGATGAGATGGCTGCCACAGTTAGCAAAAACAACAAACCACACATCAAGAACAGACATCATCTTCGAGATGTATATGTTTGCTTATGAAAAAGTGGAATATTGACGTTCTTAAAGCCACTAGATGTTAGTCAATTACTGACATGGTCCAGCCAATTTTATGGTATGCTTCCCACCTCTCCATTTGCATCCTGACATAGTGCAACATCGAGGATCTACCTTTTTAACATTTCATTTCAATGAATTTTGTTTAAGCGATAGCACCATTCATAAATAAAAAATATATAGACCGTCCCTTTTATGACAGCTTCCAAGCAAGTCAAATTACAGTGATTCTTGGAAAGACCTTCTAAGAACCAAATTCAAATGAAATAGCTAAAACCCCTGTCCCTATATTTTATTGATAGAAGAGATGTAAGATGATGTGGTTTTTTTTATTTTAAAGGAAAACCAAAGAAAATCAATCGTTCATTAGTTCCGCCTAATCTTTATTTGCAATGTTTTTAATGCTGATTCTGATATCAGCTCGTGGGGAGGATGGGACATCAAATCAGAATCCTGAAAGTATCTAGGGCTAAAAATGTGTCGCTAGGACTAGAGTATTATCTATTCGGGTACGTCTTTAAATTGAAGTGGACTGGGCCTATAATCACTTCTTAATGATACAGTTTGTTTTCATTTTGGTTATAATACACGTTAGAGTTTTCTGCTTGTTATTTACGTCCCTTTCAGATAAATCTGCTTCGAGTTGCAAGTCATTCCTAGATGAAGCATCTATCATTTCTGACGTCACATTTACCAGAATCTCCGAAGCAAAAGAATTGTCGAGGATTAGTTTTGTTATAACCTTGTCAACATGCACACCTACCAATAAGGCGACATGAATTAAACTGACTTTTACTTAGATTGCATTCTGCTGCAAAAAGAGGATCCAACTTTCGTCTTCTATTTTACACTTTTTTACAAAGCTCTCAAGAAACATAAGATTTTATAGGATGATTACCTGGTCAGCGCATTTGAAAAAATTTTTTGCCATTTCCAAAACTTCTTTTCGTCCTGAAACTCTATTGGCAAAGTCATTCAATTCATTTTCAAAACTTGATGCTAGTGGATTGAGATCTTCAGGGTTGCACTCCTTCGCTTCCGACAACTGAAGAGCTGCGTCTGACAATTTCCTTCCTTTTTCGTTAATTACCTAATGAGAAGAAAGATAGGAAAACTGTAAGGTCATGGCTCATACAAAAAATTGAAGATATGCCACAGTGTTCTTCTTAGAAATAAAAATATTTCCACTGTGGCGGCACGCGACCTACTTAGGACACAATCTTAGTAACTTAAGAACACCAAATTTAACAACGGGAATAAACATAAAAAAGGAGAAGATAACGATAAAAACATTTTGGAGCGATTGCAATCATCAACAAAGCAAATTTAGATAGAATGATTAGCCATTTTCGGTTTAAAGTTAATGTCCAAATGAAACTCATGAATTATTATTCAGGGACTCGAGACCATCGCTGCAAAGTATTTTCTTATTATAGCAAAATTCTGTCTGTCAGCTTAAAAATTTTTTGGGGATCTCGTTCCCAGGTCTCTTCGCGGCACGATTTAAGTCTGTAAAAGCAACTTCAAATGTATAAAAGAAAATATTCGTGTGGTTCTAGTATATATGAAGTTTATTACAGCGTACTATGTTATCGTATAACATCTCGTTATCAAGCGAACTTGACAGATATATAATCAAGGTTTCAAAGATCAGCTTTCTCTGCCTATGTTATAACGCCCGCGTGACAGCTTGTTCTAAGAAACGGTGAATCGTATCTCCTGCATACAAGTTGTTTGCAGTTCACAATGTTAAATTCCTACAAAATTCCAAACAAGGCTTTTCCGTGATTTATCAAAAAAGGCACAAGTCTGCAATTTGGCACACTGAGCCGGGTACACTTTGCATTACAATTATCAAATCCAGTTTGTTGCAGATTAGCAAGAAATAAACAGCGATTAATCTACAATGAAAACAGCTTTAAGACGATTAAAGTCACGCATAAACGCACCAAAGGAGGTAATAAGAATATTCTTATTGGAAAAATCCTTTCATTTTCAGATCAATGCTTACTATGATGGAATAAACCGAACCTGCCAGCAAAATGGCATAACAGCAACACAAAAATGTTAACGCTGCTAGCTGTTTGTAATCTGTTCATATAAGAGAATCGTTGCAATCAGGGAGGTGAACCAGTTTTAGTTACCAACGATCAAAGATGGAATTGAATTTAGTTGCTCAAGCTAGACACGCATTTATTAAAAACAGCCTAGAACATTTTGCAGAAAAAATGGCAAGAAAAGCAAAGTCACTAACCTCAAATGAAACTAAAAATTCGTTATGTTTTGTGAACAAACTCTCTGCATCTTCATAGCACACACCCACACCTGTGTATTCCTTGAAGTGCTGTAATCCAACCGTTCTAATCCATTCCAATACCTTAGATAGTAATTAAAAATCGATAGGTAATTTACAGTTAATTCTTGGTCTCTTTCCTGACGTCTTCCATTTAATGACTCGATAACAAAAGAGCTCCGGATATTTTACAGCTCGACCTAGTTTCTTTTATTTTCCAGACGCAAATGACAAATTAATAATCCGAATGAAAACCGGGGGTTGCTTTTGTCACCAGTACAATTACATTTGTACAGAATCTTTACACAAGAGGATGGATAAACCAGCCACACATTTCTGAGCGTGGAAATGATTAAAGGTAATTACAGAAGAGAATAATTACACCATAATATTTGAAATACTCTTACATTTAAACCAAGGCAAATAAACTAAACAGCTAATAGCAAATAAAAGGTAATAAAATACGACTTTGTGGTCAACTGGGAAGCCCCCTGACTTGGATCATAGACCAAAGACACGTGAATAATTAAATGACTTGAGTTGAATAGCAATCTATTGACATGAAATGAAAGCAAACACCAAACAGCAATGAATAGAAAGATATTATGGCAACAAGACTGATTCTAAAATCGACCAGAAGACAACAGGAAGTTTTTTATTATCTGCCAAAGACAAAACTGATATAAACTTGCAATAAACTGAAAATAGGCCGTCGCGCTAAAATTTTGTACATGAAAAACTATTGTAAAAGTGGAAACATTTTATAAAATACAAACAAATTTTACTGCCAAAACTGGTCGTGAGAGTTTCGACCAAAAGGTGAATTTAAATTCATATCCAGTTGATGGTCGAGATAACATAAGAGAAATACAGTTTGATTGGTTCCTTGCTTCGACCAATCAGTGACTACTTATCCCTAGCATACAGTATTCAGTGTTAATTCTCTGCCTTATGACAAACACAAATTTAGCCGTTTCAATTTAATATAGACATTCCATAATCAAAAGAAATTATTTCGCAGTCTTGATTGTAAATTTAAAAAACCATTGAATTTAAAGCAAAAAGTTGCATTGCTGTATGCAGACTGACACTGTTAATGTTAAAACTATCATAAAAAAGCGTTGTTGAAAGCTCCATTTTTAAAAGCGTTTTTTAAACCTCCATTCATGAGATGTATTGGGTGATGCTAACACATTTATTCAAATACAGATTGATTTCTATTCACCTTTTCTACGAGAACAGCTATAGGATAAGGAGTCGTGTACCAGGTTGGTGACGATTCCACAAACTATTTTGTCAATCCATACATACATATACATACAAAGAACCACTAACAAATGCGAAATGCTACGTACCTCATTGCATTCATTTTGGAATTTGGAGAGCTCACACCTTTGACTGAGTCTAACTCGCTGCTTTTCCCATGAGATTGTCAGCTGCCTGTTCCGCTCATGCATTTCCAAAATCCTGTCCATCACGTGTGATACTGCCTCAGAATAGTCGGAGGCCCTTGAGCGCGCTTTCGCTGATCTGTCATCTGTGGTTGGCTTCTGAAGAGCACTTAGAAGATTCTTTCCTTCTTCACTTACGATGACGTGGGCTTCAGACATATCCCGCTTTAAACGCTCGTGGCTCTTTAGCAAGCCTTCTCCTTCTTCTATGGATCCAAATTCAGCTTTCTCCGTTTCTTTTAGTCGGTCCATCCAGGCGTCGCTCATTAGCATGTACTATAAAACAACATCGAAATAATTATTGTAAAGATTGACAACAAATAGCATGTTCATTGATAAAAGTAGTACATTGACACTGCAGAAGGGACAAATTACACTTTCCTTTACCAGCTCACCATTCACTTTCAAATGAACTCGAAATGTAAAAGTGAAAACACGAAAAATCATTGTTCGACCTCAAGCATTGCAAACACCATGCCAAAAGGATAAATAATTGGTACAAATTGTTAGTTTCGCTTTTTTTCACTTAACCAACCTTGTTTTGTAATGCATTCTCTTGGTCCAACATAAATTAATTCATGGTTGCCACGCGAGTAACCTCTGAGGTTTCTTAATTTGTGATCTGAAAAATGTTAGCAGATGTAGGCAACTTTACTCTTACCTTGTCAGCAATGACATGAAATGACCGTGATGACACTAAGAACCCGCTACGTCTTTCTACTGCCATCAACAACTTTCTCCATTCGTTGTCTAACTTCTGTACCAATGCGTCGATGACCTCAACATCACAAAAGGCAACATCCTGCAATCTTTGAGCCACCTGTCGAACTCTGTCGATATTTACTTGAACTTCCTAGATTTGACACAGGAAAAATTTGAATCAAAGATAGAGTGGGAGCTAAATTATCTTTTCGGGGGCAGAGCATTCTTAAGATAAAATATTACTTAAAATTCCAACAAAGTAGCAAAATTTTCGAAATTTTTCCACCAATCTGGAGCTGTAGAGGTGGGGATATAGCCCTCATGCCCCCAGCCAATGCCCCCTGAAACAAATCTGATTTTATACCACAAACACAATTTAAAATATACATTGCAGTAGTTGGAAACTTGATGTAGGTTACAATGAGCAGATATGCCAAAAAGAAATTCTTACAAGTGTTTCCTTCGTTACTTGCTTTAGTTCACGTCTAAGTAACATCGCGAAAATTCAGGGCATCAAAAATGATATCACATCACTAATTGATTCTGCTACTAATGCACGTGGAAGGAAGTTAACGAATAGCTTGAATAAAATCATGGTTTCAATAAAATCGCAGCGCGATCGGCGATAGTCTGCGATTGTCGTCGAGCCTGTTTTTTATCTTCCACCTGCAATACCAAACGTCGGCGACAGTCTGCGATTGTCATAATCCTATTCGGCTCCATAAAGCAGACCGATTCGTTAAGGCTGATCATCTGATTGGCCGATCAAACCCACGTGATAATAGCAAAACCAAAGAGTGTCTATAACCAGTCGTGGAGATCGGGAAATTTGTACTCAGTTAAACCAAGTTAAACTGCCTGGTCGGTCACGATCTACGACTGCCGACAGTCTTAAGCCTTGTGAGGAACTGTTCATAATGAATAGGAAACAGAACGCAAATGATCAAAAACCGTCGCCGATATTTTATGATAGCTCTACGATAGGTCTGCGATTTATAGGAGACCTGGCTGAGCAGTAAATCTGATGTCATTCCAAAGAAAAAGGGCGAAAAGGTGACAAATGCAGTGAAAGACGCACCGGAGGGGGGGGGGGATAAAATGGTATGCATCAACAAAGTGACACCGATGGAACTATAGGACGATAGAGAGAATAGAATAGAAGATGAAGACGAGCTGAATTCGAGTCATTTCTGAAAATCTAAGGAATTTGGAAGGAATGAAAAACAGGGCCAGAAAAAAACCAAAGCAGGCAAAATTCTACAAAACAAAAAATCAAATTAAAAATCGCTGGGATGATGCTTATGATGAAATTAAAAATAGTTGAAGGTATGATGACAACTGGCGCAACAAAATATCTGGCTTACCGCACAATTGGCCTCGAACAGCTTATGATCCTCCTCCAACTCTTTAACTGATTCTAAATCTTCGCCAATATCTGAATAACACTCTAAGTACTCAGCTCGGTTTTCTTGAATCCACGCAAGCATCTAAATGGTAAAAGTAAACCTGTTATGACTGGAACGTACTTGAGGAAGAGAAAATAAAACCAAGCACCTTTCAATGGCATTAATCATACTTGCATCCTTAAAATCTCCGTTGAATCTAGCAATAGTCACAAAGTCCTAAAAAAGGGCTATATAAAAGATAAACCTGCAGAAGCAAGCAAAGTTGAAGAAGTAAATTGCAAGAAGATATATCAACAAAGATAAAAAATATGACAGTCATTATATAGTAACTTAAGCTTCAGAAACTTGCGTTCAACCTTCAATATACATATATACAAACATTTGGCATACTTTCTGTCAATATGACTTTTACCTAATGCAAAATATAAGACTGTTAAGTTGCTTTCTGTCAAATTTTTAACAATTCAGTTACCATCAAACTAGCACCAGGAAAAAATGCATGCCATGCAGCTAATTTTTTGGCATTGACAAGCAAGCTTGTAATCAACAGCAGTCAACTAATTATAGGAGCTTTCGCATTGAAGCTCTTCCCCGTGCAGTTTTTTGCCTCTATGCGTCACCAATCTAATCACACCTGTGCTACTCAAATCCATTCTACCACCAAGATACTCTACCTACCCATCTACTCAAGCGTAAGCAGAAAGTCTATAGGAATTTTTGTATACGGGGAAGAAGGAACCAGGATTGGTCCCATGTAAAAACGTATCCGAAATGAAACATCTAAAATGATTTTGAATGCAAAGAAGGAATACTTTAAAAGAATTGGAAGAAAGCTCTCTGATCAAAATTAAGGTATAAAAAGTAATTGGTCTACTCTGAATAGGGCTTATTAGTTAAAAAAATCTATAAATATTCCTCCATTATTAGAAGATGGATTATTCATTATAAATGTACAAACTAAAGCTAATCTGTTAAATGAATTTATCGCTAAACAGTGTTGTAGCATACAAACAGGAAGCTCCCTCCCAGAATTTCGGCCCAGGTGCGACTCAGTTATTGAGAATGTAGAGATTGATAGGCAAAAAGTACTCAAATTGATACGATCACTTGACCCATCAAAGGCACACGGCTGTGATAACATCTCCATAGCTATGATTCCACGATCGTTGAACCCCTTAGCATGATTATTGAGAAAAGTCTTATAACAGGCTAATATCCTTCATTTTGGAAAAAGGCAAACATTACGAGACCTGTACATAAGAATATCTGTATATCTGTATCTGTATATCTCGTATGTCTGTACATAAGAAGGGGAACAGGCAGTGTAAAAATAACTATCGGCCAGTCTCTCTTCTTGTACAGCCACCTCTGTACCAACAGTCTCATATCTGCTCAACAATCGGGTTAATCAATTAATCTCCATAACCCATAAAATTTACACTGGTTTTTAAGAAACTCCTAGCAGGGAAACACGTGCTGACTTTCTCGATTTCTCTAAGGCATTCCACAAGGTATGGCACATGGGATTACTCTATAAACTTGAATGTAACGATATTTCTGGAAATCTTCTCAAATTGATTAAAGATTATCTCTCTTGTCATAAGCAGCGGGTCTTGCTGAATGGGAAAAATTCTGAATGAGAGGATATATTGGCGGGAGTGCACCAAGGATCGGTTCTGGGACCGCTCTTCTTTCTTGTATATATTAACGACATTGTTGAGAATGTAGGATGCGAAATTAAGCTATTTGCCGACGACACATCGCTTTTTCAGTTGTCTGTAATGAGACTAAAACTGCATAAGAACTAGATAGGGATTTAGAGAAAATACGACTATGGGCCTGGCAATGGAAAATGAAATTTAAAACTGAGAAAATGGAAGATATTTTCTCTGTCAAGGGGGTTAAACCAATCCATCCACCTTTGTCTTTTGGCAATGATGATGTAGCAAGAAAGAGCGAACATAAGCACCTTGGTATGAACTTAGATTCAAAGCTAGACTCTAAAAGCCACACAAAAGCTATACAAAAAGCGAGGCGCGGCATTGGGATAATAAGATACCTCTCCAAATATATCTCGTGAGATGTCTTGGAAAAAATATATAAGCTTTATGTAAGACCGCACCTTGATTATGGTGATATTATTTATCATAAATATGACCCCCAAATGCGCTTAAACTTTAAACAGCGACTTGAACAGACACAGTATTGTGCAGCCCTAGCAGTAACTGGTGCATGGAGAGGAACAAGCAGGGAACGTCTTTACAAGGAACTTGGGTGGGAGGACTTTTATCATAGGAGATGGTATAGACGACTGTGCCATTTCTATAATTTGGTAAAATCCCTTTCCCCTATTTGTTTTCTGAAATTCCCCTTGAGCGTCAATGTAAGCTACAGTCTTCGAAATGTGAAACAGTTTGACCAAAATGTTGGAAGAACTGCAAGATACTCAAACACTTATTTTCAAAATGCACCTTTTGAGTGGAATCTTTTGAATGATGGAACAAGAAATTCAACGTCAATTTCTGAATTTTAGTGTAAACTAATTGATATGATAAGACCCTAAAAGAATTCAATGTATGGTATAAATGATATTGTGGGTGCTAGACACTTGTCAAAATTGTGCCTGTCATTTAGTGTTCTAAATGAACACATATTCAGACATAATTTCAAATGTCTAAGTCCTGTTTGCGTGTGTGGTATTGCTAACGAAGATAATGAACATTTTCTCCTACACTGCCCCATCTTTGAAGAAGCTCGAAGTGATCTCCTTGGCAGCTTGTCGGATATTCCTGGGGTTGATTTGGCAGAACTGGTACACAATCCTGATGTCATTTTGGAAATCCAGGTCTGACCCTAATCGCAAATAGACTTATAATGGAAGCAACAATTAATTTTATCAAGGCAACCAAAAGATTTGGCTGAGGTGCGTGTTTGGGCTGCTGGGACCGGGTCTTCTGCTTGTGGCGTGGTGGCCTTGGGATGCCCTAATATTTTGGGGGTTCCCATGCCGGGGGCGCTTTAGGACTGGGCCTGTTCCCAGTGGCTTGGGGCGTGCTTCTGGTGTGAACAAAGCAGCACCCCTTTCTCTAAACACTGAACAATTATCTTTGAAGAATATTTCTGTCTCGCGCTGTGGGTGCATGGTATGGTGCCGTGTGCTTGCGTCCTTCCGACTGACAATTTCTTCTGCGGATGTTGTTCCCCGTCATCATGTGTGAGTCAGAATGTAACATTTTTCGTTATTGTTCATTCTCTTGTTTGTTTTTTCTTTCTTTAAATATCAAATTTAAATTTTAAGTGCCCATCCTTTGAGGGAACTCCGATGACCCAGTGTCTATTTCCACCAGGATGGGCACGGTAAATATATATTATTTGTGTTATGTATTATTGTATTATGTATTATATGTTATGTATTATTGTATTATGTATAGTATGTGTATTATGTATTATTTAGAGTTTTTTTAGTGATACAAAAAAATCTACTCAAGCTAAATGTCTACTTTGTTTTGATTTCCTAATAATACGTCATACAAACATCAAGAGTGAAAAACAAAAAAAGCAACAACAGAAACCATATAGATTTCATACCGTTTCTGCATCCTGTTTGAACACGTTAAACTGAAGGCATTGCTCCAATCGACCTTTTCTAACTTGCCATAGTTCTTTAAGGGTGGCACGTTGAAGAAATAGGGTCTCCATCATGCTACGGGCCTGATGCACAGCATTGCGACCCTCGTCAGAGAGTTCTTCTTCAGTAACACAATTGCAAGATTCTTTAATAATGGCTATCACCTTATTGGCCTCTTCTTCAAGTATCTCGATTGGGGCTTTCACAATCCACTTCTTAACGTGGTTGTTCTGTTGAATTTGCTCCCTTATACCGTTGGCATCTGGCGCAAAATCCTCTTGCAGCAGTCTCCTCCTAATATCATCAAGTTTCGTTGACAAAGCCATCGACTCAAAGAGGAATTTTTCGAAAGCCTAAAAAAGAATCTGCTTTAGAATTCAAGAAGGAGATTTTGCGTCATAACTGTCTGGTTTGCTAGTCACGGAGGTTACACTTATCTGATAATCAATACTAAATTAGCTTGATATAGATAGCTTAAAGAAGAAAATCAGAGGGTTACGGGCACCTGGCCAAGAAAAGGTTTGAATGAATTTCAAAACTCTTAGAAGATGGATTGCGACTACTGTTCTTCAGAAAATACAGCGTCAGTTAAATCAAGTACCAAAGGTGCTTATTCATCATAATTGTGTATAAAATCTAAGCGGAAGAGTCTCAGAAAATCAGCTATATGCATGTGTTCGAATTATTTTTATTGCATATCAAAATAGTGATGAAGAAGGACTTTTTCGAAGGCAATGCAAAATAACAAGATGCATGTAACAACAATGTAGATCATCCTCCATGCAGAAAGAATTCTATTTGCGCAAGTTTCCTTCAACTCTACTATTAAAATTCTGGTTTAATATGTAACCATTACACGAGTTGAAATAGTCTCGAAACTTACAACAAGTTTCCTAGAAAACCTGCCTTAAGCATTATCATTCTGTGCTAATTCTGTTTCTGTGGAAACCTTATTGTGTCTATTTCTTATTCAAAGAAGTGATCACGTGAATCCGAAGGGCAGGTGATAGCCTTAATAAGCTTGGCTCACTGTCCTAAATGTTTATAAAAATTCGAATGAATCGGCCAACATTTTCATATCACTAGGAATTCATTTCAATCACAAAAATGTATATTGACGTAAAACGAAATGTTCTCTGGAAATAAATCAGTTTATGAATCAAAATTTTAAACCAATTGACTAAACTTGAAGTTTTAGATGTACAGCCTTAGCACTGCGATGTGAGGATTTTGTAAGTTCCGATAGACGATTACAAGAAAATTCCCTGCTTACTGTGTTTCTCGGCATAGTAGCATGAGTGTAATCATACTACCTTTATACGGGAATGTAATCACACTTCCTTGGAATAACTCAATCCTTGAAATTAGCCCTTTCATAATATCATATCATCTAACGACAAAGAAATGACTACGACAAAGATTCAAACATCTACAACTTAACTTGATAAACAGGAAACTTCCATTTCACAAGTAAAAAAATTTACAATCAGAACTCAAGCAAACCTGTACGAGAGATTTCGGCCCAACAAATAAAGGTACACTCACGTTCGAATAGCCATCCTGTGAGTTTTCCCAGCAAGGTTCGTTCATTCTCAACGTTAACGATACAAGTTCAACGTAAGGAACTCTTAGGATTCTGATGCGAACAACCTTCGAAAAAACTGCCACACAAAATTCTACATTCCAAAATGTGGTCAGGGAGCCGATTCCGCAACAGCGAATAAGTCCGCAGGTAGTGTTTCTCAGCGCAGATGGTCATTTCATCAAGACGACCGAGAAACTTTTCAAGGTATTCGAATCAACAGGGCTTTGTCCTCTCTCAAAATTATGGAAGCAGCCTGAGGTCCGTTTCTGAGCCCAAAACAAGTTTATTTCTGGCCCCTCATAACGCTTTCGACCGTATCTCACTGAAGTTTTTCAAAAACAGTCTGTATGCGGAATTAACTTTTGAAATGCAATTTCTTATAATGCTCTATGATGTCCTACAACATTTCTCAAATTCTATTCATCAAAAACAATGAGGATCAGTTGAGTTATAGGCCCACCAGATGTGAAGAAGGCTTTTCTGACTTTACAAAGAAGACCCAACCAAATTCTTTATTTCGGTTAACTAAGCTGTATTTACGATTCACAAACAATCGCCTCCTAGCCCGTTCTATTGAGCGTAGACAATGTGGGTCGCGGCTGATCTGACCTGCCAAGATTTTTGAAATATAAAGGAATCAAACATTGTTTAAAGATTTAAACAGGAAATTACGAGGATGCGGCTTTCACTGATGGGTCGCTAGGACAGCAGTCGGCAAACGATAAAACAAGAAAAAAAACAAGTAAAAGAAACTGTTTTGTTGCATAGCAGGAATAATGCAGGCTTTATTGCTAAATTAATAAAGAACAAATCGACAGCGACCGCAGCTAAGCAGCCTTGACATCACATTTCTTAGGACTGTTTTTCTAGAGAGACATAAGCATGATACAGAATTCTCCCCCTCCTCAGAAACCGATCGTCACAAACATCCAAGTAAAAATTCGGACACTAGCAAATATTCAGGAGAGGTTAACCAACAGTTTCATACTAATACATTTTTCTAACAAGTAGACGTCCGAAATGAAATTTTCCTTGTCTCGCATTTAGACGCAAATACTAATTATTTTGTACAAGTCAAAGGAACTCTACTACAAGGCCAGTCTGATGTGCAATACTGAGTCGGTTCTCTTGAAACTTTTCTTGTTCTTTTCACACAGTAAAATCTACATTTTCTTCTTTATTAGTAGGTTCCCTTCTTTCTAAAACAATCAACCCTCCGTAAATAAACACCTCCCAAAAACGGAGAACTCCAAACAGCAATCTGATAATTTTGACCAAAAGGAAGCAGTCAAAGCCTCTAAGTGACCAGAAGACAAGACACCTTCCTACAACGGACAGCAGCTTTCACAGCCCAGGCTTCACAGATATTGAAGTTTTACAGCTATGATTCTAAGGAATGTCTAACTTTCTGCCATTCAGTTTAGTGACAATGCCCATTCAATATTCGAGCTCTGTGAAACTATGTACGTGCCCAGATGTACGTACCCAGATGGTACCCAGGGCTATTCCGCGTGTTGGTGGATATAATAAAACTTTAGCTATTTAGATTCTGTCTCAAAAAGTACTATGAAGCATTCAAGATGAAGTGAAATCCAAGGATAGTTATACGGACCAAAGCATTTGCTTTGCTTTGAAAAAGAAAAAAAATGTTCTGCTTGGTAATAAAGTCAAATAGTAAGGAAAGACAGGTTTAGCTCTTTAAGAAGCTTTTTCCTGGCGGACATCTTGTTTGCTATAGCTATACTAAATGGCTTGTTATAGTTTATGTTCAGGCCAACTTACATTCACTTCTTTTTACTACTCTCTCAAGAACCCTTTTTAGGTGGTTTAAAAAACTCACAGAATGGTTTATAGAAACCGCGATAAAGTATAATAAAAAGCATACACCAATAAACCTGAATGCTCGTCATTAGGTACAGGTCGCTGCGTTTGTCAATCATAGATATCCTTATATTACGTCATACAAATGTTTGGAAGTATACTTCAAGAGCATGTGTCATAAACCACTGGATTGATCCTGCACCTTAATGACAGGGACGAGGCCACTGGTCGTGATCGTAAAATTAAGTCTCATCTCGTTATGAAAACTTTCTCAGGATTCCTCCCCTTTAAGCATCCTGTCTCCGTCCCTTTTTGGCAATAAGGTAAAAATCTGCTAATTTTGCATTCATGCGCATATTCAATCGTTTTGACCATATTACCTAATAGTGGTAATTTATTGATGGGGTTGAAGTTAATATATTTCAGGCGATATCATAACTGAAAGACTAAATTGTTAAATGCTTCAAGTGAATGGTAACAAATTACCTCATCACGAAATAAGCAGAAAATAGCGTTACATTTATCGTTTTTTAATAGCTAAATAACGTTAGCATACAGATTATGTGGTATGTCACGAAATTATGTCTATTTACAACATAAAGCACTATTTCTCTCCTTTATTCTCTCCTTGGTACAATTTGGTACTATTTCGTTTTGTTGCAAATACACCTGCATTTCAAAGCGCGCCTATATATTCAAATCAGGGCCAATCCAAAGCCAGGAACGGAGCCAAAACCATTGATGGCCTATTGATAGCCATAACAAATATATGTAAAAATCAAGCGAATAAGATGTTAAAAGAAACTAACCATTCGCATTCTGAGCCACATTACATGGTCGTAATGAAGTGAACCAGAAAAATCTTGCGTCAGATCTCCTGGTGCAATGTACTTGTTTAAGCCATCAGAAGATGTCAAGATGATCTGTGCAAAAAAAACAGCCACTCTTGAGAACCCTGATGTCACAAGAACTACTGTCCCACAAACATAATCTACATTTAATTACCAGGACTGTCAATCATATTATTTTGCATACTCTTGGTAGAAGACGCTACAGTTACACCATAATCCCTTGACGAAAGACAAATGCAACTTATGAAAATTTAACGAACAAACAGCCCAAAATTGCAAGAAAAACCTTGAAATAATGAGGCCCGATAAAAGTTGCTTGTTAAGTCAGTTCTAATTGAAAAACGGTATATATATTAGAAGAGATACCTTACAAAGGAAAATACTTAAAATTACAAGCAGAGTAGACATAAAATGTTACTGATGTTGTAGAGGGTGCGATCTCGAATGTTTTCTGCCTTCCTCTTCTATTTTCAAAATAATAAACACCATTTAGAAAACATTCAATTTAAAAACAATTCGTATTGCAGATAAAAATTCTCCGAACGTTTCACCATACGAATTTTTCATAGTAAGTCGCGGCTAAACGTATGCATCTTAATTTACCCTACTACAAAGAAGATTTTTATATCTATTGTCATGTAAAACTTTCAAAATCTTTTGGAATGAAATATACAGGAAAAAAAGACAAAGTTGCATAAGTAAGATGATCTTTAAGATAAGTCCAGTAAGGAGAATGGAATTTACATATAAAGATGATTTTAGAGAACGCTTCTGGCTCATGTTTTGTGATTAGGCTTTGCTATCAGATAAATCTGCAAACACTTATCTCAACAACAGATAAAAATGCAAATCTGAGTTGCATACATTGCTCAAGAACCGATAAGAAATGCAAAGCAGCAAGGACACTGTGTGAATTGCCAACCTACTTTGTTGCTCATCTCACGAGGGACCTTCGTATTCAAGTTCTTACTATGAATTATTAACGAAGACATTTGATAAAAGGGGGTGAAAAACCAAAAAGAATTGAATTCGCGCATGAATTTTAACAGAGTTTGCTAGTTGTTAAAATTTAATGGGCACCAATGCAAACAAAGGATAGAGCGAATGAAACTAGCTGCGGTACACGCACGCATTTCCCAATGCTTCTAAGCTTCAATCAAACATGCAAATACAAATACTGTAATTCGTTTGTTCTGTTACCTCAGGTTCTTGATGGGGATCAAGTGCTAATATCACACCTTGTAAAACTAATGACGGATTGTGAAACAGTAAAAGGTGAAGCAAAATACTGCGAAAATAGCTACGAGTGATGCCCACACGCGTATGAATAATATTCAACGTTAATAACAACTAACCTCGAATGTAAACTTGGTTGTGCTAAACGAGGCTCTGTGGAGACCTCCAAATCCATCTGGCTTGAGAACATATGCGTTGATGACTTTGAACGCGAAGATGTCCTAACAATAACAAAAGCGCTTTATAACATGTGTTTTGGCATCTTTAGGATCTAAATCAGCCCACAGTAGCAACAACAACTATTAGAAGATAAAAAACTTGGCTGATATCTAAAAAAACAATTCCCTCTTTTTCTTTTAACACACTTTTCTTTTTATAAGAATAAATTTGATAAGTATTTCAAGGCTCAAAATTGGCAATAATAAAGATGGAATTAAGAATAATTGCCACCGTGAGCCTGACTTTTCCTTTTCTGGGTATTCGAGCAAACAAGACAAGCGTGACTTTTACACAAAAAGGTTGAGGTACACTCATGATCATCAAGCTTGAATGTACTAGTAACCAGCGACTTATTTAGAATAAAGATCCCATTTTCAGACAAATTTGCGTTAGGTTGCATGTCATCCGAGGCAGAAACCCCACTGCCTGAAAATCTTGTGAAATGCCCATGCCTTTGTAACACAAATCAGATGAACAGCCAGCTTTTGCCTTCATTTTTTTCTACTGGGTCTCCAGAACCATTGTAGAAAATCCGGCAACTTGTTGCGACGATTTGCAACAAGGCCCCGCAGGAGGCTGCATCTAGTTATGTTGAGACAAGTTGCGACATACTGCAACTGGTCTTAAAGAATAACTTAAGAATAATTCTGGGCTCAGAATCACAAACTTGTAAGAAACATGAGGCTCAAAAAAATAAAGGTATTTTATAAGAAAGGAAGTGTGTGTATGTGTGAAGATGGCAGATGGAATTCACGGCGTATACAAAACTAGCCGGCAATCTGAAGCCTTGATTACCTGGTCTTAGCCAGCAATCATGTGACGATGAAAATCAATTGAAAGCCTTGGGATTACAACAAAATAATTGAATTTGGGGACCTGGTCCTCGGTTCCAGTAACACTGAAATGATTCTCAAGGTATGTCGCATCCGCTTAGGCCTTTGCTAAGTGTGTCCACAAATTCAACTATTTGTATGCCTAATTTGTATGCCTAACCCAAAGAGAACGACGTAGAGACCAACGATTTCATAGTAGCTTTGATATTCTAGTGTAACATCTACGCCAACCAACTCTCTACTTCAATCTTAGCTCTCTACCCTGGCTTTAAATATTAAATGATTTCCCGAATGGGTGTGTGATTTCGGTGCGAGAGATGGTGTGAGTGTGCGAGTGTTCCGTAACACAGGAACAAGATTTGCTCGTTTATACCGACAACAATCACCAAAGACGTTTCTTTTACTTCCACCTCTACCTTTACAAGTCAAAGAAAAGAAACGAAGGCAACCGATTAAAAAAGCCGGGGCAACAAGCCCCCGAGAACTGCCAGTAGACGTCAAACCCTTTGTTTCCGCGCAGCAGACCAGAAAGGAAGTAGGATATAAAAAATGTATGTCCCAATTTTCAATGTCTCGAAACTTCACTCCAAAGCGAGTACAGACAAACGAAAGATATTTTCGGGAGCTATGAACCCCCAACCTGTGGCTCAGAAATTATCGTTGAAATCTGTAGATGCAAAAATTTGCGTCAGTGTCTCTTTAGAAATGTTCTAGATGAATGTGGAGAATGTTAAAGATAACTAAGCATTACTTAATGGGCGAAAATAAACATTACAAAGGTTCTTGTTTCAGCATTACAAATGTGGCATTGGATTCTGGGAACATCAATGTGGCATTGGAATCTTTACAATTTTACCATTCTCAAATAAATGTTTAAAACATTTTCAGTCCGTGAAAGTGCTTTTAAGATTACTGGTCGAATAGAAAAGAGAAAAAGCACATAAAAACTCTGAGGTAAGAAAGTAGGAGAGTTGCTGGATCGACAGAACAGAAATTGGAGTACCAATTCCGATAAAATGAAAAAAAAGAATTAGGAAGCAAAAGCATCTGTCATGCAAATTCAACTTAAAATTGCAAAAATTACAAATGACTGACGCAGAGAAATTGAACAAAAGTTTTAAAATAGCTTTACCAATTTCATGTAGAGGTTTAACTATAAGCCGAAAAGTGCAGTACAAAAATTTTTCACACCTGGATTACTTTGACAACCGGCTTCATATCAGCCCATGTTGACAATCGAAGATCAACCAGGAAACTGAAACCATGAGCCTTTTCCTCCGTGCTACAATAAGAAAAAATATAATGCTTACTGTCAGACATAAAAAAGCTGACAGTTAGTCAAACCGCTTTCTTCTGTTAACAACACTACAGAAAACACGTGATAAATTGTAAGCAGCGTGAGTAGACAATAAAGGTCTAAGCACAGTTTCAATTAAAACGATATATGGAAGTGGGAGGCTTTGCTTTCGTGGGAGGACTATCGAAAATATTTGTAAAACTACAATAGCGAGAAATAACGATTACTAAACACTCATGTGAGTATATTTCTACTGTCTAGAAAGATTATCAATAATAACTTGCCAATGAAAATTCATTACCTTTACCCTCGCAAGTTCGTTTTCAACAGATAACAACATTTAAACTAGAAAACAATGTGGTAACTAAATACCACAAAAAATGCGGTAACTAAATTACATGCTGTTATTTACATTGCAAAGACTTCCTTGTGTTGCAAAGTTTGAAATATGATAAGTTTTCATAAATAGCTTATCTAGCCTTTCTTAAAAACGAAAATCTTCTTTAATCTGAAATCTGAAAGCACAGTTTCCATAAAATTGAAACCAAAAGTATGACAGATGAAACAGATCTGAAGCGACGGAAGTGGAAGGCAAAAACCCAAAAAAGCATGGCATATAATCTATATGTGATTATTACAATGAAAAATTACTTTAATCTGGAAAATGAATTAGGTTATCTAAATTATGCAACATAAATTTGACAGACTTCAATGCAACTGATGCACCATGAATGAGACATTTTCGAAAAGCCTTGACTTGTATTCAATTCAAATATACTATTTCATAGATACTGTTTCCTGACAAAACTATCAAATCCTTTCCATACTTTCAATGTTGGAGTGAATGAAAATGAGAATGAACCAAAAATGATGATGCTGGTGCTTTTGGTATCTCTGCGCCTAGGTTTTGTAATTTCCATTTCTAATAACCAAGTGCCTGTAATTGCCATTTCTAAGATTTTTTAAATCACGAATCTTGATTGGCTTCCACATCATGCTGATGGTTGAACTAAGCAAAACCAGTTGTTTCACCTGACTGATCTGCTCGCTCATCTATATCTCTGTTTTGTCTGGTATCAGTTGCCATAATCCTGGAAGCGGTGTTGGTGTACTTCCCCGTCAACTTCATCAAAGTGGTCACTTACTTTCTTTAACTATTGATCAAAATCAGACAGACCCATATGATTTGGCAACTTATTTCATTACATCCTATGTCACAGCATTAAAAGTATGTATGTAGATTAAATGTATGAGGTAGCCTGGAGCCACGGAGAATCCACCTCTGTGCTTTAAGAACTGTCACTTTTGTTTTGTAGCCTGATGTAGTTATCTAGCTTTCGTATGTCTTTTTAGTAAGGGGCTGTTAGGAGACTCCTTTAAGGCCAGCACTGTGAAAAAGTCAAATTCTAATTAGCTCTTTTGTGACTCTTGCTGCTGAGACGAAATTGAAGTCTTTTACTGGACTGTATGACAAATCATGCACATAGGTTGGTAACAGCAATGTGTATTTTCCTTGGGTGCAAGCTGACTCTTCATTAAATCATATCAATACTTGTCAATAAAATCTTCTGAAATAACTTAAAATTGCATGGTATAAAGGTACAATGGATATCTGTCAATTTTTCAGTTAAAAGAAATTAAAATTTTTTGCAGCAATGAGAAACAGATCCACTTCAGTGGGGGGTAACTCTTCTCAATGTACCACATCTTAGTATGTAAATCTGATTTCGCCGCATACCTAGACCTGGTCATGATTTTGCTACTTTGTGGAAAACTTTTAATCCTATTTTTAAAGACTTCAAAGAATCTTTGTAATTTTGTAACTTCAAAAAAATGATAGGGATATAGCAGTGGCTTGACGCAGTTTAGGGCACCTTAATATTGTAATCATCATCATCATCATCATCATCATCATCATCATCAAAGGCGTAGGCCTAGTGGCCCTTGGCACCTCTCACAATGGCAGCCCATTTGAGGCGATCTTGAGCATGCCTCATGGCAGTTGCTAGTGGAAGACCAGTGTCTTTTCTAACCTGGTCTTGCCATCTCAAAGGTGGTCTACCTCTACCCCTATTTCCCTGAAAATCTTGGATAAAAACAGACTTGATGTAGTTGTCTCCTGGTCTTCTTGCCATGTGACTGAACCATTGGATGGGATTGGATGGGATATAAACTAATGGATGGGATTTTTGCAGTATATAGATAGGGGCCCCGTTTCAGTTCCACTCCAAAGGGCCTTCTGTTCCTTTGTTTCACTACTGGGATATAGCCAACTCTCTTAGGATAAAGACAGCTTGTATTTCCTTGTCAAGTTTATAGAATTTATTTGCTTTCTTCTCTAACCAAAACTTTGGTTATAGCCTCTGCTGCTGATGAGTTATAGGCAAGATGTATACGTGCTTACAAACTTTGACTAGCACATTGACATGCCAAGCTCCATTGAATGATGACAGAAGACAATGTTGAGCATCAAGGTTTTGAAATGTTAAAATTTCCTCCTACATAAGTCAAGTCTAATTCAATACTGCCAGTGATTCAAAGGGCAACAACCACAAAAAAACTATTCCTACACATCACTTTATTTCACAAAGTGAATCATCATTAGGTCCACTTAGAACCCTCTCAATAATTCATCTGAACAATCTGGGATGCAGCTAGCTATTAATACTTACTTTCTTTCAAATGTTTCTGTATTGGCACAATTTCACGTGCAGAATACAAATTTCACATCAGCTGATATGGTTATGAGATTGACAGTTTTATCACCAAAAGTTTCGAAAAAAACAAAACCAAAAGAAATTCCATAGTGCAACATTTTCAAAGTGGAAAACAATCCTCAGCTAAGAGGCTTTAGTAAAAACCTTCACACTGGGGACCTGACTTGTAATATTTAAGACAGAAATATTCAAGTGTAAAAATTAACTAGAGCTTCGTACATGGAACACAAATTCATCTGGAGCTGACAAATTGTTCAGGCTTAGAAAGGCACATAAAAAGGTGTTTAGGTCTTATGCCATAAATGACAAATTACATTTAGACACTTTAATACGATATGAAAGTTACATAATGCCAATAAATTAAACAATCTTACCTCCTTGTGCTGGCAAGATAATTCAACAGAAGACCAAAATGTTCAACAAGCTGCACATCTTCATTTTCTTCATATTTAGGGATTGTTATGTAAATAGCTCCAGTAAGATCCTTTCCACCTTAAAACAGTATTTGAGTAGTCCATCATTGGTAACTTCGTCAAAGAAAATTTATGTAATACCATGTTTATTAATGATACATCTCAAAAACTAAAGAGTGCAAGCCTAGTGATGCCATCGGACTGCATCAGTCTTCTCAATGCTTCCAGAGCATCAATGTTGAAATGCAAATTTGTTGTGACCTGCCCTAAATTTGGACCATTTTAACTTGAAAATCTTTATGCATATTGTTTCAAATAAATGATTAAAAGTTAGAATTATACTACCTACCAATCTTTTATCTATCTTATGATCTTAGCAATAAAATGCTTCTTTCATTTTGTTTTTGCATTGTTATTTAACTGTTACTGATACCATTTATCACAAACACTAGAAAACCAAAAAATCTGTTTTCTTCCAATTCTTATGAAGTGAATTTGGCATTTAAAGGTGCCTGCAAAGCCCCTTAACCCTAGCAACTTATCTTCAATCACATTGCAACTACAACAAAATCAGAGATTTCTGCTGTTTTTCGCTGGAGTTTTAGGACTACAACCCCAACCTCTCTTATAAAAACCTCAAAAGTTTTTGCTTCAATTTCTGTCAACCAAGTGGTGTGGATTTGGGTTGATACAACTTTATTTCAGATATTAGACAATCATCACCCTCTTGAAATTACCAATATTTGCTTCAGAATAAAATCTTAAGTATAAAATTTCTGCACATGCTGTGGTGTGTGAAAAAGGATGGTTTTTAGTTGCAAATCTAAGATTCGCTCTTTTGCCATTTCTAGTTACAACTCAATCACTTTATAACAGACATGGTAAACAATCATATCTGTGGATTGCTTTTTATACAAGTAAAAGCATTCACCAAATAATATATATAATATATTGTAGAGCCATAGACATAGACATCTGGAAATGATAGTTAGATAGCTTTTAAAATATACATTATAGTGTAGCTATCACAAACTTCAGACAACCCTTTATAAAATATAAAAGAAATGTATCCCTTCACAAAAGAACAAGGTAAACTGAAATTATACATAGGTAGTAAAATTGGACATTTCTATTCAATTATCAAATGAACTTCAATTGTTTACCTGTAATGATATATGACAAAAACCAGCTCTTTTTAGATTAAAATGTTGGGTTGTTTTCATACTAATAGCCTCGAACTTGGATGCATATTAAGAAGCAAGATGGCCAAAAAGGCTTTTTCCTTAGAGGAGCAAAATTATTAGCCCCTCAGTTAGATTAACCACGCAACACACTTACACACTCTACACACTACTCTCTACACATCAAAACAGGCAACCACTAAGAACAAGCTGAGGCTGAGCTACCGTAAAATGCATTTTTGAACAACGTTTTATCTCAAAAACAAGGATTTTTAGCCATCATGGGTGCTTTCTCTGTGAATCTTAAAATATGTCAGAAATGAAGGTTGCATCACTCACTTCGTTGGCAAGTGAGGCCTGAACACCTCCCTAGAGCAAAAAGCTAGCAATCACATTGCTTACACCCTCTTAATCTAAGAACAAATAAAGAACAATCCAGCCTCAGATTTTTAAAAAAAATTATGAACGGTCAGCCTGAACTTAAATTTACTGGTTCTTACAAAAAGTGTGTAAATGCTTTAAAACAAACATATATATAGGAGGTACTAAATCTTTAATTGTTCGTTTTGTAATTTTGAAACTTTGATTATAATTGAGTTGGTAAATTTAGTTCTCTAGTGATGCAGACATTCATTTGTAATTAAATTAGTAAGGTAATATTTTTTTAATTAAGGATAAGTTTTTAATGGAGGGCTCCTTGGAAAAACAGCGTGAATTCAAATGAAACAAGTGAAATGAAAATGTGTGGGTGGAAATAAAAATAAAAAACTGGAGCACAAATGGGAAGTAATTTACTATTCTATTCCTTCGGGTGACACGACAAATTTTAGCTTCGTGTGTCAAAAAACTGTAGTAGCCAAAGAACCAAAAGATAATGAAAACAATTTTCAGTAGTAGATATTAGATGTATGAAGACGGAAATAATAGTCTGAACTAGCTTTGTCAACATTTATATGTATTAGAAGCTGTTTGTTGTATATTTGTTAGTGCATGGATACGATTTCATCTCCGCGTTGTTCTCCACAAAAAGGAAAGACAATAACGAATGAAGGTCTTTGAAAAAGGCGTGCTTGGTAAACATACAAACAAGTACGCACTGATACGTTTTAGAACTAGGTCGTAAAATAACAAATATTGAATAGTAAACTAATTTCTGAATACCTGTTATAAATGCCGCTTTTTCTGAGAGAAGTTCTTTCACATCTAACGCCCTCGGCAAGTCTAGTCTGATGTCTCCTGAAGTAAATGAACGAGCAGTCGTTACAGTGGGGGACAGTTCCTAATGAAATGTCGTTATTCATCATTCCTATTTACCAGCAGATTTAACTAATCATTTCCAATCCATCAAAATATTCCGTCCTTAGGTAATAAACAACTTGGGATGGATAACGAGTTGTCCCATAAAACAATAGAAGTATCGAAAAAGATTTGCATTAAAATTTTAGACTGATTTCTGGGGGCAAAAGAGGAATATTGACATAAAAGCGCAAACTATGATACACAAAGAACTGTGTGCAAGTTTTAAGTGGAAAACACTACCATTCAAAGACTACACGACCAACCCAATCAATTGTGAATTGATCGACCCTTAATGGCGTTCAGCCAACCATCATCATCGTAGTTAGTTTGACTTTGGAGCGCTCTTTCATACCCAATTTTCCGTCATGTATAGGACTAGACCCTGTAGTTAGTCAAAAGTACTAAAATGATCCGATAAATAACAATTATGGCAAAGTAGATTACATAAATCTAGACTGAAATGCTCATTTACGAACCTGACAAAGAGAAGAAGGAGGCCTCGCTGTCAGACGAGGCCTTAGACCATCGATCCGGATTGCTGCTCATATTTATAAATTCTTTGAAAACTTAAGTGATCTTTTCTCAACAGCTATCATCTTATGATATGTAAGAAACATTGTTTTTAATTCTTCAATGTTCCATCAACTGACGTATCGTCATGTTTTTGCCATCAATGGCCACATTACTTTCGTACCTTGATAACCAATTATTATTAGTTACCCATTCGCTTCGGCCTGGCCAACTTTTACATAAATTAGCATAAATCAGCATTGCAAGTATTGAAGTGAATTATTACCCTTTCCAATAGCAGAGGAATGTCTAAGTATCAAATAATCAGCAATTTGTTCATAACTGATAATTCGCTTTGGCCTACAAGAAATTTTAACATTATGATAGGCACTGAAGTGGACTTAAACGAATATGAAAGGCAGATGAACATGATTAGGAGTGCATTGACACATCAAGTATTGGTCAAAAAAATTTTACCCGAATTTTCCCACTTTCCATACGTTTTCGAAAACTTTATATAAATTACATTGCTTTGTATAAATTTATATAATTTATAAAATTACGATGAAAAACATAAAATAGTTAATGTAATATATTTTGTCTCAATTAATTTATACATATATGATATAATTATCTATATTCAAGTTATTTATACGAGCTCTTAAGTTGTATATTAAGATATTACAAAACTTGTCCAATGCCTGAAATTTTTATTCCCGAGTATTTGCCTGAATTTTGAAACTTTTTTGAAATATATGGGGGTGTGACACCCCCACACCCCAAGTAGCTACGCACCTGAACATGACAAGAGGGTGTATACAGGGAATTATGAAAAGCCACGAAAAGCTTATAAATCGACAAAGAAGCCTTTGTCTGTCTTTCTGCTAAACAATGTAAAACTTATTCGTTACAGATGGTATGCTTCCATGTAAACGTGCATGGTTTCCCAAAGCATGAACAGCCCTAATTCTTATCGCCAAAATTTTCAGCTATCTGAGGGGCCCTATCTTGCTTTTCGCGTGCTTTCAATTTTTCCATTTTAAAAACGTGCCCTTGGTAACATCATTTAGTTTACGATGTTGATAAGAAACACCAGCCAATAGATATAATAGGCACCGAGTTGCGTTTCCGGCAATAATCGTTTCTTTCAATACCAATGACGAGTCGTCGTGCGTTCGTGGAAGTTTCCCGTGCACGGGAATGCTGATTATCGAGGATTTCAGTGCATTTGCACCGATGAGTGTTCATCGATTCTTCAACATAGGAGGAGTTCAGGGGCATATCTCTTCAAAAATTTGGAATTATTTCACCTAGACTCCTTTATAATGCATCTAATTTTTCTAATCTTCTAAGAACCCATGAAACATATTGAATTATGCTGAAACTGGATGTTGGAAGAAATTTTTATAAAAACTGCTTACTAACTACATAGACAACTAATGCTTTATCTAGCCGCCGAGTATTGTTGTCACTGAATATTATTCAGTGAAGACTTGCGTATTAACGAATAGGTTAAAGAAATAAAAGAAAAAAACGAACAAATTTAGGTACAAAAGCTCAGAGTTGCTTTCATTAGTAGTCTGATTGCGCCCCTGTGTCGGTGTCAGTGGTAGATACAGTGTCAGCAATCAAATATCTATCGATAATGGTAAAATCTTGAGTATTGAATCCATAGTCAATTTCTGCATTTAGTCAATTACAGCTGGATGCAAAAGCCGCCTTGCAAAATTTATTATTTTCTGCTAATTTATTAAGAACTATTACATTTTGATAAAATATGATGTGCGCACCGGTGAAGAAAAAGAAGTGTGCCCTATGAAAACCTTTTCGTACCAATTTGTGTATTAGTCTGTGCAGGCCCGGCGAGAGCTTTTACAGGAAACTCTGTGGGAGAAGAGAGATTGGGCCAATGGTGACGTCATTAAATTTGGATTGTTATTGTTGTTGCTATTGTTAGGTATGTTGTTATTACTTTTGGGGCCTCTCTCAGCCCAAGACCTGGGGTAATCCACCCCTGCCTCCTATCAGCGGGCCTGAGTCTGTTATCAGTTCATTACTCACTACTCTAGTCTATGCTTTGAACATGTCTGCTGCGCATCGCCAGTCTGGAAATGATGATTACTCACGTCGTTCACACGTGGTGTTTTCAGCTCGGAAATGAAAATTTTTCGACATAATTAATTTATTGCCCATACAAAGCGATAAAAAAGTGGCCGAGAATTAATTTGATAGTTTACCATTAACTTCGTGAAAGCGCTCATTCAAGGTTGTGCTTCTTTACAAACCAGCATTTCAGTGGGGATAAATTTAATCTTGCAGATAAACGGACAAAATTTCCAGCAATAGATGTTTCCTATAATTTTCCGTGTTGGGAGCATTAAACGTTGGGAGAATTTTTAGCATTAAACATCAAAAGTTTATTTAAGGTGTCCAACAGCAAAATATCGATAAATCTTGTCATTACAAAGGCAAAGGTTACTGATAGCGCCTTTTACATTTACAAGGATGCATAGATACGAAACTTAAAGACATGACATGGGTCGCTTTGCTGAGACATGGCTGAATAGTTTGTTATTATACTCGTACATATAAACTGTTGTAATTCGTACATATAAACTAAAACTAAAATAGCATGAAATTTGAAATAATGAAGCTTCATTTATTTATGAAATTAATCATAAATAAGTTCGTTGTTATCAAAATTTTGGATCATTCAAAAAAGTCCATTTTCTAGCTGTTCTTCTATGCTCAAATTGCAAAGGGCTTTTACTTTGTCGCTCCTATTTTTGCTTACAACTGCGATTGAGCTGGAGTGCTTGTCTTTGCCATATTCATTTTTCAATTGATAGATCAACTAGAATAAGAGAATAGAATTGTTTTAAATTGAACACGAATAAGAGAATAAAATTTTGCAGCAATTCAGAAGGATCCTTTGCAAGTTATGATATCCTAAGTATTACCTATGTCTAGCGTTACACTAAAAGCAAGGGTGTTTGAGTTCAGGGAAAGAAAATGGAATTTGGAAAGAATTCAAACAAAAATTACAATGCATGGACAAATCTGTAGTATCCGCTAGATTAATTAATTTTTAAGAATTTGGTAAAGTTTAAGAAGTATTTTTGACAACAATGCTTCTAAGATTTATTAATCAAAGCAAATTTTACTTTCCCCTCCACCCCACCAAACAGACTAGCTTTGGGTACCCTAGTAAATAAACAAGTGCATATAAATAGAAAAATGGAAGCAAAAAGCAGTTCTCAAACTCTATCCTGCTTGGAAATTGTTGGGATAAAGTCCACTACTTTCATTACAGCCATTGGATCTGTCTTTTTTTCTGGCTTCTGCTTTCATAAGAGTTTTAAAGCTAAAGTCAATCCCTGTTGCAGCCTTACCCCAAGGAACTCCTCGAAATCGATTGCTCCAGAGCCATCCTCATCAATGTCAAGAAAGCACTGCTCCCTTGTCTCGGCATCTGATTTGTCCCCCATATCATCGAGTACATGCATACTTATAAGAAAAAAGTTGAAAACTTCTAGATCAATAGGCGCATTTACACATTCTCAATTTAACAAATGTGCTATGTCGCATGTGCACAATCCAAACTTTAATTTTGCTTATCAGTTGACACTTTCTACTTTAACTTTACTTTTGATTTAATTGTTTGAAATAATTTTCACAGCCTCTCAGTTCTTACTGATAGAAGAATAGCGTACTACAGGACATTCCAAATTGAATGCCTCCCTCCGGACATTTAACTACGCCTGCCATAATAACTATGCGTGGATTGGTCTTAGTTGTATTGCATGAAGTGAAACAAAGATTAAAAAGTTGTTTAAGCTTAGAAAATGTTATCAGGTGATAATTCTTAACATGCATACATTGCAATGACAGCTAAATTGTAATATAATTGTTCCCTTTCTGTCGAATTTTTCTCCTTAAACTTTGAATGTACTCACAGCTCTGATTTGTCAATCAATCCATCGCCATTTATATCAAAGCACTGAAACTGAAATCGCAGTTCCTGTATGTCAACTGATTTGAAGTCTGAAAATCTGCTTGAAAGAGCTTTTATTGTTTCTTGTCCCATATCTATCAAAAATGAAGAAAGTGACTTTTCTATGAAAAGTGATTTTAAGTGTCCCCTCCAAATTAACTTTTGCAACAACACCTTTTGAAGCTATGAAAGGTTTAAAGGGTTTGAAGAAGTAGATTTGACTTGAACCACAAGTTCCTTTCAAGTTGAATGCGAGTACAAGCAATGCATGCATCTTTGATTTGCTAATAGACAGTATTTCTTCTACAAACATTTCCACATTTCTTGCTCTAAACTTACAACTAATTTGCAATGGTTGTTGGCCTTTTGGCTCTCGTTTCTTTGCAACACAACGAGGAACGGCAAAAAACAGCTTTGTTTTATCATCAATCATATCTATCAAAAGATATCTATACATATTTATAATTAGAAGATGTCTATCAAAAGATAAAGAAATTCAAGCTGCACTGCTAGGAATCCATAATGTACCTTGAGTTTTTTTGAAGCCGAACTTTTTGTATTATATTTCTCATGAGTGCAAGAAAAAATCAAGCTTGCTTCAAAATGGGTTTACTGATTCTTGATTGTGTAAACAGAGGGTGCTACTGTTACAATATCAATCAAGCAAGCAAAAGCTTACCGTAAAATTTTCTTCTGGCTTCTAAGTCAATCTTCCTTTCGCACACTAGATCTTTCCAGAAAGGCTCGTGGAGCTGGTGGAATAAAGATGTGTGCAGTGGTACCAGCTCTTCAGCTCTTCTTGTTCCTTGGTAGATAAATAAATGATACCAAATAGAAGACAGTGATGAAGAAAAATCGAAATATATCAAGAAAAGAAATAATGCATCGCACTAGGGTCCTAAGCAGATTTAACGAAACGAAAGCTGATAAGAATCTTGAGGACTGTAAACGAAAAATAAATAAATGTTTGGATTGTAGAACAAAGCCAAATTCAACTATGACAAAAAACAAAATAGTTCAGTACCGCAAAATTTGAAGATGGCACGAAATATTGGAAACATATCTATGTCTTCGCCTTTTCGTACCATGCTCAAATGCCATCAAAAACTCACCTTAAAATGTTACAGATAATTGTAAGTTTGATAAACTGTAAAACCAATTTTGAAACCTAGAAGCATTATCGTCGATCCTAATACCCTTTTTGAAAAGGGTGAAACTGTTACAGATGATTGCAGAAAATCTTAAAGATTGATTTGTAAATATCACGTAAGATTCTAAAGGCTACTAAAGCCGGTGGCCAACTGTCACTCAAAATTGGTAAAGAAGACCCTTTAAATAAAGCTGTTGAGTATGAAGATGACATCCTAGTATTAAAAAGATCGAGGAGTATTTTTGATGCTGGAAATAGTTTCATTTTAGGCAAGTTGCTTTTGAAGTGGTTTTTTGCCAACTTAGACCCTATTTGCACGAGACCGGTTCCAAAAAGATTCGTATCCATTTGAGTTCACTTAGGCGTTCTGATTACACGAGACCAGCCTTCCTTCATCCCATATTTTCATTTTTTCATAACGTTTCACCGCAAAAATAAGTCATACTACAGATAGCCAGTCACAATCCCATTGTGGTGCCTAGAGAAAAGAATGAGAAACTAGGGAGCTAACGCATGGGAGAAACTAAAGCCTTTTTAGCAGTGAGATTTCACGAAACGCAGAAATTGCTTAAAAAGCACGGTGTTCATATTTTTGCACATGAAGACAGTTTCAGACGTAAATAAATTTGAAAGGAAACTACTTTCAAGATTTCACTGCTTAGGATCAACGCATGAATGCTTTTAATCTTTGGTAGATTCCAAGAGAGTTGCACACACTCAGCTCAGTTTACCTTCTTTTGTTAAAATACACCAACTTGTTTCTAAACAAGCCACATTATAAGTTTAGGTGAGGCAGTTTTATATTCCTTTCTTTTAAACAGGGTCTTCATACATCTTATCATTAGTAAAAGTCTCATTTTAATTCCCAAATTTGTAGAAATGCTAAATCAATCTGACACTGAAATAAGGTTATTATTATTATTATCATTAATTATCATTGTTATTATTAATATTATTATTCCCAATTATAGCCGTGTTATACACCACAATCTATATAGAAACTGAGCCCCAGTCAATATATTCGGTAAAATAGCTTCCTGTATGTATCTGGCTGTATCAAAAGCTTGGTTAAGTTGAATAAGAAATTGTAAGCTACCCAAAAACCAGTTGGGCCGGAATCATTTTCTTCCACAATCCTATGAACACTTTTCAGTGAACAACACAGGCTTACACCATGGGGGAAGGTGGGCGAATAGATATTGGGGCAATCAGATTCTTTCTGGTAAAACAAAATACTAGGGCAATGACTTCTGAAAAGGCAACAGAAAAACTACTATTTTGACATATTTAAAAGATGTTTGCAAAAACAAGAAATAAATCGTAACTGTTTATCAACGGTAAAAAAGATCTCTTTATCTAGTGTAGCACTTTTGAATGAATAATCATAAAATCCTTTAAATCTATAGCCTGGCTTTACGAAGAAGCAATATGCTTGCAATTCTACATTTTGAGCTACATAAACAATCTTATGATATTAATGTATATATTTTAATATCAATGTGATATAAAGAGCCTTTGTATGAATCAGCCTAGAAGGATTTTAGCCCGGAACCGCATTATTCAGCAAAATCCGGTCCTATACCACGATTTCTTAAAGGCCGGACTTAACTGCAAGAAAACCTTTGCAATAAAACTTGAACATTTCAATTCAAACTACCTATTAACAATCTTAAAACGGTATGTCACAGAGATTTTTACCAACAAGGAACGCCAACTTTACGTTCCATGACTCACATTTTGAAGAAAACGCCCATGACTTACATTTTGTTACGTTGAGACAGTTTCAATATCATAAGATTACATAACAAAAATACGATTACCCCTCTATCAGCGTTTTCTCGTCGAATTTACACAAAATACAAAATTGAACCCGCCGAGAAGTGGGAGGGGGCGCAATTGTTCTGTATCCGCAGAGTAAAGATTGAAAATGGCTTTAAAAAAACAAACATTTAGTAAACTCAAGCTTTTCGTAGCGTATAGTTTTCTGACGTTTTAAACTCTGACACTCTTCAGAGTTTAAAACGTCAGAACATAGATCGAAAACTTTACGCTAGGAAATATATATATCCAGTTGTGGATCGAAATAGGCCAATCAGAAACACGAACAGTATAGGTTGTCCAGCCAGTGCCGTTTGCCTATTGAGAATGTTACCAATGGAGTCCTAAGGTGAAAAAGAACTGCTTTTGTCTACACAGTAGCGGTTTTTTCGTGCTTATGTAGATAGATTCTAAAACTGCTAGGTGGAACGACGATCGAGCTTTACCAATAATCCGAAACATGTCGCCATTATAGTTTTTTGCACAATCTGGGTTTTCTGGTAAATGCTGCCCGATAGCAGAATCGCAGGTTTTAGTTGTAATTTTAGATTTGCAAGACCGAGGTGGCTGTTCTCTTTGGGGATGGGTTTTGTTTCTAATATTAGACGGAACATATTCTATCCTCCAATCTTTGGGTAGTGCGTCCTACGTAGCCAGAATCACACTGGCACGTAAACGCATATACAACGGAACTTTTTGTGTGGCAGGAACGCAGTCCTTTTGAATAAAGAACGCAGAGTAAAGATTCTGTGCCGAAACACAAGGTGGCAACAGGCACAATTTCCTCTGCACATCTTGTACGCAAGGGAGGTTTGGATAAGAAGAGTTACTTATATAATCACCACAATGGAAGAGATATAATTTCATTTCATAAAAATCATGAATATGCTGGTTAAAAGTGAAAGAACTTCTTTTTTGAAATTCTTCTAATAAAAGTGTGAAAAACTAATCTCACTCTGTCAACCCATGCCAATCATTTTGCTCTACAAATTGTAGAGGCTCAAAATAAGGGGACAGGGTACTTTTTCGGGCAAAAAATCTAAGCCATCCCTCTACTCGAGCTTTGGCCGTGCGTCTTGGCACGCATGTATAACACATTGCGTTATCAAAATCGCATAATGATATAGACCCTTGGAAACAGACACCGCGGAGCGCTGAAAAAGTAGGGTATCTAGAAAAAGTGGAGGGAGGGAGGCGAGCTTTACAGGTAATTTAATGCTTAATATTTGGCATTTTTGCAAAAAGTAGGGGGCAGGCAAAATTTGCAAAACCGTTTTGCTGAAGCCTTCCCAAACCCCCTGCTCCGCAGTGCCTGTTGGCAAATTAGAACAGACTGAAATATGCAACATCAAGAAGTTTTCATTGTCTTTGATACTTTCTACTCCTTATTCTTTGGAAAAGCTTCGAAAAAGAATTACTGAATTTGTAAGAGCCATTTGCTAAAAGTAGTAGAGATTTACCAGTCAATACTCGGGTCTTACTGGCAAGGTAAAGGTACAGGTTATTTGGTGTCTTAGCTTATCTCAATCGCTATACTTTTGTCAATTGACTTGCTTTTAACACTATCATCGGCTTATTATATCCATGAAAGCGATTTTTCCAGTTACAGATGAATTTGTCTTCGATTTAAAGTATCGGAACTTTTCAAGCTTTTTCCTAGAAAGTTGTAGAAAGTTGTGTCAAATCATCTTGCTACTTTTTTGTTTACTCCTGTATGTTGCTTTAACAGAAATATAGTTGAAATCATCATTGAAAGAAACAAAACCAAAAACTTACCAAATGAAGTGTAATTTGCAGGCGATTCAAAATAAATCGTTTCGTGTTTTATTGGAAAACTTGGTCGAATGCCCATATTAGCTGCAACTGTGTTTGCAACATAAAGGTGAGCACAGCTTTGTTTATTAGAGGCACTGCCTTATATATATTTGCAAGTAATTTGATTTGACGTCACATTTACATATTCAATGGAATATAGGTAACTTGCAAAACGATGTCGTCAGTTTTGAACTACAATACACAGACGTTCCAACCATTTTATCATGTAGCATTAAATACAGTATTTTAAACGTGACATGACGTCATGTAACGTACGTATTAACTTTCTTTAAAAATGTGAGAGCATCAGCAATAAAGAAGATTGAGATGATAATAACATTTGAATGCATCAGATCTAATGCTAGAGTTGAATTGATTTTTTTTTTGTAACCCACACACGCAGATTAATGTTTTTATGAGGCAATTCATCAAAAAAATTTAAGTAGCAGTAAGGAGTCAAGCATAAAATGGTTTTATCTTTTGTGGCATAACTCCAAAAAACTATTTTAAACACTTGACTTTCTGAAAGAGTATATTTTTATCGCTAGCAAAATGGAGGGTTGTGAGAGTTTGTTTGTTAAGGGGAGGGCAACCCCTTCAAAATCAGCCAGTTATGTTAGGTTTGGAGAATTCATTACTTGGCAATGGGAACCAACCCTTTATTTTGCTACTGATCCTCCATGAACGAGCAACTCCCTATCAGTGTTTTTGAGTCGGCGAAGATGGTGAATGATGTCATAACACAACAGAAAATCTTTAACATAAATGGAAGTATATAGGGTGTGGTCTTGGGTGTGGTTTCTAGAAGTTGCTCACAGCACAGCCTCCTTTCCTAACTTGTTAGGACGACATCCCTGCGAATGTATGTGAACATATATGGATCAAGATATTTTAAAGGTGCTACTAAAGATTTCAAAAAGCATAAAAATGGTTGTTTATTCAATTGATTCATTCCTACAATGTGTGTTCCATACATCAAAACACAAGACAACCATTTTGTCTAGATAATTCATATGCTAATGACAAAAGAAAGGTAAACTAAAGTGATTATAGAAAGAAAACAAGGGGAGTTGATAAGTAACATAACACCAACATTAGTTACCTTGGCTAAAAACTTAAGAATTAGAAGGGATTATTATGAGTAAAATATTTAAAAATATGTATAATTTTAAAGAAGCAATAAAACTAATTTAGCATACTAGATAAATGATCTAGCAAATTTTCCCAATTTTTCGTAGTATAATTAAACCATTCTCACCTCAGTAATAAGGAAAACAAAATGATTGTCAACGTTAAAGAAAGTTCAAATGGTTCATGTTTTCATCCCAGCAATATATAAAAATTGTATCCATTTAAACAAATGAATTTTCATCGGAACAAAACGAATTTTCATTTAAAAAATCTATTACCCCTAACTGGGATTCAAAAAGCGTCTCGAATTGTGAAAAATGAAGCTGGCAGTATACAGTACAGGCAGTGGCTTGAGGTGAAGAAAGGTGGAACCCTGGAACAAATTTTGGAGCCGTGTTCTTTTATAATGCAGGAACATAGTTTTGACTAGACAATCATTGACACTTTGGCCAGCCTGGTGATTACCAAAGGCAAAGGTGTGTTTTGGCCTCCCGAAGGACTTAATTAAAATACCACGGCAAGTTGCGTCTTTTCATAACATTTTTATTCATTTGATTAACCTATAGCACGAGTCTCACTTTGCTCGGTGAAGCCTAATTATAAGAGTGCCATTCGTTTTTTAACAACCTCTCAACTCTCATTTTGTTTCTTTATATGCAAACTTGATTTTTTCTCTCGGTATAACCATAAGATTTTGAGTTACTTTTTCTGGCATCTTTTATACTGTTTGTCATTTTGATGCTTTAAGGTAGGACAGGTGCACCGGCTCATGGCGGAAGAAGGGGCTTTCCTTGTCCTATTCCAATCAAATTTCAATTACATTTGAGGTTTTTGTATAACTTTCCTTATTTACCTTTTCCTGTTAAAGGTTTAAGGTTTATCACGTCGATGCACCGACAGGCCAACTTACTGTTAACGTTTACTCACGACTGACTTGCTGATGTCTTCAACATCTTCTTACTATAACTTGTACTGCATCTTCCCGAGTTAGGATATCAACAGTAATTTAAATGATCCCTATTTATGCAAAACGAGCTGACTTATCTATTCAATATTCTCCCTGAGTAGCATATTGCACTGTCAATTTTTTCGAACCCAATACTTTTTACTGTAAAAATTTACTCTCAAACTTCGGCAGAACATTTGGGCAGAAGCATCAAATCAAAACCCTCCTCCTCAGCATGGAAAGCTTTTGATACAGAGCAGCTTTCCAAAGGAACAACAGAATGTCAGTACATGTTACCCATTTTAGAAGCAGCGAATCCAACATGCTTTTTTCTTAACGGGTCCAAATTGACAAGCGACAAATCATCGAAGGGTGGAAGTAGCGTGAAGAGTGAAGCAGAAAGAAAATAAATAAACATCAAAAAATTGTTTTAATTTGTGTCCCTTGAGCTGAAATTATACAAGCTTTGTTTTATGAAGCAACGGTGTACAGCGATTTAAGGCTGGCTTGAAGCCTAATAAACAATTGAAATAAAACGCTCGCTTAAAACTTACAATGTTTACATCGCATTTATCTTCATTCTTCCACGTACTCACTATTCAGCCATCTTGTGCCATTAACAGCCCCGCTACAATGTTATTGCTATATAACAGTTACAAAAACAAAGGTTGGGACACTTGAAGAAGATTGGGGTAAATTAGGTGCAATTAAATTCAGCAATGAATGACGTCCTATCAACAAGTACATTCATTAGCGGCTCTACAAAGATTTTGTTGTTGCTAGCTATAGACTTCCTACACCTAATCTCAAGCAAGGATTGTTGTTTCTAAATACGGGGTTCCCTAAACCAGCAACAGACAAACCTTCAGACGCCGAAAAGCTATTTAGTACATTAATTAAAGTGGCTCAGAAAAAACATAGCCACAATACCCCAAAATACCCCCAAAAAGGCTCATATTTGTAGCAAAACTTGACTAAGCAAAAATAATTTGCAAGGCTGTTTGTATGCCTAGAATTGAATCATGCAGTGATCAAGGGTGTAACGAAAGTTCGATGCATGTACGTTTAATAATTCTTCAAGTCTGAATGGAGTTCAACGAGCTGCGATAACAAATTGAATGCTCTGAAAATATACTGGAACGAACGGAATGAAGACCTCCGGTTGTCCTCGATGGTCTTTAACAATTCAAGAGTAATCAACGTATGATACACTGTAACTGAATTACAATACACGTTGGTAGGTATAATCGGACTAAAACACATTGATACTATTCAACGTCATTTACTAATTTGGCCTTTTCACTAAAATTGGGTGAGGCCCGATAATCTGTAAACGCTTCATAACTGCTATCAGAGGTTGATTTTAAAGACAATCGGTTGTCGTCAAGACGATCGAAAAGAGGATTCGAGAAGTTTGTTCCATCCTAAAATAAATAAAAAAAAGATATAAAATTCGCATCGAGAATTTTGAGGAGTACAATCAATGGATTAAGGTTAATATCGTGTGTTCGAGATCATTAACAACTATTTACCTTTATTTCTTCGAAAAAGCCATCATTCTCTGTTTCTTCCTGTAACCCTGCATATGCAAATGCTGGGTTGTCTACATTCACTGCAAACTGGTCCCGTGCTTTGCTACAGCAAGTGCTTGGATTAAAAAAGAGAGGAAATAATAATAATTAATCAGTTTTTGATGAAACTTTCTACCTAAATGCAAAGGAGGAAACCACAATTCATTACCGAGTTCCCAAGAAAATGTTGGGTGTCATCAGGGCTGTAAAATCGTAGATACAAAACACCAGAAAAAAAGAATGCTCCTAACTTTAAAGCTGTCCATTGACACTGTCAAGCGGTAAAGCATGGTGGTATGTTTGAGTTACTGTCTGCATCATGGCAAAACAAGAAAACTGTATGCAGGGCGTTACTAAGCTTAAGCGAAGCGCAGTAGTTGTAATATAACATTTAAGTAGGAATGCTTGACATAAACAGAATGACTATGCATGAAGAGAAAAGCTAGGAAGGCATCACACCAAAATGTGGCAGGCTGTTTAATCATATCTACCTTGACTTCTAGAAAATCAGCAGGCAAAAAGCGTTTGACTTCGAATAAACACATTGTGTTCACCATCACAAAAAGAAATTATCATAAAACGATTCAAAGATAGAAACATTTGACAGGGTCTGAAGAGTGATTACATGAAGCCTATATGAAGTGATTCTAGAGTTTTCTCAAATTTTTACCTGTATTTCCTCCACAGGACGACAACTACAATGATGATAACTACTGACACAATGATTGGTATGATAATTTTCATGTAATCTGCAAAAAATAGACTTTATTAAATCTCTGCATTTTAAAGATCCCAAAACTCGTTTTATTTGGATCCCAAAACTCCACTAAAACGAAAGCATTGTAAAGATGGTAATAGTCAAACAACACATAGTTATATATTTCTGCAATGTTCATAGCCATTCTTTGCTATTAGCATGTGTTGTTACTCGTCGCGTTGTGACTGATGGCAGACTTTGAGAAAAGCTGACCAAATAAACCAACTTTATTTTTCCAATCTTCAGAAACTTTAAAATTTATGAAAAGGGCGAACATGAGATTCTGGCAAACATCTCAAGTGATGCTACCATGCTATCATACTTTTCAAAAAAATCAGAAATCAAGAACTCTCTTAACCATATGTAACCTCGATTCATTAACAAATTTAAATGCAAAGCATATGCACAACAGACCCTCTCTATGATCTCAAAGGAAGGCAAAATAGCTGAAAGCAAATACATCAACTTCTCAGTTACCTGATACCGGCGACCGACTTGCTCTTGCTCGGTGGACTTTCGGTGTCACAGTTGTTGTTCTATTTTCTTTACTTGGTATGCTTTTCAAAAGAATGAAGAGATATTTAGAGAAGAGCTTGTTTTGTTTACACTAACACACAAGTATAAGCCATGGAAGTATTAACAATGTTTATATACAAAGAATCAGATTTCAGAAAAGTAGAACACTGTTTTAGCAATCTATGTTAAGCAGTTTTATTATGAGGGTCTCTTACCTGCAAACAACGGTACCATTTCGCACAGTACACCGCATTTTTTCGGGACAAGATACTCTGGCACAGCTAGGTCCATTTTCACACGAATCCCCAAAAAACCCAGAACGACACCTAAGAAGCAGATAAATCAAAAATTTATTAGTGCTCGTTGGCAGCTTACAGTGCTACACAAAACACCAATTCAAGGCATGGAAATACCACCACATCACGGTGAAGGGATCGCAATCACCTGAAAAAGGCTGGATTGGGGACCTGGAGATTTTGAAATGTGTACTGGGTTGCACTGTGCCTTATACTTACTATGAGTCTGAAATCATGTCGAAGCGTATCAAATGCTATTTTAGATGAATTTCGGAGAGGCGTAGCGATGATAGTCATCTGATATCAATTGGGTATTGAATACAAGTACGACTGCACATTAAAACAAAGCTACCTGCAAGTGGGGTTCCCTTGTTCGTTGAAAACACATTGACCGTCATTTGCACAATGTGCAAGACAGCTTTTCGAATCACATCTTTCACCTTTGAAGCCTGCGTCGCACCTAGGATGCCATGAAAATGGATGAATATCGAGACAAAATCTTGCAAATAACAACTGATTGATTGATGCAAAAATAAATGCAACAACGCAAATATCAAACTCTTTTAAAGCCCGTGTACACGGTACCAGATGAACATTGTTACCAATATCTGACGCTAATTTCATACGGTTATATACCAAAATGTGTAAAGCTCTGCCTAAAGGGCACAGGGCACTATATGACAGATAGGTAAGCAAAAAACGTCATTATATGTTACCTTACTTGTGACACTCTATTTGATAAACACTATTAAATCTATTAGTTAATAGATTTTCAGGCGTTCAAATAAACTAATCTCAGATAAATTTGTCGAATTAGCTATGACTAAAAATTTAAATAGATCAAAGTACTAACGTGCAAGAAACCGAATCGTCAACCAAAGTGCAATTGCCACGGTCGTTACACTCGGACCGATCGCAGAAAGGACTCACCACTAAAATGAACAAAAGGCGCTCATTAGTAAGGTCTTTATTTTCAAAATGTAAAATGTCTTACCCCAGTGCTTATTTCAATCGTTTTTCGAAATGCGATATTCAAATCTCTTAGCCATTTAACACAAACAGTTTAACAATTTTGAGACCGTTACATCCATCGACAGAATGACACAGCTACTGTTTGGTTTTTCAATGTCATATATGGTCTTAATCCTAAAGCCGTTACAATCCACTGTGTTTTACCTGAAATTGCTTTTAACAAAGTGGAAAACGAGGCTGTTTACTGCAAGATACAAGATACTGTTTTTGCCAGAAACAGAGTTTCAAAGAATTAAGGAAAGCTCATTCAAAAAAGGAAACGAAAAGGCACAGACGATTTCAAAGTATTCTCAATCAAGCAAAAACCCAGAAGATTTTCAAAATATCATTCTTCAAACTTCAATTTGCTTGTTAACTGGTAGTTTTCTTTCAACAGTACAGAGAAATGGACTCCCTTGAGTGTATGTGTTTGCCTGTCTAATTTTCTTAAAAAAACCTGTACTCTATCGTCTTTTTTATAAGGCTGTTTTGGCTTATCTTCAAAACCCACCTGCAGACTTTTGGCTCATGCTATCCTTTAATCAATTGCAAAATCAATTGACAAAAATGTTTAAACTCACCCTCTTGACACTGAAGGCTAGTCAGCGGCACATCCGAGCTGCAAATGCATTTCCTTTTTTGGTCAACTGCCACGCACATCTGCTTGCACGTTCTTGGCCAGCAAGGATTTTTGAATCCTACAGATTACAATTTGGTGTGTTTGGTGAACACATAAAAACCGTTTCAGCAAAGCAATATATATAACTGGAACAAAGTAAACCGCTTGAAAACTCATAAAAACAGTAAAGTAAAAGCAAGGAGTTCGTACAGAAGGGTTCATTCCTCAAAATAGTCCGTACCCCAGGTCACTGTTACTGAACGAGAAATTGTTTAAAAAATAACCAAAAAACATTTTTAATTACAATTTTGTAAACAAAATACCTGCTGGTAGAAGTTGCTTTTGACCTTGTACGATGCGAAAATTCCCCGTGTCACTGGTGTGCAACAATCGCTGTATTATTTGAACACCACCTTTTCCAAACTTATTCATTTTGTATAAAATTTTCGACTTCCAAGTGATACCATAGATGTAGTCTTCAAATACGTCAATTGTGAACGGATGGTCAATCAATGAGCTATTTTGCCTGGAAAATACCACTGTTCGACCTGACCCATCGATATTGATCGCACTAATGGTTCTTTGCTTTGTATCAGCCCAATACAGTCGCTTTGCAGGCAGATCTAAAGCTAATCCAGTAGGCCATTCGACACGCTGTGACAGGAATATCTTAGGACTGCTGCCATCCATTTTTGCCGTCCAGATAGCAGGTTGTTTTCCAAGATCGGTCCAATACATGTATCTACAAGAAATTGCAAACAATTCCGTAAAGAGTGGATGTTGTAGTATCTAAAACCAAAATCAAATGCTGATGACTAACACTTAACGCCAAAAAGATATTCAATATCGACTTGTGTTCAACTGTATTTTATAAAAAGTATTCTTGCAGTTTTTTGAGAAATTTCGTTGAAAAAATAAAAAGTACATACAGCTCGTTATCAAAATGACGTACCCTCTAATCGGATCAAGAGCAATGGTGTGCGGTTTTGTTAAAAGCTTAGACACAAGTTTTCGGCGGGTTTTCCCTCGCAGATCTGTAATCATAATTCTTGGCTTGCCCAAATTGAAATCAATCCAGTATAAATTGTCTCCAACCCAGTCTACTGCCAGCGACAAAGGATCAACATCAGTTATCTTGAGTTCCAATTCTCTGATAAATGTCTCAGACATATCTCTTTTCACACGGTTGTAAGATGACTTTTTCAATGCCTCTAAAAAGGTTTGAAAATATTCAAAAATACCACAATATTTCTGTTCTTTGATATAAAACACATAACGTCAAAAATATGCAGCTTTAGAACCAGAACCAGAACCAGAACCAGAACCCGAACCCAAACCTGAGCCCGAAACGATTATTTGATGAAATGGAATTTCAAAAAATAGTCCTATTGATGAATGAAAATTTAAGAAACTGAAAATAAAAAAGGTGTCTTACCATTGAAGAAGAATCCTTTTATCTGTCTTTGATGGCGACTGCCAATAAACAAAAAGTTTTTTGCTAAATGAAAGTCAAGGCTTTGAATCTTGATTGAATCGGTGATCATGCTGTTGTATCGGTACCTTCCATTCTCAGCCAACACGAATCGCCGTAGCTCATTTTCAATAGGCACTGCCACTGACATAGCAGATCCTAAAGCTTTACAACGATGAGGCTGTCCTACGATTGGATTGTAGCCATCTACGCACGAGCACTTGTAGGAACCGGCAGTATTCGCGCAGCTCTGGCTACATTTGCCAAATTCGTCGCATTCATTAATGTCAATACAGTCCTTTCTATTACGGGAGAGTTTGTGACCTGTCTTGCACCGACAGAAGTGTCCAGTTTTGAGCTGAACACACTCGTGCCGGCAGCCACCATTTTTTACCTTACAGCTTTTGTTCTGCCCTGAATGGAAAAGAGCTAAATAATGAAAACAGAAGAACTATAGAGCTCGAAATAAAGTAAACTTTTTCCTGTCACTTTAAGGGCTAATATGATATACAGAGAGGTGTATAGACGGGGCAACCCAAGAGCTTTTGTAGATTACTGAAGAAAAATCAAAATTCTATCAAGTAGGGCAGAAAACAAACCAAAATTATTTGAACTTATAAAGCCTACAAAGCATGTTTAGAATGAAAAATAGCACTACTGATCTTTAAGTTTCTGCGGGGAAAATTAGGGACTGCCTTTCTATTTGTTAGCCTATTCAATTTTGCACAAGACTTTCAACGACTATATTTTGAAAAACTCTTTTCGGTATTAAAGATTTGTAAACCGGGAAAAAATGATAAATTGATAATACCTGAAGAACAATATAACTCATCTTCGCCACCTTTGCAGTCGAAAAATCCATTACAGACAAGCTTCTTATCAATGCACTTTGAGTTTTGGCACTTAAATTGGTCTCTGCGACAAAATCTACAACCCTGCTCATCAGAACCATTCACACAGTGATTAATACCATCGCATCTCTTCCATTTTCTTATACAGAAGCCATTGGAGCAGCGGAACTGGATCTTAGGGTCACACCAATTCTTCTCGGCTAGAAGAAAAACCAAACAGAATTATGCGGAGCTGGTGAATTTACTGCATTTCATTTGCTACAAATGAAGGACATCAACAACAAAATCGTAAACAGCTGCATGGAAATGCATCACTTAACAAAGATTGGTGATTGGTGGGCCGTTACATTTGGGCCCTAAAGTAATAAAATTCAGAAATTTGAATGGCGGAATCTGATATTGACTGGAAAAGAAACGCTGTAGCTTTTTGACTTGGGCAATCAGTTCTGACAATGGCTAAAGGCAATCAAGTATTGCTTTTAGTTTTAATTGAATAGTAGGCATCAAAGCTTGCACTATACAATAACTGTCGTTCATAAAAATTCATAAAAAGAAAAAGCTGTGGTCCGTTGGAGAACAGGAAGAGAAATGAAGTGAATAGCGTCTTACCACAGAGGTGTGGGATCTCGTCTGATTTGTCACCGCAGTCGTTGTCTGCATCGCAAACCCAATTGCGCTTGATGCAGATGTTATTGGCACACTTGAATTGATCTTCTTGACACCTGGTAACATTCAAGGGGCAGCCTAAAAAAGGAGACACGTGTCTGAGGTCTCTTATTACATGTTCACGTAAGGGAAATTATTTTCCAAAGCTAAGTTTTCATTGTGACTAATACAAAGTGATGAAAAGCAACCCGGTAAAAGTTTTTGCTGCGGCGTTGAAAATTTGTCCTTTCATATGATAATTTCAACACGCAGCAAGTTGCAGTTCTGTTGATTTTCAGTTCCAGTGTTCTGCATCCCTTTGTTGAATCATCGTTTTGAAACTTGTTAAGACTGAGAAAATTTTTCGTTCACATGGAAATTTGTAAAAAAAAACAAGCCCGCGCTGGATTGAAATCTTTAACCACTATGGACAAAAAATTGTGCATATTTTCGGGAAGAGTTGCAGAAAATTGCAAACGTATTCATTCAAGGCAACCCTGGGTTTGAAAATGTTACAAGAGAAAACATAAGGTGTATCATTTATGAATAATAGCGAAAAGAAAATCTCGAGAACTATTGGCCTAAATAAGTACGCTAAACAATTTGTTCACGAAAACAGTATAGGTAACATGAAAGTCTTGTAGTATGATAAGGCCTATGTCCGAGAACCCGTTAATCCCACAGATGGACTAACCCGTAAAGACAACACTCCGTTACCTCAAAAAAAAGAATCTCACACAATTTTGAGATTTTTTTTAAGATTTGACGTGTTCGGGTAGAGATGTTCTGAGTTCAAATTTTTGTTGAAAGATGGCTTGATGATTAAAGATCCCTTTCACATCTGTCGATTGCATCTAAATCTATCATAAATCGTTTTAACAATAGACTGATTGATTTGTTAATACCATTATAACCATAAGCTATCTAAAACATTTTCATTTCTGATTTCAGTAGATGAGAAAATCAGCAAAAAGGTTACAGGGGTCAGAACGGTCTTAAGAAAAAAGGAAAAAACCTTTCTCATCTGAGCCATCCCTACAATCCATATCGCCATCGCACTTCCACTGTTTGCTGATACAGTGTCCACTGTTGCATGTAAACTGGTCTTGATGACAGCTTTTATTCTGGCAAGAAAACTCATCAGAACCGTCGCCACAGTCATCGTCATGGTCACATACCCATTTGTTATCGATGCATTTGCCATTTTCACATCTAACACAGAAACAATACTTGTTAACGCACCCTTCTGTGACTGATATGAAAACGATTTAAATGATGAGTAAAAGACACTAGATGAATTTTCGACCAATTCAAAGAGTGCCAAAGTTCCACAGTTTAGCAGTTCTATAAGCTCTTAGTTATAATAAAACAATAATAATTAAGACAATTACATACCGAAAACACAATTACATGATCATGCTACTTGACCATAGTAATCGAAATGGTACTCATATCAGTACAAAAGAGCTTCTTTCTTGAAACCAAAACCTAAACAAGGAGATGGACAAGTGAAGATTTACCTAAATTCTTTAGCGGGATCACATTCCTTTTTAGGACAACCATCCTCATCACTTTTATCCCCGCAGTCATTGTCAAAGTCACATCGCCAACGTTTGGGAATACAGCGGTGATTTTTACAGCGGAATTGCGTTGAGCGGCAACTGTGAGAAGCACAATGTTCTGGACTTTCATCGGAGCCATCATGACAATCATCGTCTCCATCGCATGCATAACGTTTCATTATACATCTGATAATCAAATATCTTTACTTATCACAGCATCGCACAAAAAGGATTTACAAAATGCAATGAGAATTTGATGCAGGCATAGCTCCAGATAATAACAGGCTATCAAAATAAATGTGATAAGAGTCCACTCTATTCAACATATCAAAGTGAAATATCTTTTCTATGGATGAATACATAAGATTTCCAATATCAAAAGACAGTATTTCCTCAAGCGTCTCTATTTTCTCCCGACGTTAGATACCAATCAGCACACAGGATTCTAACAACAAATCCGCTCCAACAAACAGCTAGAATTAGGCCCATTTATTGACCACTCTAGCGTTTTTACCTTACTATCTACATTGCTATTCTTTACCACAACGAAAAAAGAATCTCCATTTTCAAGAACTTCAGCGAATTAACAAAAAACTCAGAAAACAAAGCCTTGTAAGTTACCTTGAATTGTTACATTTAAAATGGTCTGGCTGACAAGTGCTTGACGCACAGAGGAGCGGGTCCTCGTCACTACCATCCCCACAGTCATCATCGCCATCACATTTCCAAGAGGAAGAGATGCATCGCTCATTTTTACATTTCAGACGATCTGCAACATCGATTTGAAAAGAGACATTGTCAAATATGCAATTAACTATTTACCGTTACTTACTTTCAAGTACAAAGTTCTACCCGTATCAAAAAGGCAAAAATATTACTACCAATCAATGGGGGATTAAACCTGAACGGTATACTAAGGGAAGCTCAGATCTAACATATCAATTGTTCTAATAGATCTAACACATCAATAGACGTAGTCTGCGCCCCAGTCCACAAATGCTGCTACGTTTATGGACGGTGCAATGTTGATGAACATTCTGTCCAGACAGAGGGCTGGGTCTAGTTTATGGAAATAATTTATGCAATGAAACCATTCAAACTTTGCAAGAACAATCTTCGAAGAAATATTCACTGAAGCTAAACAGGACGTAGATAAGATGGTGCATGAAGAGTTCAAAGTTTTACAAGGTTGGAACCATTGACAATTTTAGCTAATTGCATAATTTTCAAGGGTTGCATTAATTACCACCAGATCCTGGTGGAAACTGTGGACAGGATATTAATCAATATTGCACAGTCCATAAAAGTGGCAGCATTTGTGGACTGGGGCATAGGCTAGATAGACGCGGCATTTGTCATAGAGAAGAACTAACTATGTCCGACTGAGTGGAAGAAACCATGAAAGATGTTTACCTTTTTAGGCAATCGTCAATAGCATTAACGGAAAATTACAAACAAGCTAGAAGTGAATCTCAGTTAATGAATATAATAAAGCTAGGCTGCATTGACGGCACTAGAACAAACCTGCAGGACACGGGAACTGTGAAACTGAACAATTCTTCTCATCTGAGTTATCTTTGCAGTCCGGGACTCCATCACATACCCGGCTCCGGAATATGCAGCGGTGATCCTCACAGCGAAATTGGAACCTGCTGATCAAGAATTCCATATATATCCAAAGTTAAAATGGAATTATGAAAAGTAAAATTGGTTCCTGGTTAAAGACAAAAAAGAACCTCGTAGACGGCATGTTATTTTCATGTTTTAACGGGATATCTCCTTTCCAGAATTGCTGCCAATTAAATTATCACGACTTAATTTCATATGATACAGGAAAACTAAAACCAAATAGAAGCATACACGAAGCACTGTCTTGCCGAGCAATTCTCTTCATCGCTCATATCACCACAGTCATCTTGGCCGTCACAAACACGATACGGAGCGGTGCAGTTGAAATTCGAACACTGGAACTGACCTTAAAAGAGAGGAATCGACGTTGACAATCACATTTCATGTCCAATTCAGAAAGCAATTCAAAAAATAAATGAGTTTTAGGCATTGAGTCATGGTAAATAGACCTTTTCTAAAGGGGGTAATTTGGTTTTGGCGTGTTCACTGCAGTTTCATGTGATATCGGCATCCATTGTTGATAACTTGCTATTGATGCAAACTGTTTTGTTTATCAGCAAATTCAAATTTCTTTCATTAAGCTACATTTTGACAGCGTGTTTATTAAAAGCATATTTACTTATTGTCTTAAACATAAAGAAGAATTAAAGAATTATACAGAGAATGTCCGTGAGTGTTGCCAAAGACACTGAGATAAACCTGAAAGGTTATCGAGCCCAGTGCCCTATTACATACACTTGTGATATATATTTTATTATACAATCTGAATTTCAAAAAAAATTATAAGCAACAATAACAGAACAAGATTACAAGAAAGTGGAAAAGGAGGGGGACACGGCAGCTTCTAATTTAAGGTGAATTTTATGAGGAGAGATGAAATAGAGATTGTCAGAATTCATTAAAATGAGTGGAGCAGAGTGGTCGGCTGTATTTATACTAATAATGGTATAGTAACAAGTTGAAAAGAAATTTACTGAATAAATTTTTGCTTGGTTTGGAGCGAATCTCTTCAGGTATTTGCTTCCAGATTTGATACAAATAAAGGCAATAAATTTTTTCGACTGATTTTAGGTGAGTTCATGTGATAAGTTCCAGGTCAACCAGTAGCATTGAACATTGAGGCACGAAAATCATGACTGAGGCCCTGTTCACACGATACCGGATTCATTTCATATCGGATTCACTGACCCAATCCGATACAAATATCAAGCTCTGTTCACACGATACTGGATTCATTTCGTATCGGATTCACTCCTGTTCACACGATGACGCTACGCTTCAAAACTGCTCCAAAAAATTCCATTGTCTTGAAGCAGTTGCATAGCAACGTGGAATGTTGTTCGTTGTTTTGCTCTTTTTCTGATTGAATGCATTCTTTGACGTGACGGAAATGATAGGCTGTTTTGTTTTGAAGAAGAAGTATTTCGAAATCAATTTTCAAACAATCTAATTTTCCTTTGCTTTAATCTTGTGAAGCTCGTCATCATCGCAAGGAGCATATTAATTGTTTAACTGCGATCCACTGTGATTTTGTGTCTTGAAAAGAGTGCCAAACTGTTTTTAAAAACCCCGAAAACGAGGCTGCTTTTTCGAAACAGAGGTTCCGGAGCAAACCGTATCGGATTCATGCGTTCTCACGAGCTCAAAAGCGATCCGATATAATTCCATTCCAAATTCACTGCGGTGGTTTTGACTTCGCAAAAACGACACGGAGCGTATCGGATTCAAGCGTCATCGTTTGAACAGAAGGCCTATCCGATATGAAAAGCGATCCGATACGAAATGAATCCGGTATCGTGTGAACAGGGCCTCAGTGGATTGGGTACATTTGGGTATACCCTCGCCTTTCATCATGACTCAATGCCTTTAAAAACACAAGAATATAAAATCAACAAAATAAAGAGTGTGAGTATGCAGATTTTCAACTAACCTGTACAAATTAAATTAAATTACATAAAAATTACTTACCAAGCTTGCACTTTCTTTGAGGACAATTGCTACCTTCGTCACTGTTGTCGCCACAGTCATCCTCTGTATCACACAGCCAAACACTCGATATACACCTATGGTTTTTGCATTCAAATTCTCCAGCAACACAGTTGGACAAACAAACCTTTCCATCAACCGATAAACGATAATTATATGGGCATGCGCATTGAATGCTGCCATTTGCAGATATCAGGCAAAGATGCGAGCAGCCTCCATTATCAATGCTACACTTGCTTGCCACATTTGGTTGTGCTAGCGGATGTACCACCTTGCAAAAAAAAAATGAGAAAAGTTGTCATGGCAGGAACAGAAATTAAGCTACGTAACAATAGAAGTCAAGCTTTTTGTTACCCGTGAAGCATCGCATACAGATATTAAGTACGTCTCTATTTAATTAGTTTGTCATTATGTCAAAAGTGAAAGTCATATATGGGGAAAGTCATAAAAGCATTTGATTAACAACATCATTCCTACCTTTAACGAGTACACACCATCCACGTCCCTTGAAATTACTTTCTTTGAAAGGCCTGAAAGTTTGTGCACACTGTTAACCGTAGCCAACTGCAAATCAGACCAGAACAAATCATCCCCAAATACAGTTATACCAAATGGGAAATTTAGTTTATCCAACAAAACTCTACGATTTTTTCCATCAAAACTTGCCATTTCGATGTGATGGAGATGAGAATCTGTCCAAAAGATTCGCTCTGTGAAAGAGTCTACTGTTATTCCTTTTGGGGAAACAATGCCCTCGGTGATGATTTCTTTCCTCTTACTTCCGTCCATTCCAATCCTAGTTATGCAAGCCGAACGGCTAGTCACGGTGTAAAATAAAAAGCCTCGTTGCGGATACAAGGCTAGGGCTCTTGGCTGGTTGATCATGTCTGCAAGAATAGTTTTGTATTGACCATTGTAAATGTTGTAGACAACGAGGCTATGCACCTCACTGTCTGTCACGTAAATATTTTTGCTGATCCAATCCACCGCCAGGCTATAAGGATTTGAGAGAACGGTGGAAGGAAATTTTTCGGACTTTTGTGGACTGCTAAGTTTACCTTTGAAAATTTCCCCTGGTTGTGTATCGATCCAAAAATAAAGATCATCAGACTTTGCAAAGTCAACAGAAAAAAAGTGCCGGCCCTTGCGTTGCCACAAATCGTAAAAGCCACCATTCAAAGCAACTGTCCTTATTGTCGTTTTACTGGCAAAAAGTAATTGCGCAGGATCATAATTTCCATTAATTTTACATGAACTCGTGCTCGATTCCCATTGGAAACCATCTTCACACTCACATTTGTAAGACCCTACCGTATTGACACACTTCTGAGTACAAATAATGCTTGAAAAGTCGCTGCATTCATCAATATCAACGCAAGATCGTTTGTCGTCTTGCAGTCTATACCCTGCCTTACAGGCACAACTGTAGCCCTGAGTGAGATTTATGCAGATTTGAGAACAGAAATTGAGTTTTCTGTCACTACAGTAGTTGACAAAACATCCCTTCTCATCCATTCCATTTGGACAATCAAACTGTCGATTGCAGACTTTGTCCTTACTGATACATGTCTTATTGTTTTTGCAATCGAATAGATGGCTTTTGCAAAATCCTGGCTTTGTTATATTGTGACAATTTTTTTCATCAGAAGAATCCTTGCAATCTGGAATTCCATCACATCGTTTTGTAATTTTAATACAAATACCATTGGAACACTTGAACCTGTTTGAAGGGCAAGCGACTGCAGTACAATTATTCTCGTCACTACCATCGCCACAGTCATTTTCTCCATCACACATCCATCTTGAAATTACACAAAGGTGGTTCTTGCATCTGCAAAATGAAGTCAAGTACAAAAATCTAAGACAGATACGAACATTTTTAAGTGACATTTTTAAGTGCTATATCTACACACTTACTTTGAAGATAAAGAAGGCCAAATTTTACCCGAACTTCATTCAACTATCATAGTGACAAGATTCATAAGAATATTTGTATTGCAACTGTATTATTTGTATTGCAACTGATTCCGGTATCCAGTTGATATAAAAATCAAAAACGTAATCCTTCTGGTAAAAAAGGCAGGAATATTATAAGATCATAAATGCTGAGTGCCATTCAACTGCTGGTTTCCTAGAGCTGACTGTAACTGACCATGTAACGTAGCAGACTTGGGTATGAATCGAGAGTCTTCCGAACATATGTTTTAAGGGCAAACAAAGTGAGGAAATTGTTATCAAAGGCAGGTATCAAAGGCGTTGGACTTAGTACCTGAACTCATCTCTTGTGCACTCACGAGTAGGGCAGCCTTCACTCGCTTTTTCATCCGAAGCATCTCCACAATCATTCTCACCATCGCATTTGAAACGCAGAGGAATACATTTGTTTGTTTTGGGACAAGCAAACTCGGATGCCTTGCATTTCTTCTTCGTGCAGTTGTTACGCTCATCCGACCCGTCCTTACAATCTCGATCACCGTCACACACAAAGCGCTTTGATATGCAGCTTCCTGTAATTCATGTATAGTTGTTTACAGCACACACAAGTTGAAACATTAATAAGTACTTTTCGCTTAACAACTTTTTTAAAATAAACGTCGGATAATGACTAAAGTTATGCAGAAGCGGATCGTTAATAACGCTAGAAGAAGAATGGCGCATTTGCTTTGTTTATACAGAAAACGTTCTTAGAAAAAAATCCAATAAAACCAAGAAATATAACTGTCACAAGCTCCACATTGCTATCGGTATAGAAGTTTATTTGGATTTGGTCAAAACTGTACTTTTGTTACTGTTGCTACATTACGGTCGCTACCTTTGTTACTACACTTTTGTTACGGTCAGCTTTGTTACTCTATATAAGACTTATGTCGGCCCTATGGAGACTTTGATTCTTACCGTCCCCGCACTTGAAATGGGCATCTGGGCAGGTCGCATTTTTTGAGCTGCATTTCTCACGAGGCTCATCACTAGAGTCGCCACAGTCATTTTCCTTGTCGCAAAACCAGGTATCAGGTATGCATCGACCATTCTTGCACTGAAATTGCCCTTCCAAGCAGGACTTCCGCTTGCAAAAATCACCCTCATCCGAGCCATCTTTGCAGTCGTCCTCACCATCGCAAAGCCAACTTTGGCGAATGCAAACTGATGTCGAATTGCATTTCAGCTATAACAAAGAACAACAATTTGAGGACAGCGGATCTAATCAATATGTTTGCTCAAAATGAAACATTTAGGGAGAGGTCCGATAACAAACAAGTTATTTTCCGGAGCGAAGCGCTTAATTTAATTAATATCTTTTGATACAAGTTCTGCCTTAAATTTGAGACTGGAAAGGTGATTACTGGCATTGAGCTTTAGTTGCGCATTACAGGATATTCACAGCCGTAAAACTAGGAGAAAGCTTTGCTACCAGACACATTTCTCCTGTGTATACTGAAGAAAGTAGATGGACAAATGTTTAAGGACGAAAGAGTAAAGCGGAAGAGAAGGTTGAGCCATGCAAGTCTGTAGTTAGCGCCAATGGAAGAACTTGAGAGAAAATTTTTTGAAATGAAATCTCGAAAAACGGGAATAAAACAAACAGGGGCATAATTATAGGGTTGCTTCTAGATGACTCGAACAATTAGCCGTTTTGTATTTAGAAAACAATAATTCAATGCCTTGAAAATATCATTCTATCTTGCACCTGAGAGCAAGAGATGGATTTCTAGCAGCGTGCTGAGGTGATATCGATTACAAAGATTGACGTACTGTCCCACTAGGGCATGTCTTGGGACCACATCTCTCGTCCGAGAAATCCCGACAATCAGCATCTCCATCGCAAACAAATCTTTTTCTGATGCACTGGCCATTGTCACATTTAAAAAAGCCTTCATCACAGGTGGGATAAGTGCATTTCGCCTCATCGCTACCATCTTCACAGTCAGCTTCATGGTCGCAATGCCAGATCTTTGGAATGCAATTCCCGCTAGATTTACAACCAAAATGACGAGCCGAACACGAATGGACACCTACAAAAGGAGCATCCTTTATAACCACTTTTAGGTTAATACAATGCAAGAAAATTTAGAACGATCGAGATGAATCTTCTAAATGAAATGGATATGATTAAGTTCTCCTCTTTCATCAGTAGCAACTATGATGTAGCTAAATTTGCAATTGAAAATTACTGACTGAATAGAAAATCATTTTGAAGATTGAATACTCACGACACAGTGTCTCGTGTTCATCTGATCTATCAGGGCAGTCGTAATCTCCATCGCAAATGTAGGAGTAGCGTATGCATTTTCCGTTCATACACGTAAAATCACTGGAATTGCAGTTACTGGTCTTCGTTACACACCACTTGTCATTAAGCAACTTTAAATCAGGTGGGCATTCGCATTTGCGCTTTCCATTCACGACTTTACATATGTGACTACAACCTCCTTTGTCGTAGCAAGGATTTGACGAGCCTTATGAGAGAAGCAAATATTTATTAGTTTTTTAGTCAACTTGTTACTCAGTATAGTAAGACCTACTCTGATATTGCATAAAAGGCCTAGGCTAAGCACCTTTGCAGCACGTTGTCTTAACTACATGGATTTAACAAATATGGCCTGGATACTCTCTGAATTCGCTTACACGGGATCTGGTCGGAAATCGTTTCCACGTGCACTAAATCGGGCCCAGATGAGATCTACATCCTACACGAAGCTCATTTTAAAAACTGGCAGCAACAGACGTCGTTCATAGACAACCAGTGAGGTAGCAACATATCAGATCCGATTTGGAACAGCTCCGAGCTTTTGCAGATGAGATTCATACAGAAACGCCCCTGAATGCGATCCAAAAAGTGTTTGGATAGAGGATCACAAAGCATATGGATCCACCTTTGTTTTACAAAGGCAGGTAGCAAAGAAACAATGCGGGTTGGAACAGATTCAAAAAAATATATAGTGATACTTGCAGTTTTGTCTTTCCTTGGAAAAGATTTTAATATCCATCGGATGAGCGTCTAAGCCATTAATCAAACTAACTGGATTCCCTCCATTGTATTTGTTGGCTTTCTTTACTGACCTCGTCACCCAATCGGTCCAGTATACATACTGCCCGAAAATGGCAATGCCAAAAAAGTGTGGCACGCCGGAAACGACAGTTTTCCTATCGCTACCATCCAAATTCGCTGATTCGATCCTAAGTAAAAATGTTTAAAGATGAATAAGTGATAAATCAAAGGCATGAAATTGCAGAAGTTTGCTTGTTAGCTTCATTACCGCGTTTATTTATAGCTTGACTGAATATGATACGAAAAATTATAGCAATATCGTTCCAAATCGAAACTCGAAAATTAAGATATATAAGCTACTTTCATACCAAGGTGGCAATGCAACTTAGAAGGCAATGTAAGAAACAAAACTAAAAACTGAAATTATTATCTAATTCATGTAAAGACCAGTGTAATCAAGAGATGGTGGGAGTCTTGCTACTGTTGGATAGAGTGGAATACTACCATTCAGAGGTAAAGTGATATCTTAGTTGACTTAGCCTCAATACGCTTTGTTATATTTTAGTTACAGGTAAAAAAAGCCCAAACAGAGAGTTCATTAGCTAGAGAAAAACTTATTGCAAATAAATTTATTTCTATTTATTCATTTTGCAAATTTTGTCATAAGCACAACACAACTAAATACATCGCATTACTGTCACAGGAATGTTTATAACTGCACCAGTTTGTGTTTGACGGAAATCGCGAGCAGAAAAAACAATCATAAATAAAGGCATACATTCTCCTTTGAAGAGCAAACTAGAAACAGAGCTAGTTGACCGTCTGGTCCCTACTAACAAAGTTTAAAATTTTAAATACGTGGTTGCCGGAGGTTTTGAAGAGCGATTTTCTTGAATGATGAAAAATAACTAGTTAATAACTTTACTTAGCAAAATATTCATGTAATGTAGACAAGTTTCAATTTTAAATAAGTTTTAATCCAATAGAAAATGCTTCGAGCTTTGATAATTTTTAATAAGCAAAGAGCAAACAGAAATTATACTGACCTATCAGCGTGGGCGTCAGCCCAGAAAATGCGACTTTCTGAATAATCTAAGCACAAACCATTCGGCCAGACCAACCCATGGTCAACGATAGTTTTGGCAAACATCCCGTCCATATTTGCTCGCTTTATATAAGGCTTTTTACCCCAATCACTCCAGTAAAGGTACCTACACAAAAAACAATTGATCTCATTGTCTTGTGTTGATAAATGCAACAGCACTTTCGAAGCCAAGCAATGAAACTAAAGGAGCATTTCCTAAATATCTAAATAACTAAGCAATCAACGAAGCAGAAATGGATGAAAATGTCTTTACTAAATAAACTTTGCTGTAATACCTAGCGTAGAATACCATAAATAAATATTGTTCCTGCTGCATAATCTATTTGTTGGCAAATTCTTACAACGTAAATTCCAAACAGTTTAACGCACACAATAGTTACATACCCATCGCAAGGGCTAACAACTATCGCCCTTGGCTCGTCCAAACCCTCAGTAAGAATCACCTCTCGTGCTTTCTTGCCTTGAACACCGACTCTGCTGATGGTATTTTCCTGGGCATCGGTCCAATATATCCTTTTGTTAAGCCAGTCATAGGAAATGCCATCTGGCGTTCGTAAATCTAAGAAACAAATGACAAAATAATGTTGTAAATTGTGTAGTGCTCTGTGATACTCTAAAACATATCTCGTTTGATTCGACATGGGCAGTTGCGCTTCCAAGATGAGAGGGAGGCTCAACTGCCTTTCAAATTATCTCTGCACTTCTTGCACTGAATATCTAAAACTTAAGCAACTCACTAGCATCTTTTCACTAAACAACTTTTATTCGAGTTCTATATCTTTTAAAAAGATGGGAAAATGCCAGTCAAGGTAATTGAAAAGGAGAACAATTGCTTATAGCTGAGTAGAATAAAGTACATGCGTATACTGGAAAGAAGGCGATTAGACAAAAAGAAGGGGGAAAACAAACACAAAAGAGGGCAAGTAACTAAGAAAACAAATGGGGGAACATACAAAACAAGGTAGTAGACACGAAAAAGAGGGGTAGACGCTTAAGAAGTATAAGGGTGAGTTGGAGTGAACAAACCTGCTGCCAGAATTTGTTTATCCGTGCCATTGAGATTTACCATGCCAATCAAATTGGTAAATATATCTGAATAAAATATCTTGTTGGAATCGTAATCGTAGTCGACCCCAATCACATGACTAAAAGATTTTATGGGCTTGTATGGTGGCATCATAGCTATCGACTTCTCAAGATGCAGCGTGATGATTTCATTGCGCTTTGCAAAGAAAGCAAAACTTCTCACTGGCTTACAGGACTTCATGTCTACGTCAAGGTCCCCATTGGTACAAATGCATCTGAAAAAACGTTCACACAGAAGCGATCAGTTCGTGCAAAACGAATTGCGTCGAACGGATCGATATAACATCAAGATTAGCTAGCGAATAATTTTGTTCTCAATGAAAGCGCATACTATGACGAAACTTTGTTTTCTGGATTTTACGTGCTATCACGTGTTACAAAGCGGATATAACTAAACTATGTTTACAGGTATTGGAAGAGGAGAGTTTGTGAAAGATGGCGTTTAGAAGAATTGAGGCTTGAAAAGAAACTGAAGAAAGGAAAACCCTCATCATCAAATAAAAGTGATCAAGAATAAATAAGATTCGAAAGATAAATCATTACAACTTCCCGGAACGTAAGCAACAATTTCATTTTCAGCTTGCAATAGTAGAAGTATTTAACGCCCTTTGCAATTACACGGCTAGTTATTTATGGAAAAAACACAAGAACATATTATTAGCTCCCAAAAAGAGTTGATAGAAAAATTGTAAAAAACAAAGGGCGAGCGGCAATGAATTTCATACTCCTTGCGCTCTTCAGTGAGAAAGTGCACAAGATAAGCAAAGGAGTAACTACAAGGAAAAGGTGCAAATAAAGGCTTTTACGAAGCAAAGAGAAAGTAGAACGTACCTGTGTGTATCATTAGATGTTGCAAGGCAGAGCTGCTCACAGCCACCGTTGTTGTGAGAGCAAGTGTTATTGCCTAATTGAAAAACCGGTATGATTATATAAAACCGGATTTATCAATATTTTCTAGAACTTTCAAGCCTGTTAATGGGATTTCGTAAACGGTATACATTTGGATAATAACCCTAAGAACCAATAAAAGCCGGGAAGTTTATTCATTAGAACAAATATTCATCAAATAAATATAATCTCACAATTGTGCGAGTAAATAATCAGCAGAATTCATACATGTCCTAAATTCAGTTTTTTTATTGAAATTTTCTAGATATTTGATAAAGGTTGGCTCCCAAATACCAACATCATTGAACAACTTTGCTTTACCTTCCTGACGCTCCTTGGCAAAAGCATGAATATCACGTATGCTGCCGACGTGGACGCGGAGTTTGTCAACTTGCGAAGGGTTACTCTTCTGAGCACGGAATATCCCTTGATGCGACCAGTCCGTCCAGTATATATAATCGCCATATACAGTAACAGCATAGAGATAGTCCAACGCATAGCTAATATCGAGCTTAACAATGTTCTCTAAAAAAGGCATATAAAAATACAATAACATCTTTTTCTATTTGCTGAGCTTCATCGCGAAATCATTAACCATAAAACAGCATCTATAATTCAATTTAAGGGAAAAACAACATTTTGAGACAATACAAAATAAAATTTTCTGGCAGTTTCAATTCAGAAACAAAATATGTCTTAGCAAAGAATGTAAAAATTGTAAAAATAATATAATGATGACTGTTTTCCACAGTTAATAAAGGTTGCTTATCAATAAAAAAGATCAGTCCTTGCTAACTCTCTGGGACAGAAATATGCATGTGAGCAAAAGATCAAGCACTCAGCAATCTGTTGAGCCAGAACATCATGGCAACCATTTAAAGTTTACCTCCATTTAAAGACATCCGGAAGATTTTCTTTGCTGTCGCATCGGTCCAGTAGATTAAATCCGAACTGTAGTCGATTGTAAGTCCATTTGGCCACCCAATATGTTCAAAAAATGTACTGTTTACCAATACTGTTCTCTTCGATCCATCAAGTGCGGCTCTTTCAATTTTTTTATTCTTGTAGCCCCAATCAGTCCAGAACATAAGGCCTTTTTCAGGATGGAGAGCTATACCTCTTGGACTATCTAGACCCTCGTGGACAAGAACGAACCTATAGCTGCCATCAAAGCGGCAAACCTGAAGAAAGTAGAAAAACGACATGTAATACTTGGAAACGATGAGTACAAAAACATCATTGTGAAACTTCTCAAAGTTCTCACCAGGGCACAGCCAACCGAGCAGAATAATATCTGACAAATACGAGCATATATCGCTTGAAGGAAAATATCTTTCAGGTTTTCTGCAAGAAAATACTGTTATGTTAAGGCAACTGAAAATATCAAAGTAAGTATGTCATTCGAGCTTATCTTGACAGAAAATGCAAACCCAGATCTAAGTTTAAGATAAGAAACACTTGGTTTACATTTACAAATAACTAGATGCTAATACATGAACAAGTTAACCTAATTGTTTAACTTTAAAATGACACAGTTACCATGACCAAGTTAATAAATACGATGCGTTGTTGTAAATATGTGAAAATCACTAGTGTTCTTACCTCGATTAAATCTCTTCCTGCGTCAACGATGTAAAGATTTTTCGCTATCCAATCGACTGCCAGTCCTTGAGGGTTCTCCAATCCTGTGTCTATGATCGCCTTGAACTCTGTTCCGTCGGTCTTAACGCTGAACAGCACTTCTAAAGCGCTATCGACCAAAAATATTTCCTTCGTTTCATAACAAAAATCTGCAGCCCAAGATGATTTCATCCCTTTAATAGGAACTATGGCGTCTCCTTCGTCTTCTTTGTTGAAGGGAATTCCACGAACCTCTGAGAAAAATTGACGAACGAATGAAATATAATAAATTAAAGATCAAAGTAACTAGCCTTTGAATAAGGGAGAAAAATGAAGATCTAAGGAATAACTCAAAGTAAAACAAATAAATAAAACTCAAATATGACAAAACGCAAAACTTTATCGCCCTATGATCCATTTATTTTCATCTACAACAGAAGAACTAAAACACTAGCATGGCAATGCATGAGCAAATGAGAGACACGAGTAGTGCTTGAATCTCTTGATTCGTATCTAATCACAGACACAATACTCCGTTAGGTCGTCGTTGGGAGGAAAGACCTTATTGGGACACTAGCAGTTGGAAAATTGACATTAACCTGTGGTTGTAGTGTACAAAAGAAAGCTCTCAGTGCCGACACATGTGCGTCCATCAGAGGCCAAGGAGAATCCAGAAGCACATCCACATTTGCAAAAGTCTCCCAGGTTGAAGCATAATTGCAGGCATCCACCATTGTTTACCATACAAGGATTCCATCCTAGGCAAGACAAAAATAATAAGAGTAGGTGCCCACGAAACTGGGAATAAAAAAGGGTAAAGTCGTTATCGAGTATAAAGAGCAAGTCAGATCTTATCAAAACGTCTGGGGAGGAGGGCAATCCTGGGGTATATTTTTTTAGCATCGCTTTATTTAAAACGTCATGGGTTATCTTTTGGTAGGTGACCTATTCCTAGCAAGCCTCATAGTCCACTTCTGTGTAAATTTTTTAACTTTGTAATCTTCAAGTGTCAAAAAGCGAAGAGCAAGAGGGATTAAGATTTAGTCAAACGAACTTTTGTCAAACGGGTATATAAAAATAGCTCTCTTAATGAAGAAGAAAGTAATTCTCTATGATGTCATCGATTGGCCATTGACAAATTTTCGTTGTCGCAAATGTAGCAACAGCGTACAATTCAGTTTCCTTGATCCAACTCAGTCTTTGAAGTCAAGGCTGCAGCCATTGTATGACGTACATGGAAAGTTTAAAAAAATAGAAACTAAAATCAGTGGCAATAGCTATTGGATGAAGAAGAAGTTGAGAAAAAGTTCATTGCCATGTGAAGATTTCTATCTGAAAGAAATAGATGTGAAAAACAAAACTTAATAAGCAGCATCAGTCATAAACCTAAATAAATGATATCAATTTTAATAACATCATGTCATAACAATAAATACTGAAAAAGAAGAAAACCTTGCTGTCTTTTTTTGTCAAATACTTCAATCCCCATTAAACTGGAAAGGTCATCTCGTATAGTTTGGAGCTCTTTTGTTTCTACATTCAATCTCTTGATGGTTCGCTTTCCCCAATCAGTCCAAAATATAGCGTCTGAATAGAAGGTTATTCCAAAAGGATGGGCAACCTCAGGAGCTTTTACAAGAATAATTCGTTCTTTGCTTTTTAAGTTTAGAGATTCAATGCGATCAAAAGTGGCATCGCACCAAAATATAATCTCCTTTTCATAGTCAATGGTAAGACCGTTTGGAGTACTGAGGCTAGAATTTACCAAAATTGACCTATTGCTTCCATCCAGATAGGCAGTTTCGATTTTTGGCGAAGAGCCCCAGTCTGTCCAAAACAGTTTTCTGAAAAGGAAATATAAACAATTTACGATCACCAATAAGTTCCTTTTGGACTAAAATATGGGTATTTTTCAAACGAAGTTGTAACATTCCTTCAAATGCATCACAAAATCTTTCTTATAATAGTGGAAACAATTTGCATGATCTGGTAAATACGGTCCTGGTGACATTTGGTTATTATGATGCGACTCGATAATATTACATACCCTTTCTGAGGGAAAACTGAAATCCCGCGTGGCTGATCTAGCTCTCTTGATATGACAACTTTACGGTAATCACCCTGCAAACGTGATACTTCGATGACATTTTTGCCGGTGTCAGTCCAATATAGATTGCCTGCTATCCAGTCAATGGCAATATCGTCGGGAGATGCAATACCTGTTGGTGGCAAAATACATACACTGATTTAAATCATAAATCGTCGATTCATAGTCGTGAATACCAATGACAAGCTTCAGTAAATCTTAGATTGCTATGTTAGATATCTTAAAATGTTAGATATCTAACGACTAGATATCTTTTGGAAACATAATGACGTTCAAACACGAAAGACAGATTTTCAAATTGGACACATTTTGCTGAAAGGAACAAGATGCATTCACCCTTCGTACAATTGGCTAACGTTCGTTCTTTTCGTTCATGTTGGTTCCTTTGGTTCACATTCGTTTTTTTGTTCACGTTCGTTCTTTTTATTCACGTTCGTTCCTTTGGCTCACGTTCTTTCGTTTCATGAATGTTCGTTCCTTTGGCTCACGTTCTTTCGTTTCATGCATGTTCGTTCCTTTGGTTCACGTTCGTTCTTTTAGAAAGATACAAAAATTATGTTTTTACCTGAAACGATCACTTCACTTCCGGAACCATTTCTGTGAATTCGGCTGATTGAATCTTTGCTGACGTCACTCCAGTAAACGTATCCGGATGCAGCATGGAAGTCGATGCCAGCAGCATTCATAAGTTGGGTTACAGGCAACATTTTGTCAATTCGTTCTTTGGGGTCAACAGAAATTCCCCTTACCTCGACTCTTCTTGCATACAGCAACACTGTCTCTGTGTCTATAAGAAGATATATAATGCTAAATCCCACAATGTTTTCATAGGGAGGTAGTTTACGAGAATATCGAGGCTCAGTTTTGCCAAAATCTAAGAACAAATCAAGAATAACAGCCAGGCTCAAATTTCGAGGAAAGTATGATTTTGCCTGTCCTTCTCACAGCAATTAAATTCATTAACAGCTTTTCAAACAGGTTTGATTTTTGAAGTCGACTGAATCGACTAATTACTCGACTGAATGTTAATTCTGGGCGCAACTTCGAATTTATGCAAGGGAAAAACTTATTTTGTTTGCGACGGTTTCAGATAAAAATACTTCAAGAAGATGCTTGGGTTCAATATCGAAAATTTCATAGAATATCCATATACGGTAATCAAAGAAAAAACAGGCAATCAAAATAGGTTATTCTTTTAAAAAACGTTGCACAAGTTTAGTGCTAGTTAGAATTAAAAGTTAATGGAAACTCATAAGGCAAGAAATTTTGTGATTAAAAATTTAGGTCGGCTTTTAAAATGCTTTATTACGTCTTAAGTCTTGAAAAGCTCGCAGTTTCCAAAAGGAAAGAAAGTCTCTTGGAGCAATTTGGAGCAAGTTAAGAATAGAAAGTTATGATGCTCATGGATCCCTTCGTATTACCTCGAGATAATGATGCAATTAAAGTACTTTAACAAAGCAGTAAGCAATGAAATAGAGAAATACCAGCATATCAAAATCCTTGTCATAAAATCCTCTATGACCAGGGACCGCGCACCAGTCTAAAAGTGGAGGGGCTGAAATGGGTCTGCCTGTAAAATTTTTGTGGCCACGCCCTCTAGAACACCGAGAAACACCCTTTTTAGAAAATACCTGCTAATTTCTACTGAATTTTCATAAACAGTCTGGCTGAGAGAAGATATCAATAACTACAAAAATTGATAAAATTAGCTTGAGGGTAATGGAACACCAATCTAACCAAGTTAAAAAACACATCCTACCATTAAACAAGACGAAACACCTAGAAAATGAGCAAAAAGGTTCCCATAAAAGAAGAACTGCTACTACACAGGAGTAAACTATCCAAAGTTGTCTTAGAGCAGGGGTGGGCGACCTATGGCCCGGGAAGAGAACTTTTGTGGCCCGCGAGATGAAAAATATCAAATTCATATAGGGTTTTTTTTTGGTTTGCAAGGATGATTTTCCGAAGAGTGCCAAATATTGAATAAAACATAATTTAAAATGGCTTCGAAAATCATCCCCAAAAAGAACAGCCACTTCAGTGTTGCTGATCTATAACTACAACTAAAGCATGCGATTCTGCTATCGGGCAGCATTTTCTGGAAAACCCAAATTGTGCAAAAAACTATAATGGTGACATGTTTCGGATTATTGGCAAAGCCCGATCGTTTTTCCATCTAGCAGTTTTGGAGCCTATCTATATAAACACGAAAAACCGCTTTTGTGTAGACAGAAGGAGTTCGTTTTCACCTTAGGACTCTATTGGTAACATTCTCAATAGGCAAGCGGCACTGATTGGGCAACCTCATCAGTCGTGTGATCGCGTTTCTGATTGGCCGATTTCGATCCACAACATGATATCTTTATTACATAGCAAAAAGTTTTGGATCTATGTTCTGAGGTTTATATTCTGAAAAGCGTCAGACGAAAAGCTTTGGTATACTCGAAAGTTAGCTGTTTCAAAGAAATTTTTAAGTTTGTACCAGATTGTTTGCATTATCTAAAATCTTGATCAAATAATGAAAAGATTTGCTCACTATCCATCGTCACCAATTCATCCTGCCTAAAGACAGGACAACAGAATTTTTGAGGGACTGAGTGAAAGTTAGCAAATGCTGCAAGAACAAATTCGAGAAACCACGGTTGTCCTTATTTTGTCATGTCTCAGTTGCTAGGGGGGGGGGGGCTAAATTGGCGTTTAAGTATATTTAAGTGGATGGTCTGAGCTAACCTTCGCATGAAAATCCGCCTGGCATTAGTTCCATCCCGAATGGGCATTTGCAGGAATATCCGTTTGGCTTTAAGACACAAAGGTGTGAACAGTTGTGTTTTGAGCAGTAGTTAATCGTAGACTGCTGCAAGACAGGATGCACAATCTTCAAACTCATTGGCTTATTGAGGTCTTGTTGCAATATTAACTTGCCACCACCTTGCATCTTACTCACACGCACTATTCCTGCTGGCTGACTCCAGTCGCTGTAGTAAATAAAATCTTCAAATGACGTCAATGCAAAGGGATGAATAATCACTGACTTTTCCAGTATCTTGGTCCTCGCTGTTCCATCGTAATTAATTCGTTCCAATACATCACTTTTCGCATCCATGAAATACACTAATCTGATGTAAAGAAATAAAAAGTGTAATGCAATGGCCGAGTTTTTTTCCACCGAAAATTAATCCTACTAAAATTTTGGCATCGGAATTTTTGTACTTAATGTACCTCAAAATAGGGGCGCGTTTCTAAATGGCATTCAACTATACTGTTTTCTCATTAGTAAAATCTTTAAATATAGTCTACATACCAATGTTCTTGACAAGTAATCGTTCACAAAAGCCAGGTAAGGACAATCAAGTAAAAGTTCTTGTCCTATCATTTCAAATTTATTGAGACATTACCTATTTGGAAAATCAAGAGCCAGACCATTGGGCCATTTCAAATTGGTAACAGCTAGGGTCTTTCGATTTGCACCATCCATATCCGCTCTTTCAACACGAGGCACTTTCCCCCAATCAGTCCAAAAAAGATACCTATTAGCAATATAAACACAAAATAAATATAAATGTAAAGACATTTTGGTTAACCGAATAAAAACAATCCGATTTACAAAACATGTATAACAGATGCTAAGAAGCCCCTGTGACACGAAAGAATATATTATGTCCAACAAAACGACAAATAAAATTACGGTAAAGAACTGCAAGGTTCTTTTATTCCAGTACCTCAATAAAGCATTCAAATTTTTTTATGAAGCATCACTATAAAGTATTTTTAAAAGCAAGTAGTTCCCTTAAAAACAATGAAACCCGACTCACAGGCTCACAGCACCACAAACAAATGATTAGACTTCATGATACATTAATGATTACAAATGATAAGTGATTAGGAAGCTACAAAATTGAGATTGGAAACAAAAAACGACCTTGTAATAACCATTAAGGATAAAATTACAAGCAGGAAGTAAAAGGAATGCGAATAGACGAGAAATTTTAAATGAATTGCAGCTTTCCACATCAGCTGAAAGGCTCTACTAACGAACAGATCCCTTAAGGCTAAGTGCGGAAACACGGCACTAGACAAGCTACAGAAACGACAAAATCGCGCGACCAAAATAGTAACCAATAGCCCGTACAACGCTTTTGCTCTTCCAATTATAAAGAAACTGGGCTGACAGACAGTTTATGGCTTGATATTAGAAGAAACTTTGCAAATGGTTTACAAGTATACAAATAATGAGGCTCCCTCGTATCTTGCGTGCCTGTTCGACTGGTTATCAGATCTCGCCTCGAAATCCGCGTTCCTTTCCTGTCTCATAATCATTATCAATCTATAAAGGGGTAAGACTGAGTGCATGTTGCTTGGCACTTCTCAACATATAGCAACTGTTGGATCCGATTCCAGAGATACAAACCTGTTATTCAATGGTGCAACATACAAATATCAAGGTACAATTCTGGATCAACAACACAATCTCGCTGAAGAATTTTGACCGGAATTACAAGAAAAATCATCTAAACATCTGGCCTCTTATATATTCCAGTCCTAACTGCATTGTTCAGTTGAAAAAATCCCAGCTAAAGAAGCTGAAATCGATAGAGCACGAGCCTTCTTTATATTGAAGTCAAAGACATGCGACTCAAAACAGGAATCGATAAGTACGCTATCTGGTGAGAAAGTGTCTAAATGAAAATGTGTGTACAAACTTTCAAGATAATTTTATGATCAACGACCACCATGTGAAGACAAGAAACAAAAATATTCATCAAAAACTCCAAAAGTTGAACTTGAGTTAACTTTCTACAAGGTTCGTTCGAAACATATACATTTTCCGATAAACATGACAGATGTGGCTCATATCACATCAGACCAAGTCAGTTTAACGTTACACGAGCACTGAAAATTATTATTTGTTCCCAGAAGTATACAGTAGTATATATATTATAGACTCTTACCCTAGCTTTGGATCAACAGCTATAGCTCTAGGTGCATCATGATTGGAACCAATTATAATAGCTCTCAACGAGCCATCCAGTTTTGATGCCTCTATAGTATCTGTCTTTGTATCGGTCCAGTACAAGTTGCGGGCAACCCAGTCAACAGAAACTCCTTCAAAAGAAGAATTTCTTATAAAGAACGGAAAGTACATGTACACCCACCCATATTGAGTAGAATTCAAGAATTAATGACAGCTTTGTTCAAAAATAGCAAATTCTATAAGTTCTAAGTTCCGTATTTATATTGATAATGTAACCAAAGTAAGCAAAATAGCTTTCGCTTAGTTTAATTAGTTTACCAAAAAAATATTTAATGATAGCTTGTGGGAAAAATAGATGATGGGAAATCGTTACCTTCAGGTGCAATAAGTCCAGTAGAGACGATGGCCTGGCGACCTGTACCATTTATGTGAGCTCTTTCAATGCGATCCTCGTTGACATCAGACCAATAAATCATTTGTTCCTTCCAATCAAAATCAAGACCAATAGCATTGGTAAGGCCTAAGACTATCGTGCTTGCTATTCCACTTTTCATAGAGTATCTTCGAATTTTCCGACGGTCCGAGTATATCAAGAAAGGGTCTGGGCCTGCAAACACAATAGGCATGAACTACAGCCCAGGTAACATTCGAACCACGTGAGGCTAAAAACAAGTATCGGTGGCTCTTATACTAAACCTATTAGGCTGGATTCAAAGTATCTCTTAAAGGCAAAAGCACAGTGTTATACAATTTGAAAGCAGAAGAACCTCAAGGCAACAACGCTTGGTTTTCGAAGTTCGAAACGGCAATGCAAATATGTGGGGTACCAGTGTAAGCCTTATCAGAAATGGAACCTAAGTGTGCCCATTTTCTTACTCTGTTGATAAATTGAAAAATAATGAGAAATTGAAGAAAGGATGTATATGTATAAACTATAGAGCCATTTAGACGTCCAACAGGAGACACATATCCGATAACGTGTCTAGTGAACAGCAAAGCAATCCATATTATGTAGGGTCGAAGACGTTTGATAGTAAACAAAAAAATGTTTAGTTGACAACAGCAAATGCACTTACCAACAGCAGAGCACGTTTTCTTGTTCGGTCTAAGAATATAGCCTTTGTCACAATAACAACGGTAAGATCGCTTTACATTGACACATTTCTGACTGCAAATATTTGGAATTAAGCATTCATTGACGTCTTCGCAGGTTTTTGAGTCGTTTCCCAAAGCCATACCAGAAGGGCACCCACAGGCAACACCTTTCGAAAAATTGGTCAACATTTATTTTTAACTCTTTTACGAAAAATGGTCGAAGAAACGTTAATCAATCTTAGCCGAAAATCTAGACAACCAACAATGCTGTGATTAGCCAGAGTATCAATCTAATTCATCAGGCAGCCAATTTATTACGCAGTCAAATTATGATGCAGAAAATGCAGCAGAAAAAACAGGAATGGAAACAGAAATACCCAGGTTTAATAAATCTGAAAAGAGAGGATTGAAAACCTACAAATGAATTGTTCACTTATATCTGCAGGAGTGAAATATCCAGTTTGATATCATAAGAAGGAATAATTTTATCGATGCGATGGATGGTTGCCCTCTTATAAGAATCTGAAGTTACTGCAACTAAAGGCAAAAAGCGGAGACCAACAAGAGGTTTGTGTCTTAGTCTTTAAGGAGGAAAAATTACATTGATACATGATAAATGAATCGGTGAAACTTAAGATATGAACCTAAATACAGCAAGGTTATATATCATGCTTTAAAAATCAAGCACAGAAGAAAATTTTTTCATATGTGTGGATTAGAACGTTTACTTTGCTAACCTGTGTTGCTTATTCAACAATTTTGTTTACCATGAACCTACTTAGAAGTCATTTCTATGAAGAAACATACCCCCTGGCGCTGCAAAACACTCGTGGCTGCATCCTCCATTCATCGATCTACATTGGTAATATTTGCAACCGGGTCCTTCATCATCTCCCCCATCGCAGTCCTTTCTTCCATCGCAAAGTTTTCTTAGGTCAATGCACTTGGATTCATTTGCACAAGCCCATTTGCTTCCACGAGCACACTCTGCCTTCTTCGAAACGCGGCCTGCAAAAAACAGTCAATGGCTTACAGCAAAAAGAAAAAGAAGAAAGCGAACACGTAAATAGAACTGAAGAGAAGACCGATCAAAACAAACTTCAATCTTTAAATTTACATCGAAGCTAGTTAACTGAAAAACAGCTGCCAACGAGCAAATCCTACTGCCTATTGCAGTAGCAAAGACCAGAGCTATAGAATAAATGTTGTGACCTAGGCTAGATGACATCTCAGTCAAGATAGCTACACTGAAAATAATTCTGTAATATCTCACCACAATCGTTTTCATCTGAACCATCACTACAATCCTTGACACCATCGCACTTCCATTTAAACGGCAAACAATATCCATTAGAGCATTGGAATGTATCGGAGCCCGTGCAATTGGTTACTTTACAAAGTCCAGACTCATCCGAATGGTCTCCGCAATCATCGTAAAAGTCGCAAACAAAATCTTTGTTGATACAAAGACCACTTCGACAAGTGAACTCTGTTTCGTTAAAGCACTTTCTGCATTTTCCATCAGCACAAACACCTAAAGACAAATTAGCGGTCATGAATCTTTGCCCTGTGATACCCGTTCGAGTATGTAAAACCATTCAAAAATACCTGAAAATTGGTACAAAAATTGCTAAACTTCGTCAACCAAATGCTTTAAAAAAAAATATTCAAACAAAATATTACCGCAATTCATTTCATCAGAGCCATCACCACAATCATCGTCACCATCGCAAAGATGTTTCTTGTCAATACATTTCGAATTTTTGCAACCAAACTTTCCAATATCAGTGCAATTCTGCTGCGCACATTCGATTTCGTCAGTATTCTCAGGGCAGTCAGGTTCACCATCGCATCTCCACGTTCTTGATATACATTTTGACTGATCACAGGCAAAATAAGTGGAAGAGCAAGTCCTTTGAACTGAATATAAAAAACTAGATCAAACAAGAAATTTCTTGGGAACGATGTTGATAACAACAAGAAATGGAGTAAGAAGGCATCGCGAAGAAAGGAACAGCAGCTTTTCTAGCTCGTGTGCAAAAGTCAAGTAAAATTTGAGCACAATTGTTACAAGACTGCAAACAACTAGATAAGACAAAAACGAATAAAAAAGCAGAGTAATGCAAAAGAAAATTGAGATTCATACTGCAAGAGCGTTCGTCGCTCCAGTCACCGCAATCGTTGTCTCCATCACAGGTCCAGCGTCGCTGGATACACTTCCCTTTGTCGCAAGTAAATTGTAAAGATGTGCAGTTACGCTGCGACTGCGAACAGTTCTTTTCGTCACTTCCATCAGTGCAGTCACTTTCACCATCGCATCTCCAGGACGCCGGGATGCAACGATTTGTTCCACACGTGAAACTGCCTGGATCGCAAGTGACAGTTTCTATCGAAGATGAGAAGGAAACAGAAATTGAGATAAACATACAAAATCAGGAAAAGGACACAAAAAATTAAGAACCTTTCGGAAATAATGAAGAGATTGTTTGATAAATTATATAACTTTAATTCGGCTTCAATGTTAGGATACTGGTTACCCGACACGTTGGCTACGGAGACAAAAAAGTTAATGAAACCTACTACAAGCTTCTTCAGTCTCATCGCTGCCATCTTTGCAATCCCGGTCGCCATCGCAGCGCCATCTGCTTGTGATGCACACACCATTGGCACACTCAAAGTCACGTCCACATCTCGGCTTTGGCTGTACCGCTCCGCTCTCTAAAAAAGATTTTACAAACTCCAGAAAAGGTCTACGAGTGCTTCAGATTGGTGAAATTTTGTGTGGATTAAAAGCATTCTCAAAATATTTTAATTGCGTGTAATACTTTATCCAAACAATCACAATATAATTAGCGAATAAAATTACTACAAAAATAGACTTTTGAAGCACATTTTAGATACTAATATTAAAAATCAGATAAATGAAATGTAATGTTGAGACTAGCACGGAAAGACTAAACAAGATTCTTATTCGTTATCAAGGGTTCCAAGTAATCCTGACAAATGACGCTAGAGAATCTAAGAAGCGTTTTTAAAGGAAAGCAATGGAGTAACAGTACTTGTCTCCCAGTACGAAAAAACAAGAAAAATATATGAATGTGTAGGGATAATATAACTTTGCAATTAACTCTGATAGTAGTCTTACCCGTGCAGCTTTGGTTGTCTTTGCTAAGGGTAAAATTATTGCCGCATGCACATATGAACCCGCCAGGCTTCGCCAAACAAAGTTGTTCACAAGGGTTCGAAAAACAACTGTTGTTTCCTATAGGTGACAGAAAATTGAGTAAGATAATATTGACAATACAAAAAGCAATCTATGAAATAAATCAGTTGATGCTTGCTTTAAGAAATTACCATTTATACATAGCGCATCTTTATTCTAAAGCCTTCACAATGGAAAAACTTTAACTTGACTTACATGGTAAATTGTCTATACTTCCATTTATAAAGTACACAGATTACATTATGCTAAAATAACGAAATTAATTCTTCAACGAAAAGGAACTTCCGCAACTATACCTGTTTGCATTTCTCTATCATATACTTGTACCTCCATTAGTCCTACGAGTCCATCACGCAAAATGTCTATTTGCGAAACATTTTTCCTTAAAACTGAATAAATTTTGCTATCCTGCCAATCAGAGAAGAAAATTCTCTCATGGTGTATTGCCAAACCAAACGGATGCCTAAGTCCAGAGAGTATAACTGTCCGATCAGAGCCATCAAATCTCATCTTCTCAATCACGTTAATCCTTGCATCTGACCAGTAAACATAGTCCTCCTTGAAATCAATAGCAAGACCATTTGGCCACCCAATATTTGTTCCATTTACCAGAATCGTATGATTTGAGCCATCCATTAGAGATTTTCCAATTTTTGCTGGCTGAGCCCAATCAGTATAAAACAGGAGCCTTAACAGAAGCATAACAAAAATAATCAAAGCTAAGAAAGAAAAAAAAGGAATAACTTTTTACACATTAATACCAAATGGAGTATTCACACAGAAAGGCTATAATGCATTCCATTCTGTTTAAAATGAAGATGCATCGTATAAAATAAAAACAGTATAGTTTTGTTAGCTTGTGCCTCAATCCAGAAACGCATGCCTTGGTTATTCCACTGTTTATTATTCAGGTAAATTACAAAACTTTAGTCAATTAAAGTCTTTTCAAACTTACGTAATGGCAGATGAACATTAGAAAGTAACTTCGGGAACCAGGCGAACTCTGTTAAAATCTAATCGCATTATTAAAGGTCAAACGTCTTAGAAGTATCAAAATCAAACCTATTTAAACAGTGGCTCTTTCGTATTTAACAAACTATACAAACCTTGAGAAATTTGCTAATGGATTCAACATGCGTAAAATAAGTTTCAATGCAACACTGTTCTGCGCTATAACTCTATCTTAAAGACTTTTGCTTTATAAAACTGCGTGAGAATTAGGGATACAACAGAGGTCCTAACACGGAAAATAACACACACTGTAAATGTAAAAAAATGTTCTGAGGAACACACAAAACTACAGCCTCTAAGACATAAATGTACAGCATCAACCATGAAAAGAAATCATGACGAAACATATAGCTTAATGTAAAAAATAAAGGTGAAGCAGAAAAAGTATACCCCTTAACAGGATGGACTGATATGGCTCTTGGGCTTTTCAACCCATCTGTAATTAATGTCTTTCTGTAATTTCCGTTTAATTTAGCAACAGCTATTTCTGGTTTCCCCAGCAATTTTGCATCGGTCCAGTAAATATTTCTTCCGATCCAATCAACAGATATTCCATCTGGATTCTCTAAGTCATTAGAAATAATAAAATTTTGAACGGAGGATCCATCTTTAGGCGCAAATCCAATTTTCCCAAGTTTTACGTCAGTGAAATAAATGTTTCCTTCCTTTACATCGAAGTCAACGCCAACTACATTGTTCATACCGAGAATTGGAACGGAAACGTCGCGGGGTTCATCTGGATCTAACGATATTCCACGCAGCTCCGTGCTCCTGGCGTACAGCAAAAACACATCTATCGGCTCACATGTTCTGTTGTCACTGGTGAGACGAAACCTATAATTGCAAAGACAAGAAGGCTTCTGACGTGGAGCAATGACACACAAGTGCTGACAACCACCATTTTGTATCTCGCATGGATTTGGCGCAATGGGTTGACGTGATATATGATAGGTGTGAATGTCCATCGGGTGTGTTAAGTTTCCTTTTAATAAAACTTTATCCTTCCTTTTCGCATGTGTCTCTGTTTTACTCACCATAATGATTCCTTTGCTTGTCCAGTCCGTGTAATACAAATAATTTTCGAATAATGTAAGGGCAAATGGGTGTTTGAGGCCCTCGACTACCCGCCGTCTTTGACCGCCAAAGTAGTTCACTGCTCCTATGTAATCAAAACGAGCATCTGCCCAGTATACAGTTCGGGTAGCGTAATCGATTGTAAGAGCATTAGGCCAGCCTAGCTTTTCTTTAACGATTGTCTGCCGGTGCGTTCCATCTAGCCAAGCACGCTCGATGCGTGGGTTGGAGCCCCAGTCAGAGATAAAAATCAAACTGTCAAAAAAAAAATAAAAACATAGAATAGAAAAGAAATCAACAATGTAGCATAAAAAAGGAATCAAAAGAGAACAACTGGGAAAAGCAACTGATTATCCATTTTTGCTGCTGAGCAAAATTTTGTATTAAATGATACTGGATAAGACATGTTAGCAGTAACATTAAATTCGTTTTGAATTTGATAAAAATATTACAAAGTTTTTTAAAACCTCTTCAAAGGTGGCTGTGCACCTCTAAAGGCGTAAAGGCAAATTGATCTCAAATTACAAATTAAAATTATATTCAAATTACCGATACACAGATCTTTACCTTAATATCAAGGATGGTTATTTATAATTTTTCTATAGAAAAGGCTTCTATTCGAAAGCTATGGAAATCTATGAACCTTGATTGCATATGTGTAAGAAGGGAGAACCGCAGGATAGGCTGTCCGCCGGATTCTGTGAATCTTGCAATGAGTATTAATACGAAAGATGTTCAGGAACAAAGGAATACGACGACGAGAATTCAATGCAGTGAGATGAATTTTCAAAATAACTTAATTGCATACCCGTCTCTAGGATCTATTGCCATGCCACGTGGACTTCCAAGGCCACTAGATATCAAGGAACTTCGGTAAGTACCATTCGCGTTACAAACATTAATCATCCTGGCAGCACTTTCAGCAAAGTAAATATTCCCAGTTATCCAGTCTACTGCCATACCGTCCGGGACTGCAAGACCGGTTGAGACCACTACCTTGGCCTACAGAAGATACAGAATTACAACATACTGAGAAAATCAATTTATATAACGAAGATGTTACAGTTACGGGAAAACATACAAGATAACTAATATCAAACGAATTTACTTGCCTCAGAAATAGTTGTTTTACTTGCAAAGTGGGTAATATAAATCTTGTTTTCGGTGACGTCACTGAAGTAGACCTTGCCCGAACGAATATCGAAGTCTAGGGCAACTATGCGTGTGAGATTTGAGATGAAGCTCTCAGATTTGCCAGTGTTTATTTCATATCGATTTATAGTTTTGATGTCAGCAAATATCAGTTCTGGTCCCATGTTCGCTATGAAATTGAAAAAGGTAGTGAATTAGCCTTATTGTACAAGAAATGATGCATTTATAGCGAATAGCATAATAGCAACATGACCTTCTTTGACCTAAATGAAACTATTTTGAGTAATACACCATCACCTGCAGACAATTTCTGTAAAATCTCAATCAAACATAAAACTAGAAAATGATAAAATACACGGAGCACTAAAGAACGGAGTAAAGATGTTCATTGCAAACGAGGTATGAAGAAATAGAAAATGGCGGCAATGGCCAAAAACATCATGCTTATTCGAATACTTACTGTCAAAACGACATTTATGAGGCGGTTCAAAGATATATCCTCTAGCGCAACTGCATTTGAAACTGCCTGGTGTATTAACACATCTTTGATCACACTTTGCACTAAATTCACGGCATTCATCTACATCTACAACAAAATGAGACTTACGTTTATAAAAGCAAACTTGCACTCTCAAAAACATTCTGCAAAAGGAGTCCAACGGCAGATCAGTTCAGTGCTTATATTGAAAATATTGTGCTATGAGCTATAAAAAAAATTACTTTTGATGAAGAGGTACTTTCCAACAAAACCGAAAAAATACCCTTTCCACACGGTTCTGAATAAATTAAAAATTGCTGTTTACCGGTGTTGTCATACAGTGCCTGATGCCTATTTGGGAGAGTGCTATACGCTTTAACTGTGCAGAACAATAAGATTCTAAGTTGCATTTTTTGAATTTGCTACAGCTGTATTTAAAAACTTTCGTTGCAACTCTAAATTTAACGCTTAATGCGACCACCAGGAAAAAGGCAAGTTCTTTGTTGTAGTAAATGTGTCTCAATATGCTAATTGTAATGACCGCAGAGTTGTAATCTATTTCCATGCTTCCTGTTGGTATCGTTCTATCTAAGTTTTACGAGTATATTTATATATGTTTATGCAAAGAAGGATAGCAGCAGCGTAAAGCATCAAACCTTGACATGTCTTTCCATCCTTCCGTAACCGGAAACCAGGCTGGCAATAACAAAGTGGAACACCTCGTGGAGTTGGTTGACAACGATATTCACAACCGCTTGTTCGGCAGTTTACAACCACTACAATGAACATCAACGTTAAATAATGATTATTGAGGTTAGAAAAAAAGCCTCTGGTATAAACGATTCTCATCCATATAGAAAACAACATCTGACTACCTCAAGGACTCAAGATTAGACGCTTACTATTATGTGCAAAGTTATTTGCTTCTATCATTAAATAGGCATTGTGGTTAATAATGAGACCTTGTGTGATTTAGATGCCAATTTATGAATTTTTGAAAATATCAATATAGATGCTAATTTATGAACTTTTGCAAGTTTGGATTGTTAAAAAGGAACTTTGCAAAGGAATAACAAATCTTTTTTGCAAATCTACATGTCAAAGCTGAAGACTTTCAAGAAAATCGACTATGAACCCTTGAATAAAAAAGTAGAAATAAAGTTTACAAACAGCAGCCAATTCCTTCATCAGACAGGTCGCCACAATCGTTTTCAGAATTGCAAATCTTCTCCACAGGAATGCATTTGGAAGAGCCAATACATTTCCAATGCCCGACTGGACAAGCTGGCACGGAGGCTAAAACAGAAACCAGCAAGATTAGATGCAGCTCGTACAGGTTTACTTATCGAAACAAAATAGAATTGATAACTACACAAGACACATTACTGAAATCAAATTCAATTCAATTACGTTAGTTTAAACTATTTTCAAAACTTGCAACCTGAAAATACAATTTAATTTGCACTATATAGGACACAGCAAAAGCAAAGCTTATTGGCTTGGGCGGCTAAAAACTACAAGTTTGCAGCTTTTTTGCTCGTGAAATGATTATGAAATGGAAGGAGCAACTTGCAAATAACAGTGTGACACTACAAAGTACGAACGTCTATGCTTAACAATAATACACACAAATAATTCAATATTGCACTTTTGCTTATAACTATGATATACAATATTTAAAATTGATATTATTGTGTTTATTTTCATTTGAAACAAAATTATTTTGAGGGTTTGGGCAAGTCATTGTGCTTGCAACACACATAATGCATGCAGTAAGTCAAACAGGTGTAGAGAATGTTTGCTTCTTTGTTTAAATTGGAAATATTGGTGGGTGAATGGACGCTTGTCTTTGCTAAAACTAGCGACACTTTTTGTGCATGCGTAGTAGGGTTTTAGTTCAACAATAATACGGCCAAACATTGGTATTGGCCATAGAAACATAAGGTTGAAACACTGCCAATTTATACGAGTAAAATCGAACATAATTAAGAGTAGGCAGTTTCAATCTGCACGTTAAATTTAATTTTTAAAATATTGCAGTGTCATATTAGGAAGCTGTACATAAAGTTAAGGAAGTAAACCTCCATGTGACGTCATGCTGGGTCTACTATGAGTCAGCCTAGACAGGAAAGCAGGGTGTTTGTACAGGAAAACCAAGAAATCTTATTGTCTTATTTGCCTGGTAAGCACGATTTCCATGCATACCATTACTTGATAGCAGTTTAAAAAATATTGGAAAAAGATTTCTTCAATTTTTGAAAAGAGTATCTTGATCATGTTACTCTGTACTCTGTATCTCAATTAGCTGTTACTCTGTACACTTTAAGGCAGCAGTGTACTATGGAAAGAACTAGCAGAAGTATAATTAAGCATTCTTTCGATATAAAATAGCGAACGCTAGAACAAATCAAAGCAATTCCCTGTTGAGCGTACCAATATGATCCTTGCAATTAACGTTTTGGCCATCAAAACCCCTTTGAGAGAAACGGGGACATAATTTTCATTGATTTTGAATGAAGAACTACAAAAAATTTTTCCCATTAGCATGGAGGAAAAATTTGAAGAATTGAACATGTTCTTTACCAACTTGCTTGAATTTTTGTTTTTGAAATGTCTGAAGAAGCTTTGCTTATAGCTTTTGCTAAATCTCTGTGTAAACTCAAACGATCGGGAAGGCTACGTTTTCTTCATGTTTGACTTCCAATTTTGTCTTACGGAACATCGTTTTGCATTCTTTGCTTTGATCTAGCATTTTGGATTTTGCAACTGTGAAACATCCCGCATAAACAATTTAACATATATTTAATGAGCTATCGAAATAAAGAAAGTTCAGTAGTTAATGTCAACAAATGCTTTTTTCAAAAGTTTAACTAGTTCGATTGATCATTCTTGACATGAACTGAACGCGGGATTAAACAGACTAAGCAAACCACAGGAGAAAGACAAGCCTTGAATGTTGGCTATAGAGTTGTTCATTGTATACCGCCCCTATAAAAAGTCAGCTGCAAATACATCATTTCATTCATTGCAGAGGTATAATCAATATTTTCATTACATTCATAGTATTAAAACAGAGCATAGAAAACGCTTACTTGAGGCGACCAAATACAGTTGCTTTTAATTTTTTGATCAATAAAAGGGATGTTCCTTATAATATTAAGGTTGGTCTATGTACAACTGAAACAGCATGCCAACCACCCCAGTAGATGCAGAAATTAGGAAAAAATTACAATATAATTAGCAACGATAAACAGAGATGAACTCAAAACAGATTCACGACTAAACGTAATTTGATTCGTTGACTGTACAGCATTGGGTTCACCTGTCAAGACAGCTGGCCAATCGGTTATTTATTTTCCTTTACAACCATAATGAGAAAGAAAACAACGAGGCTTACCACAATTTTCTTCATCAGAACCATCTCCACAGTCATTGTCACCATCACAATGCCACTGTTTGCTAACACATTTGCCATTCCTGCACTTGAACTGCAACATTAAATCACATTTTGGTTCTGCAAAGAATTAGCATCCAGTCAAACATAGAAAAACACAAACAAAATTGTGAAGCGTAAGGTTTCGATGTGTACTCTACTTAATCGAAATAAATCTACCTAATTATTAACGAAAGCATTCAAAATTCAACTAAATTTGCATTTCTGTTTTCGATCACTAGTTCCTTGCTCTTCACAACAATCCATTTTAGTCATTCTGATTAAAAGATAGTATTGGCCAAATAGGTAGGAACACTCACTGCATGAAACAACTTCGTCACTTCCATCTGTGCAATCAACTTCTCCATCACAAACAAAACTCTTTTTGATGCAGGCACCATTATGGCATTTAAACTCCCCTTCCTGGCATTTCTGTCGACTTGCTTGGGTGTTTACTGAAAATGAAAACTTAATTGGTTCTGACTGCTAGCTGGAGATGAGAAAAATAATCGAAATGTTATGAACAAGTTCTCTCAAGAAGAACAGTGGCGGAAATTCAGGCTTTCATTTGGGGGGGCCCAGGCCTACGATTTTCCGACAAGATAACATCACGGACCATGTATAATTTTAAAGAAACTGCATATTTTGATAAAAATAGTTGATTTTTTGACGGGACTCTTTAGAAATCTTGGCTCACCACGCCATAATTAAGTAGCAAGAAGAACAATCCATTTATGATTTTTGATATCAAGATTGATATCTCATCTAAGACAATTGATGATACAAGAGGTAGACCGATAACACTTTTGACAAGTCGTACGTTCATTTTATGCATTTTATCTTGTTTTCGTCAGTGAGAAATACGTTTGAAAATAACTTTTGTTCAGAAGAATCAGATAGAAATTTTGGCTGATCTTTACGGAATTGAAATTAAATACACAATTCACAAGCAGTTTTGATTTTGGTCATGTATTGTTTGATTGATTATTTGGTAATGGCTAATATTTTATCAGCTATGCTATGTTTAAATTTTGCAAAAAGGGCACAGAGAGGTTATAAAGGCCCCTGGGGTAAAAAAGGAAACGTGGATCACCTGCGAGCGAAGCGAGCAGAAAATTTCGCAATTACGCCCCTTATTTTAGCTTAAAATTCCTTTCCAGAATGTTTTCTTGGAGTAATTTCGACACGTTAAACGGTTGTCAATTATCCGACGAAAGCCCGAAATTTTCCGACGACGTCGCTGATTGGGGGGGCCCGAGCCCCCCAAACCCCCATAATTTCCGCCACTGAAGAAGAACACTAAGTGCTAACTTTCTCATTTTGAGTCTTACACGGTACCCAGATGTTACTAATTTGAAGCCCTGAAAAATCACATTAGTGGGCTCAAAAAAACATGCAAAGAGCTATCATCCCGTCATTTAAAATTTGACTTTGCAGTATGAGAAACCTACGGAGCGATCCTAAATCACACAAAGTGCTCAAAAACTCAAGAAACTCAATTTAGCCAAGAATGATAAGAAAACTTGAGAACAACCCCCAAGCTTGAGAACAATTCTGAATAAAGAATAAGCCTAGCATTAAAAAAGTTGCAGTGTGCAGCGTGTCTTTTGTGCACTTTGGATCCTAAAATAAAAAAATGATTTTCAGGCTAAGGTGACGCTTAGATTATGCCCAATTTTGTTGACAAATTTGAGCCATTGGTGCTGATTAAGATGGCACGTATGGTGATTATGAAAGCTTATAGTAGTACTATATAAAACGACAAATTACATATTTACAAATATATAAACACTTACAGCAACCCTTTTCATCTGAACCATCAGGACAGTCGCTATCTCCATCACACCTCCATCTATTCAAAATACATTTCCCTGTTCCACATGTGAAATACGAATGGGCACATGTGTGATTTCCTGAATAAAAAATTGTCATTGGAGAACTCATGTAACAAATGTGGAAATGAATACATCAATATTTAAATGAAAAACATGTTTTTTACTGCCTAGTCTGCTTGTAACTGCTAAATGAGGAAGTGTGATGGCAGTTTAGCAGGTAAGTTTGAAAAGGATTTGTTAATCTTTGGCTGCTAGCTGTGCCATCATCTTCAGTTGTAAACAAAGTATTTGTGGGTAAAACAAAGGTCACTGTTTTAGAAAAAATTCTTCAATAGCAATTATGGTTTAATTTGCAGACCTCCATTTTTTCACAAGTACTTGTTATTTCATTTTATGTTTCGAATAGAAAAGACCAGTATGGATGTTGCGTTTCTTGCAGGCAAAACACCTTATTGGGAAGGCAGCCATTAGTTGGCACAAATATCCAGGGGAGGAAGAATGCGTCAAATGAAATCAATAATGTAACTGAGTAAGAGATAACAGTAGCAGGAAAATTTGACAATAACATACTACAGTTGTGTTCATCTGATCCGTCTTTGCAGTCTTCTTCACCATCACATCTCCACCACAAGGATATACAAGCAGTTGAGCCACTTTTGCATTTGAATCTACTCTTACCACATTCAACATCATCTAAAATTTACAGACATAAAATTTGATATAAAAAATAACCAATAAAAATCATCACTAAAACTTGAGATAGAGCAGAATTCTGTATAAACAGATCAATGGAAACAAGCGTGTAACTTTATCCAAACATCTAGCATGTCCAAAGCATGCCTCCAGTAGAGTACCTATGCCTTGCAAAATTTAGAATTGAAGCAGGACATTTTTGTAGAGAATTTTTCCGGTATACTTTTCAAGGAAATTTGAATTGTCTAAATGAAATATCATCCAACGTAAAATCATGGCATTTAAAAATGTTATCCTTCCTGTGACCGGACAGAAATTACCAATAACTTTCCTGCAAGAATGGGAAGATAAACAAAGAAAAGGTTGGGTTCAAGAAACCACAATGGTATGTCACCAGTTTTATGTAGATGAAAGACAAAGGCAATTTAACAACCATTTCAAAATCAGTTTCTGTTTCGATGACTGAAAATCATTCTTTATTCATGAATGCCCAAATTGAACTAGAAAGGAGCCTAAGCTATAACATTAACTTCCAAACTGGTGATAATATTTGCAATCAGAATACTTAAGTTTGCTAGAACTCTGTTGAAAACAGTACAAATGCAAATAAAATTGGGGTAGCTGTTATCTTTGGTCAATGGGGGCAGACATAAAAATAATCATCATTCGAAAATGAGCCTGAAAAGATTGATCATATGATGTCTTCTTATCCATGGAAGCTTGGAACAAATCTTTTTTAAAAGATATAGGTCAGAACACCAAGAAGAAATCAATAACAAAAAGCATAAGAGAAAATTTGCTTTAATCAGCAGAAATTACTGTGTTATGCAATATATAGTAGATGTCTCGGTAGCATCAACATTGTGAGAATTTTCAAGAATTCTGCAAATTGTAACAAAGATTCTTTAAGCTAAATGAAAAACTGTAAACCTTTTGCAAATAAGAATTTTTAAAATATTCTCAAGGGTTCTTAGATAGAAAAACCATTTCAATTTATCATGTTCATTTCTTTTGATAAACATAAGTGTACACCATTAAAAACTTCCTGCAGAACTGTATTGATGAAAAATGTAATGCAACGGCCTGAAGACATGGCTGTGTGAGTTTTCATGCCCTGCTTATATACAACTTATATCTTTTTGGTGGATAGCAGAGAAAAGTCAAGATTTTCAGGCTCTTCTGGTTAATACAAATTTAGTCCTCTCAAACAAAAATCATCTTGCACTGCCTTTCTTACTAGTGTGCATTATGGAGGGTATCATTGAAAATGTTACCATGATTTTTATGAGTTGAGTTGATTTTTATGATTTAATCTTGGGCCTTATGCCTATAATGGCTTAGCCTGAAGGAGAGCACAACAAGTAAGGACCAAATATATATAAGGAAAAAATAGAGATGCTGAAGGATTCATGGCATAGGATTTGTGTAAAAATCAGCATATTGAATATTCACTTGAAGAAGCATAGAGAAGAATTGATAACAGAAAAAATGGGAGATGCAGGAACAAATAACCTCTCTATCTTGATAAGAAAATCCAGGGAATAATAACTATGAGTTGCATCAACAGAAATCGTTAGCTGTTAGTAAACATGGAAAAACTCCAAAGAGCAGTAGGCAAAGTTCATAATGCATCAATTAGACCAAAGCTGGTGTGTTGTTAGGAAAAAAGTTTTGAATATGGTAAAAAAAGCAATTAGAAGAGATAAAGACAAGGCCTTTGGAAAGAAGGGGTTCCAGAGACAGATAGAAGAAGACCAAGATAAATATCTAGCGAAGAAGCATTGAGCTTATCAGGAACCAATGTACTGGATCAAGAAGCAAACCAAAAGAAACAATTTTTAAATATAATGAAGAAACATACCACATCCAATCTCATCACTTCCATCTGCACAATCTGCATGTCTATCACATCGCCATCTGGTTGGGATACACTTTGACTGGTTCAGACACCGAAACTGTGTTGTGGCACAAGACCTGCTGGCTGCCAAAAAGAAATAAATGCTGCATAAATTTATCATATATAAGAAAAAGCCCATTTGAGCGGCCTAGCACTAGCCCATTTTCTCTTGCACAACGGACCGCTTTAAAAATGATACCTATAATCGACAATGCTAGAAGCATCTGTAATATTTATCTGGATCTACAAGGTCCTGTTCTAAGATACTTTTGTGTAAAGTAATTCAAATGAAAACAAATTATTACAATGACCTTTAATGGGCTCCTAGAAAATTAAATATAAACTGCACCCAATATCAATGTGCTCCATTTATATCACAAATTAAGTATATCACAAAGGTCATATAATCATCATTGCAAGATGATCGCAAAAAGTTGGTCCAAGCCTTTTAAAAATGCTTTAACTGCCATGAAAATGTTTTAAGTGTTAATGTAGTTCAAATTCTAAGTGCCTATAGTATTTCTAAACATTTCAGTTGCAATTAATTATCAAATGCATTTTTCTTTTGAGATTTAATTCAGCTTGCTTCTTTTTCCTTTGTTTTGATACTATAATATCTGATGGCTTTGAATCGTCTATGCCACTAGCTTGGGTCACAAAAGATGATTAGAAATATGTTAATTGATGAGACAAGTATTCCTCATGACTTACTGTTTTGCACAAGTGATCAAAATCTTGTATGGTTCAGTTTGCACAAGTGCTGATGTAATCAAGAGTGATCACTTGCTTCAAACAGAAAGGCCTTGGGAAGCTACTTACAATTTATCTACTGTCTGTTCAACTGACTCATTATGCTCATTCTATATTCATTCAATCCAAATGAATTCTAAATTTGATTCAAAATTCTGTTAAAATTGTCTTATGTATGGCTAAGAAAGTTAACTAGGATGCCTTCCTCCTTCATGTGTTAACTACACAAATAAAATTCATCAGAAAATAGTAGTTTGTTACCCCTATTAAATTTGTACACTTACGTTCAAAAAGTATTGGGACACCCTTCGAAACTTCGAAGAAATTTTATGCAACAAATTCGGAAAGACTTTTTTAAAATCTTTCTCATTAAAAAAGTACGGCAGTTATTTCCATGAAATTTTCACAAGACATTGTTGATATTTTGAAGCCTTTTATGTACGCCAAAAAATTAAAAATACATCTACCATAAAATTTCTATAGGTCTCGAGACGAAAACATGGAAGCTCTGAAAACTCAAGAACTGAGTTAAGAGAAGCGCTTAAAAATTGCTTTCTACTATAATAAAGTAAATGGATTTTGCGATATTGCATCAATTCTCGGCTGCTCAATGAGTGCAGCTTTTCTTGTGTGTAAAAAGTTTTTCCGTACAAGAACAGAAAAAAATTTACCAAGGGTTTGCAGACCAAAGAAGTTTACGATGCCTAGGGACGACAGGTCTTTACTGAGGGAACTGGAAGTAATAGGTTTGAATCCTTACTAGATATTATGTTGTCGTATAAAAGGAAGCTAATTTTTGGAACATAAGCAAAAACATGGCTATAGAAGTCATGAAAAATACAAATTTTCCAGCGTTATAAGAAGAAAATGCTCTCTCAAAGCAAAAATTACTCATCGACGATGAGTACAATGGCTTTTCCTTTAATGTTACGCAATTTTAAAAGTATCTTGAATAAATGCAATAATTTAATAAATTTGTAGCATTTTCGTCGATGAAGTAAATTTTTTTTGAAGCTTAAAAGTTTGATTTTATAATTTCTTCAATAATTTTTTTTGTTATGCAAAGGTGAAATTAAAAAGTTGTATTTGTTTGGACAGCTCTAAAATTTTGGAAGGTCATGTGACTTTGCCATTGTTAGGCCATTCAGCCCTTCTGCATATTTTGCTGTTATAATCAGGAAAATCGAAAGAATCCTGTGTTTTCTTGGTTATTCTTCATAAGTTGAAGCATTTTGTTAACTTTTTATTCCATTTTGGGGAAACTTGGGCCTAGATTATTTGTATAAAGACTTGCCAAATCTGAAAAAGTTTCCGTTGCAAAACCAAATCCAACGCAACGCCATAGTTCGTTTATCGAATTCGTCCCAATTCTTTTTGAACGTAAGTGTAGTTTTATTAATTCCCATTGCGTTTGTGTTATTGTCATTTGTTACCATACTGGTGAATCATTCGAGGTAGTATCTGGTAAGATAATTGTATTTTACCAGGTTGTTGATTAAACTTGGTCTAGATTTTATTTGCAGTCTACAGACCTGTATGTTCAAAGAACCAAATTTTCCATTCAAATAGCCCACCTGAATTTTCCACGGAGGACAAACATTAAGTACCGTATCAAACAATAAATTCACAGAAAATATAAAAAATAAAGGTAAAATTTGACATGTAGCTTTAGCATGAAATATTTGTTTTTGGCTACCAGCATTAGAAATACCAGTTTACATATCAAGTATTCTTACAGAAACACAGGAAATTGTATGGCATTCTCAATTGACAGTGAAGCATTACAAAGAAATACTGACCACATAACAGGGGTTCTTCATCACTTCCATCATCACAGTCATTCTCTCCATCACAGACCCAGCTTCGGGAAATACATCGTGCACTTTTTTTGCATTCAAACTGTTCCCTTGGACAGCTTGAAAGTTCTAGAAATGTAAAATAGATTCACTCATGTCATCTTGTTTTATTTCATCAATTCCTAGATAATCATTTTGGCATAAAATGGATTCTCAATAATCTTACTTGGCTGATGAATTTCTAATGTCTTCAACAAACATTGAAATTACATGGAAAATAGGCAAACACCAAATTAATCCCTGTCAGACCCACTTCTGGATATTGAAATCTGGGTCTACTTTAAAAACAAATCCAAGGGTATGTTAGAAATTATGGTGAAAATTAAAATAAAAATTTATTCTGTCAGATATTTTTAAAATTCCAGCAAGAGTAGCACTTTATTAATGTCAAAAGAAAAAAAAACTGGCCCCATCAAACTCCTCCTGCAAATCACCATGTGCAGCAAACGGTGACAATCAAACTTTAACAACGTGGGCTACCAAGTGACATGAACATCTGTACATGTTTCGTGCTTGATTTTCAGGCAGGCAGTCGCAACTAGCGGTAACATTTTTGCAAAAGATTGCATTTAACTTGCCTTTTAATTCAAATGAAAACAAAAGACGTCATCGCTGACCTTTTGGAAAACCATCAAAAGGCATAATGTGTGGTAAAAGTAAGTAGGAAGGCAAAGCTTCACCTCAAAGATTTCCTTGCCATTTAAGGACCGTAATTTCTAGCAATTTGAGATTGCAGAAAAGTATAGTCCATTTGCTTTTCTAAATTGAGATGGCTAAACGTCAAATTTTCATGCCTCTGTGACTTGTAATGGGGAACCAATTATAATCATTTTCTTTTAGAGTCTCCATTCTAGGACCTCGTGTCTTCTTTAGGCCGGTGACTTTACCTCGTTGAACAAGAGATTCCTACGGCTTCAATTTATGGCGCGGAAGATTTGGAGCTAGGAAGTTGAACAATAGAACTATCACGCCTCCATTTTCGAGGTGAGAAGTGCCTCTATATAGCGAAATAAAATCGGTCGTACTATTATCTATAATGACTCCACGACATGCCAGATACAGAGGGTCGTGGACAGGTTAAGTCTTCGCCAAATCCAGACATTAGTTTATTCTGACTATCAAGATATCATGTTACATTGCCTTCTTATAATCACATACCTTTCCTACCGGCTTCTCCAAACTGGGCTTCAACTCTAACCAGTACCAAAAGCAATCCACAAACAGCAAAATTTGTGATGCCCTTGATAAGATTCATTTGATCAGAAATCTTAACAAGCCTTTGGTGAGTTTGCTTTTACTTACAAAGTAGCTACACTCAAGAGGCTGTTGGAAAAGTGGTAAAAAAGTCGCATAACATAACTTCATGCACCACCTTTTACGTAACATTCCCCCAAAAAATAACAAAAAATCTCCTTGGAGGACTCGGGCGATCTCCCTAGTGATCCCTCTTAGCGCCCCTGTGACGGAATTTGCCGTAATCTACAATCTTTTATTTAGAAATAATATAATATATTACACTAGAAAGCGCAATACAAAACAAAGTGTCATTTTCGATGGTGTTGTGGCTGAGACTGCTGCCTTTCTCTCTCAGACAAATCTGCTTGCCCTCCTTCAATTTTTGAAATTTCGTCAACCCCTGTCTACTTCCTTGGGCTATCCAACATTTTTGTTGCCCCGTCTTTTGGAGAACGGAGGTGCAAAATGCCTGGGTGTTATTCTTCCGGAAAGCGCCCTGGAATAAAACCAACGTTTCGGGATCGTGGCGGTGGGATTCATTTCTTTCTCTGGCATTGGGGGCATTTATTGCTCGGCTGTTGACAGGACTAAAGGTAATAACAGCACATTTTGAGGCTTTTAAACTGCCGATTCAGCTTTAAAACCAAGAAAACGAGTAAGTTTGTCGAAATCAACAAATGATTATATAAAAGTATAGACTGATGTGTCAATTTTTGTGACCTTAGTGTGACACTTTAAGCTTTTAAAAGTACATAATGCAAAGAATTTAGATAGGCGAAGAAATAGCATTCACACTCCAAATATTACATACTTTGGTGGGTAGCGATTGGTTAATAGAACAGTCAATCACACTTCAATCTGTTTTATGTCAAAAACTTATCTTCAAACCTGAAAAAACTGACAGTTTCCGGCTTTAAGGAGAGACGTGTGTAGAAAATTTGGAATAATTCTATTTCATTTTAAAAAAATTAAAGTAAACTATAAAAATTCACAAAAGGAAAAACATTTTTCTTAATTTGTAGTTTGTACAACTATCCATGTTTTTTAATAACAAAATATTTCACTCAACGATTCTTTAAACGATACTCAATAACACGAAGAAAAAACTTTGCTAGTTTACATAATTATCTTTCTATTTAGCTAAAAACCTCTCGAGAAATCAAACGAACTACTACAAAGCTAAGTTGTGTTGTGGTGGATACTGACCAAGTTGGACGCCTAAAAATGAATGGATTTAAATAGAGTTTCTGTTGAATAAAATTCAAACGATCAGTATATCTACTCAAAACTTGTTTTCTTTCAAGAAAGTCCTTACTCGAGGATGTGAAGGCACACAACCCCAGTTGTCGATTCCATCCCAAGCTCGGTCATTGTTAGTATGCTATCAAACGGCTGCCTTCCAGCGTGTTGAGGTCCTTTAGCATGATACCCTGTTGATACAAAAAACAATAATCAGATACAATGCCTAAGACTTAACAAAAATACCCCAATTCATTCAAATATCTATCCTGCTGAGCAAGAAACAGCTATTTGTATCCCTAATAAGTCAGTTTTCATCTTATAGGAAGTGCACGACAAGTAATATGTTTATGTTTTATTAGTAAGAAAATTGTTTCGAAAATCAGCTGTTGCTGGAAAGGTTGAGCTAACAAAATTATTGATTTGAAAAAATACCTCTTCACTCTCAAAAAGCGTTTTCTTTGCATGGCAATCCTCTATCATTCTTCGTCCCTTTGAAAGCAGTTCCTGAGCCTTGAATTCGAGAAGGGAAAGAATCATCTATGTAGAGACAGGGGTATACTTTGAAATGTTCATTGTTACATGGCTGGAGATTCATAAAAATTGAACTCAGAAAATTGAACTCAGAAAATTTAATAAAACATTGATAAGAATGACATTTTTATGTTTCAGGCTAAGTCATGCCATAATCTAGTTCTATGCAAGATAAAAGAAACATTTGTTTTTCTTTGTAATGAACTTATAAGTCTTACCTTATTCACATCTGTTTTCAAGCATCTGTAATAAAACATCGCTCTGTCACGAACGTCAATATTTGTTTCATCCTCTAAAAAGCCAAAAGGAAGTATTATTGTAAAATGCAACTACAAAAAAAGATTTAAAACGCGGATGTAACCGAGGTAATGCTTCTAGGAATGCATTTCTACAAACTTTTATAAGTGCGATCAGGAGCAGTCCCCTTTTCTCTGAGTCTTCCCAGTAGTTTCTGGTCAACTAATCCGAGCTATATCTTTCTAGATCGTCTCTTTCTACATAAATTTGAACATTCGTTTATGAGTGAAAGATTTCAACTGACGTGAAATCTTGGATCAAAATGCTCCATAAAGCACAAAAATGGATCGAAAATTGCTTACCGACCAAGTGACTAAAGATTCTTCCAAGGACATGTTGAAACTCAGGTGGCCGTTGAAAAAATAGTCTCACACCCGCATTAAGCAATGCAAGCTTTACTTCAGCAGTGTTCTCTTGATCGATGTTGTCTAGTAGCTTTTCTAATATGTAAGGACTATTTGAAATTCCCTGTAATGGTAATAGTTTGAAAATGTTTGAAAATATTGATAGCAATTTCGTTTCAAGTAACAATAAAAATTGATGCAAATTTTTTGAATAGATATAAGATGCTCCATAGCAAAGCAACAATAACTCGGAACCCGATTACTGCAAGCCTTTACCGTCGACAGAATTTAAGCATCCCTGTTGTCTAAAGAACTAAAACAATGTTCATGATACGCTTAGCAAAGAGGGTGTCATGAAATTTCACCAAGGAAAAAACTAAAAAAACAGGATGCATGGCAGACTTAAAACTCATCTACCTACACCCTCTAGATGGCCTACTGGGAGTGCTGTAATTTGGATACAGATGATTTACGGGCGGAGCCCCAGGCCTCTTTGATACATGCAAGATATTTTTATTTTTGACAGTCCCTAAACAAATGCACTTCTATAATTATTTCCTTAAAAACATTATTCACATACAACATTTAGCAATCTCTCATAAAGAATGAGAAATTTTATGAATACAATTCCTACAATGATGTTAACGAATTCACGCCCATTCTAAACACCGTGAAAAAATAATAATCCCACCCGAATGCTTAAAAGTGGATCTTCAAGAGAACAAGAAATTTCACAAAAACAGGAAACCAGCACATACCTCTCCAAATTCTCCAAGTATCCAAATTAGTGCAGCTTTGCCCGATTGATGGTCTGTCACTTTATCCCAGTAACTAATCATTTTTGCAGCTATATAATTTCCATGAATTTTCATTTTGGACAATATTTCTGCGCGAAAAGTAAACAGAAATCAAGGGTGGTACAAACTTGGCAGTGTATATATGAGGTATGTACGGAGTGCATATTAGTGTATATTAATTAGTGCATACATGAAGTGTAATTAGAAGTGTATATTAGTGTATATTAGTTAGTGTATATAATTTTTTTTATCAATCAAAACCTAAAGAGAAAACAACTAACTTTATTTGCACCATGCAGTGGGGAAGGACATATAGTCATCTGGTCACGACTGCAGATGGTGCTTACAATTCAACACAATTACAATAGTCAATAATAAGTTTGTCTCACATTAGATGTCGGAAAAAATCGGTCATAAAGATAAGTTCTGAACTGTCATTAGACAGTCCAGAATGCCCAAAAATGTTGAGTGTATATATGAAGTGTAATTAGAAGTGTATACATGAGGCATGCATTAAATGCATATAAGTGTATATTAGTTAGTGTATATATGAAGTGTAATTAGAAGTGTATAAATTTGAATGAGAGAAACTGAACTCACCTTTTATAGCATCAAACACGTAGGCAGTGACGTGATCTAAGTTTGACTCCAAAAGACCAATAAGTAATTCTAAGCTTTTATCGGAAGCCAATGGGTGGTCTTTTCCAATTTTACCAATGCATTTTATTCCCATCTCCGCTACAGAGGCATCTGGGTCCATTGCACAATACCTGTGTATTTCAAATAGTAATGGTTTCATCATCCGTCCTTAGCATGTATCTCAACTTTAACACCGTCTTCAACTCTTTCAAAATCCCTTTTTAATTCTTTCAACGAACCTTTGAAAGATGATTTAAAAGCACATTTTCGGAAAACCTCTCCAAATCTGCTGCTATTCTAAGAAGTTTGTCTTCTAATGCATAAGAGACAGTGTATCATAAAAGGTCCCCTTACAAGCCACTTACAAGCCACTCACTGTCCTACTGACTCTGATTCAATTCACCTCCATAGTTGTAAACATCGTCCAAAATTGACAAATTTATTAAATCTTTTTCAACTATCTTGTGTTAAATAGAACTCCTTTTCGAGTGTCTTTTCTAATAACGAGGTTGTATATGCCTTTGACTTAGCAACAATGTGTATCAAGATATACCAACATAAACTCCAAAAGATATTCCAAACCTCAATTCCGATAGAATGCTTTCCATATTTGACTCAGTCACAACCTCTGTCAGGGTGACCAGTTTTAAATTCTTGAGATATCCTGGGTCACTTTCCCTAGAGAAAGAGAAATGAAGTCAAATTAAATTACATAAAGCAACAGTGATGATGGCAGGCTCACCGAGATTAGAGGGCCTTTTATGATTGTACAGATTGTGAATTGTGCTAGGTATATTTACAATTAAAAAGCTACAGCTGAAGTAAAGCTAGACATATTTTATTCTGACGGGTTTGCGGCATATTGTAGAAAGAGCCTGCGTCGTAACAAGTGACCCATCTACGTTATCTGCTCCTGGAAAACACAAAACAAAAAATTCAAAGTAAGGCATATTTTTTAACGTTTCTAACCTTATGTAAAAAGATTTGAACTGCTTTGACAATAGGTGGGCTCTTCCTTTGAAAACCATCAACAGTGCCGGCAGTGCGGTAAACGACAGTTCTGGCGACGGTGACGAGACAACGGAAATAAGTGGAGCTGCAAAAGAAAATATATCTGACAACCAACTGATTTAACGTTGCATCTGTCTCATTTTAGAATATAATTTTTCTTAGAATCTTTCCACATGTATTTGGATGTCCTTGAAAACGCAAACTTTCATCCGTTTTGATCTTCAATCTACAAGTTCTGTAACTTAGTGACCATTTTTAAAATGCCTTGGTACGTATGGGTTTAGTGACCATCAGCTGACAGAACGTTTTAGAAGTTTTTCGTTTGGACGCGGTCTTTTTGAAAATACCGCACATATGGGCGCAGATTATTTTGACAATAGACAAGATCTGCGTTTTTAAAAATATCCAGATACGTCTCGATGGAACATAGGTAACATCTAACACACTTTTTCTTTTTTAGTCCAATCGACAATTGACAATCCAACCGGAAAACAGCAAAGCTATATGCATTTCAGACACCTTTGAATACACACGGGGAAAACATTTTGTCGCCAAATCCTCTGTATTTTTACTAACTAGTCAGTTCATTCTTTTCTGAAACCAAAATAAATTAATTCGGAGCTTTTTTCTTGATGTACCATCCGTCTGTATATTGCAATTTTGTCAGAATAAAGTGCTTCGTCCCATTTAATCCATTCGTGCTAGACGTCTTTCTTCAACGTAACGCTACATGTAATTCTGGGTCATTTCTTGAGAAACATGGGGTTAATATCAACTTGGCGGGGCAAATACCCTAACCATTTTACCCTAACCAGCATACGCCTGTAAAAGATTATAAAGTTTATATCGATTGACTTTATCATAAAAAGTCTGATATATGAAAATCATTATACATCACGTAAAATGATGATGTCCCCCATAGACATAAAAAATATCAAGAAAGACGATCAGTTTTGTGACAAAAAGATACTTGAGAGCAGCAAGTGGAAAGATGAGCATTTATTGTACCTCTTAATCTGTTGTAAACATCGTTCCTTAGAAACAATGTATCCTTTGTAAAGATAAGAAACAATTTGGCAGCTGCCATACTGACTCCTTTGTTTGCATGCTTCAGTCGATCGTCAAGACTGTTCTACAAGTAAAAAGCATTCTAGTACCGTCTGTGAAATTGTCCCGATCAATACTGTAGAGTGCTAGAACTTAAAAACTTCACATTTTCTGTTTCAAATAAACAAAAATAGTACCCAAAAAGCCAAACATTGCTAGAATGGATATTTGTGACTGCTTACATTATGTTTACCTTTTATTTCTAAAGCATGGAGGACGTAAACAAGATATTAACACCAGACACAGAGAATAAAATGAAGCTTCAAGGTAAAACGAAAAGAAAAAGAAAGAAGTTTAAAAATTTGGAATGACAATGCAGGCGACAGTAAAGATCTGTTGTAAACATACCAACAATGCAATGACTTCTTCTTGGCCTGCAGGATTGTATCTGGTTAGGATGGACAGTAGCAGACACTGTGACCATTCATTCACGGTGTGTAACCTGAAACAAAATTCCAATTTATATGGTTTGGGGAAATAACTTTAAGGGTGAAACCTCCTTTGTTATCGGTCATATAGCTGAATAACCGTGTCATTTGGTAATGGCAAGAGAAAACGGAAACATTTGCCATGCATACCTGGGCTCTCTTGGTCCAGGTCAGAACTTGTGTAGACAGAAGAATTCGGTTTTGAAACTTGTCAATCCAGTTAGGAAGTAGATGGCCAATACTGGCCAAAAAAAACACATTGGGTTATACTGCTATTTGTAAGGGCACATTTTGGCCCGCCTGTAAATTAACTTTTATCAAATAGCTTATTTTTCAAAGATTAATGACTGTTGGAAGGAAAACGCCCTTTAAATTATTAAAAAATCTTCACCAGCCGGGTTCAACAAAATTTGATGTCACCGTGAGCAAATAACAAAGGACTTTAGCAACCAAACATGACTTAACAAGATTCACACTTCGACGTACACTACGTTTCGCAAAAATATCGTAAATTATTCGCTGAGAAAGACAAGGTCAGCAAGGTTACTGAAAAGTACTACTAAAAAATTTTAAACCTGTGAACAATTGTTTGGACAATATCTTTGTCGAGTTGAATGCCTGCTTCATCAGCTAATATTTCTTCAAGTGCAAAAATAGCGTTAAAGAAGACCTGTAAAACATTAACATCATTCAGAAAAACACGCCACTTTAGGTTTTACTAAAAATTTGCATCCATCAAATGTCAAACGTTTCATTGGCACATCAACACATGAAAAAAATATATAGCAAAACTGCAAAGCTGTGATCATTTAGGTATTCTTCACAGCCATAAAAGCGACAAAGAGCATCAATGATCGCTACAGCTGTGGCGTTTATCACCGAGATGGAGTGCTTGCCTATTCTAGAGAAATAGAAATACACTAAAATCTCTAGATAGATAAACTGTGTAAAAGTAAAAGTTGGCGTACTCATACAAGGGAGAGCAGATGTGTTATGCAATCAAGTCATCAGAACCCCTTCCCTCAGAAATGCGCATTTGAAGCAGTGCAGCAGTGTGCGGGGACTCTCTCGTAATGGCTATTGTTTGCAACACAATTGCTGCGTTTACATACGCGGTTGGCCATATTCTTACAGCATACCTACGCAAGAGTTGATGGGGCTATTACGAAATTCGTCGCGCTTTTTGAGAAATAGGAAAAAATCGGTATTACTGCTCGTATTATTGACATTAATAGTGATTGAGGTACCACATCATAGGTAGAGCAAAAGAACAATTTTTTGTCGTTATTTATAGGGAGGAAAAGATTTCTAAAAAATTGTGACGGACGGACAATTCGAAACTTGTCCAATAACTGCACACATGTGGTTTGACCTACCAAATAAACGATTGACACCATTATTTACACTTGACCCATTGGTACTTTCGGTGATCAATTGGTACTTTTGACCTTAAAAGTTCCAAATGTTGAGAAAAAAATTTGTTCAAAATGTTTGGTGATGTTTCTTACTGATGTTTAATTGTTAAAAATATTTCAAATTTATCTCAAGTTGGTTGGCTTAGATAGAATATTCAAACACGTGAAATTAATTTTTTCAATGTTTTCTATCCCGTCCGTCCGACACGACAGACATTTGTTTCTTCTGAGGCGATGTGCTTATCCCATTGCTTCAACTCATCCTTATGGGTTCTTTCATGGCACAAAAAGAGAAAATTCAAGAGTCATCCGTTAATTTATGAGACCTTATGAAAGTATCGTTTGTCCGTCCGTCACAGAACTTGAATTTCGTAATAGCCCCTGATGGAAGCAGTTATTGTAGTGGACTGTAGAGAAGGATATTGGAGGCATTTCATCGTAACAGTTGGCGAACTGGACTCGCCCTAGACGAGAATCGGGTTATCAAAGTGCCAACTGGTCCTTTTGCCAGGATCTTACATCACTCTGATTTAAAAATGTCGTTGACCTCGATTTACTACCACTTTATACTGTATTTTTCTTGGTAATAGAACACTAGAACCGAAATACTGTTAAGCTAGCGTCAATTTGTACCATTCAATTTACAACTATGTTAGAACAAGAGAATTACCTGTCCATCGTCATCTTTTATAAGCCCTCTTAGCTGTTCAAGAACACTTGGATCTGGAATCATTCAACAAGAGAGTCGACAGTTTTCGACAATAAAGAAGATCAAAGTTATAGTTCAATATTTCTGACAACAAAGCAAAAATACAGCTATATCTTAGCTCTGTTCATAGCAACGCGAAAAAGATATAAAAGTAATAAAAGAGATATCCTTGGAATGAAGTTAATTTTGTGAAGCAAATTGGGTGTTAGAAATCCTAACGTAAATAACATGAAAAGAGGCGTAGAAAGTGGAGGTGATGGCGTTGTATCAAATAATTGTTCATACAGAATTTGAGTATGTCATATGTAATTCAATTGTAGTCTGTAGACGGTCTGTTTGTTCACCTGTTGTGAGCAATTATGACATGATATGTTCTTTCACGTTCTGTAACATAAAAAGCCCAGTAAATATCAAATATAAATTTCACAGCAAATAGCGAAATATCAGCGTAATAGTATATAGCAGAAACTACCTTTTATGATATCTGGTGCAAACTGAAAAATTTTAACTGTTCCCATTGCAGCAATTTTACGAACATATGCACTTCTGTCTTTAAGACCCTGGAGAAGAGGCTCTTTTATGTACTCTAACAAGTCCGGAAGCCTGAAACATTAATCAAATTCGAATAGAAGGCATTAAAACAGTAGCATAAAATAGATTAAACCAACAAAGATCAATTTTTGGTTCACAATTAATTGGTCAAATCAGAAACCAAGAAAATGGCGAGCGTAGGGTCAATAGTTTAAAAAAAAATCAATACAACAATGTCCCAAGAAAAGAAATGTCCATATTCATCAAGATGTAACATGACAGATTTTCAGCTTTTAAGATAGGCAATATAATATAATTCAAACTTGTGATGATATTATTATCCTTTGTTAAACTTCAAGCTAAAAACCTTTAATTCGTTTTAACTCTCAAAACGAACACATCACTGACAATTCTAAATAACAACAAGGAAATAAAAAGTGTTTGAAAATCAAAACTCTGGAATATAGTGAAAAAGTGTATTTCTATTTCTCAGCACAGCCGGCTTAATTTAAAAAGATGATCCCTGCTAAATATAATTTGCTTCACTCAGAAATTTGCTTCGGCCTGTCTTTAAATCTAAATTTTTTTAGCTTACTTTAGTTCACACATGGTACGCAACGCCAACCCTCTAATCATTGGATTGTCATCCATTGCATCTTTTGTGAGTGTGCTGATCATGAGAATAGCAATATCTTTGTTTGATTCAGCTTGCTCACGAATATAGAGATAGACTAACTTTTTTTGAACCAGATCAGTTGTGGCACTAGCCTAAGAAGGAACAGTTTCTAAATTTATTAATTGCTTATATCAGAGTTCGGGAAAAATTGTCAAAAACACGTAGATATCCGTTGTACTATAAGGTAGTCTTGAGACAAAAATACAAAAATCTATTAGGAACGAGGGCATCAAACATATAACTGGGAGGCAAGGCTTAAAACTGTATTTTGCATGTAGCAATAGATACAATGAGTAAATTAATTAGGTACCAAAATAGACTCTCCAAATTACGACGCTTCGAGTTACTTGACACTATTTCGTGCCACCTTCAAAGTTTGCGGTATCAGAACTTAAAAAAGTATAACAGTGCCAAAGAATGAGTTTGCATACCATCATCATTTCTGAAAACAGGGATGAAACATCTAGACCAAGTGTCATGTATCCAATTACTTTCTGAACAGCAGTTCTATACTTAATTTTGTCTCTTTGCACATCAATATTCTTCAGTGCTGCTCTAAAGATTGGATAAAAAGAATAACACTGTAACAAAAAGTAAAATCAAAGCATATAGTAATTGTTATAAGACGTGACAGCATGACGGGGCAAGAGGGCATAGGCCCCCAAGAGATGGAACTGTTTCATTTATTGATTATGCACGCGGGTATCCTGTCTGCTCAATGCTGATTGGCCAATACCGTCAGAGGAAAGAGAAGTTGCGAGATATCCGGACCAATCAAGATTTGACCACTATGCTGGTGGTATAAACAAAACTGGATGATATAGAGCAAACAGTTTAGAAAATAATTTAGCTTTGGTTTTTATAAAATGTAGTTCTTGTTGTTGTACTCCGTGGTATAACTCTGTATCGGCTACAAACAACTATAAATGTAGAACAGAGGCCAACTTCTTTGATATGGTCGTGTTGAACTGTTCCAAAACCTTTCACATCTTCAGAGCTTTTCTAACTTGGAACCACGAGAGTAAGACATTGGTAATCGATTCATAAAGAATGATATAATTTGTTTATTAATTTGAATGATATAATATCAATTACTCATAGCAGAGACAGCACCACAAAATTGAACCTTAGAGGAGGGGGGCTAAGAATAAAGTTTAGTGACTAGACAGAAGACAATTTTTGAAATCAGGCCTTCTAGAATGGCTAAAATGCATCTCCTACACTAAAAATTAACAAATTACTATACCGCTCTGAATAGACAATTCGACAATGCTCAGAAAAACATTACTGATTCTTAGAGAAAATTTGGGAGGGGAGGATTAATGTGTTGGGGAATTAAAGAAAGAAAGGGTGACCTTTGTTCAGAGTGCACATCAATGCAAATAACAAGAAGCTGTTATATTGATTGCCGGGGTGCATTCCATGTATTTAGGTCCAAAGATCTTCAGCCACTCAGGTTTTTTTGGCATTAAAGGTGCAAACTAATAAAAACATTTTTGATGTTTTTTGACATTTTTGAATTTTTGAAAATCTTTGTTAGTTGTCGTGCTAAACATAAAGCCACTCACATATTAGTTAAGATAAAAAAGAATATAACAAAGACTCATACACCACAGTTTTCTCTGTTAATTGGTTTTTTTCTTTGTCTGGCCTACAATATTCACCCTTTTACTAACTGCTCATATATGCCCTGTACCTAAACAAATGCCCTGGGGGAGGGGGTTCATAGCCTGCATAGAAAATTTATTCACAGTGAAATGGATTATTATATACACACTTAATGATAACAAAGTAAGAGCAAATGATGGCATGAAAGTATAAGGAAATTAAGTTTGAGGAAACCAATTTTTTGTAGATTTCGCTTTTCTGGGTGAATCCATGAGCATCATTTTGTGAACAACCAATTATAGTTTGATCCACAAAAATGAATTCTACAGCTTCTTTTACAGCTCATGTCAAAAATTTCAATTCATAAAATCTCCTTTAATCTATAAGAACTTTGTAAGACTTGCATGGCAAATATGGCTAAGTATGAAATACTGTAAATCCTTGAACTTTCTCTAATTGGAAGTACTTCTGGCTCAAATATTGATTAACCCTAAACATCAAGACCTATCATCAGTGAAATGAACTCTTTATCAGAGAAAAATAATTTCTGCCAAAAATCAATTCCCCTGTGGTGAAAAAATGTTCTAAATGTAGTGTAGTGATGTATGTATTATTATAGTGTGTTTGGGGGAGTCATGTGACGAGTACTGCATTTGGAGAACTAAGATGGCTACTAGCTAAGCTCGTTCCATGCTCAAGATATATAGCAAGTTATTTGCATTACAAAAAAGAAAGTTGACCAATGGTGACCAACAAAATAAACGAATTACAGGTTGAAATTTGGTCAAACTTCCTAACTACCAGTGGTGGCTGGCACCCAAATAAATGTTGTATTAGAATGTAATGACGAGTGAAACAATGCGGAAAAACAAAGTCACTGTAAGCACTGCGCAAAATTCACACTTTAAGGGTTTTTTATCTATCTGATGATAGAAAATATTGAAACAGTTGGATAAATCACGCCACTGCATATTGATTAAATTGTTTCTGTCCAGAGAGCTATCTCTCTATGATTTGCTAAACCTGCAAAAACACGAGAATTTTTTCTATTTTTTCGACATCTTGAATCTTGCAGGTAAGATGGTTCCTTTCACGTTACTAAAAATGTGGTTGTGCCTCTCCACTTCTCTCTTCCGAGTTTCATCCAGATCGCATGCAAAATGGATCTATTTATGCACTACCCTTAGGCTAACGGCCTGTGGGCTAGGTCCTTGTTGTTAGGGTCGCACTGGCCCCATGATAAGCCGATGCAAAATGGCTTATCACCCTCCATTTGTTCCTCAAACCCTGGTGTATTAGAAAACTCATCTTAATACATCAAAAGGAAGGGTCGCTTTTACAGTTCATACATGATTCTTTTTGGCCATTTGCGTGGTATCAACCACTTCATATTAAAATTCAAAACAAGGAGGAAGATTAGCGTTAACTTAAGGGGAACAACTTTGTTTTGATTAAAAATTACTTGGAAAAAATTAAAATTATGTAATAAAATGCACTATTTCTGAAACCAAGATATCTTGCTGAAACCAAAGATGACTTTAAAAGAGCGCAGCCATTTGCTTTTTTCATCACTACACATTTATGAAAAGGTTTTGTATGCAGACTCAGAAGTTCTGTATTTCAAAGTGACTTTTCGACAAGGTCTTGGAACCAAACAAAGAATGCTTCAGCGACTCGCTTCTTGTTCAAATGCGGTACCGCTTTCTCAGAACTGTAGTTCCAATGTATTAGAAAACAAGATTTAATACATTCGCTGCACAGGCATTAACGTACGGATAGGTAGCACCAAAAAATAGATGTCACACAGAGCTCTCCAGCACAAAGAGATTTTGAGTGGTTGTATCAAAAAAAGATATCTAATATATTTAGGCTGTTCGGCAGTTTCACAGGGGCCATACTTCCGTTAATCACATAGATCACCACCAATTCAATACAGCACAATTGATTCTTATCAGTCGTATTGTGCTCGAATGCTACGCAATTTGATTTTGTAAGAACCTCATTTAATAAAGCACTCAGATAAGAAAATATAACTTCTCGATTTCATCGAACTAACAATGAACCAGGTCTCATGTTACTTTATGTGCAATTCAAAAATTTTATGTATTAGACTAATACATTGAATACATTTGCAAGCCGCTAATGCTAACTACTATTAAGGTCCCCACTGCATGGTCAACTTTTTTGGAGTTTGCAGACATTGAGGAGATGATGCCCTCATGCCCCCCACCAGCACATCCCTGAATGAACTACCAAGAGCATAAAGATCCTTGGTAAAACAACCTTTTTTCTCAAGGCTATCAATTATCATTCAACTTTCTTGCTAAGCCTCTTTCACAGTTAGATTGAGTTTGGTCGAATGTGCAAAGTATCACACCACAAAATATTTTCAACTTTGCTGCTATAAGGCACTTAAAAATACCCTTGACATTCATAAAAACTTGAAATCAAGTGGAAGGTGAGCCAGACTATACTGCTTTTTTCTACAAGAAACCATCCCTTCTTCAAGAAATCAAGGCTGCTACCCCTGGCCACTGCAAAACATGTCTTGACCAAGGCTGCAAACTCTGGCAACTTGGTTAACTTTTTTAAACTTTCTAGCTACCTCCATCAAAGCTGTAAATGGGTCTGGAGTCTATGCTGATAAACTTGGCCTTCTTTCACTATCAGTTACATTTGGGGAAAACCCTTCCCCCTGACCTTCATTTGAAGACTAACAACAACTACCTCTACACTTTCGAGCCAACTGTTTGTTTTGAATCCAATCTTGACACAAATTTAACAAGAAAGCACAACAAATATACTAATCAAATATTATGAAATGAAACAGGAACAGCAACACAAATTGTTCTTTTTTTTAACTTTACAACATTGTCCTTTGTACTATGTACTACAATTTTTTTTGCAAAAATAAGCCAAGGACAAACCCAAATTTTATCCATTGCAATTTTGGCTGTTTCTTTTCTCAGTTTTTTCTTTTGCAATTACAACTGTTTAAGTCTTAAAACTACCTGTAAAGAATTAAATGTTTGCAATTATAGTGTAGCTGAATTGAAATGAAAAGTTTTCATTATTGTTATTGCACAAACCAACTTTTTTCTATTTTCTTGAATCTTTTTTATGCTTATTGTAGTTTTTTTTGCAAACCGACTAGCTGGCTCCAAACAATACGTAATAATTTGTAATCTTTTGTTCCACACACAATTCCTTGTACAAGGGCATACTTTTGACTGCGAATATGTAATAAAAGACAGGGGTTATAGTAAAGTTAAGGTCGCCCAAAGCAAAGACACTTGCCTAAAAGTGAAACTAATTTCTGCTTGCCTCAAGACACTATGCATTTCATTTGTTTGGTATCAAGGACAGCGGAATTTTCTACAGATAAGGAGGTCTAAAAGATTTTTTGTTTTGGGGGGGGGGCTTGCTTATAGCCAAAATTAATTATTTTTTATGGTTTTAATTCCATGTTCAGAAATTATTGCTAGGCTAATAAAGCCCCCAGCCATCCCCTCCCGCTTCCGCAGTTCCAGTTTGACAAACACTTCATTGAAATGGTCATCAATCAAAAAGTCACAGTGTATATCATACCTTAATTCGGTTACTTCTCCCTTCCTGTTTTCAAAATAGGGCTCTCTTGGTGACAATTCTGCCATGATGTCCCTTTGTTTACTTCCGTTTCCTCGATGAATTGAAATTTGTTCTTTGAGAAGCACTTGGCTGCAGATTCAGGTTTAGTCAGATAAGTCAATAAATAAATAATTCAAAGCCTTCATATTGTCAGTTTTAAGTTCTTCAACCCCGTTCTTCAAACAGTTCGGTGGGGGGCTGCAAATTTTAATGACATGTCCTTTCTTGTGTCAGGCAATTCAACTCATCATGTTAAAGATTCGATGCTGTCGAGTCTGCGCAATGCAATTGGGTTTAGCGCAATTCGAAGACATTATCAACTAAGGATTGTCGTCGAATTTTTTCCGCTCTGCACTCTCCTTCTCTGTACCTGACCACCAAACAGAGTTTCTGATTGATATCCATCATTTCAGTAAAAGAACCAGCGTCTCCTGTGAGTATTTATCTTAGCGGGATAACATTTGATTAACTTTTTCAGCTGTTAATGTGTTGATGCTGGCCTAGCCCAACCGAGTGGTCTTCGGTATCTCTGCCACAAGATGATACCGTAGTCATCGTATAAAGGAACAATTTATATAAACTTTGTTCTTTAATATCTTTAGAGTCAAGCAGATCATCCAAACTGCCAGTAGTCCTTAATAGGGATTATATATTTGAAATATTTTTTTGTCCGTTTTGTCCCTGGCCTATGATGGAGGACCATCTCATTATTTCATTTCTTTAGTTTACGTTAATAGTACATGTTTAAGAAGATACAAAATAGAGTAAAGAAAAGTTAAATTTCTAAGTGAAGAGATTTTTGAGGTTTATGTTTGTAAGATACTAGTGCTAAAAGCTGACAAGGAGGACAACATAAAGAACTCTAAGAGCTTTTGTGCCAAGCATAATCTTAAAATGACTTAAATGAAATAGAAAAACGATTTCTAGAAACGTGAATCAAATTCTTGTAGGTAAGTAAGTAGGTAAATGTAAAAAAATTCAGCTTAAGAAATATAGGCTAGGAAAAAGAAGGAACGGAAGGAACAAATCAAAGTTTAGAAAAGTACAATAGAAAGATTTTTGAAGATGTGGCTTTGTGGATTGTGTTAAAGCTGTTTTCAGTAGGTAAAATTGATTCCCGCTAACGCAAAAATGCCATTTGAGGTCCTCCATAATTGTAAAAAAATGTTGCAGGATATTTTGGTAAAAGTTGGCAGTGGTTCAGTGTAAATGCAGCCTAAGGTACACCTTGGCAGGGTATGCTGGAGAGACCAGACCACAAGTCTTTGTAGTATGAAAATAGACTGCATGCAGTGTTTCACATGTCTGTATTTCATCCCGTGTGCAATGGTGTGGGGTAAAAATTTTTCATTTGAGCAGGTATCATTGGGAACATTCATAAAAAATATCCTATGGTTTGATCACGAAATCTTCAAGATAAATGGCAATCTTAGCATGTATAAAACTACTTTGCAAGGTCTTTATTAAACCAGTATTGGTATACTTTAACACATTGGAAACTGCCGTTGAATTAGGCAACTTTGACTTCAGGCTGTTTTAGAATCATTGGAAACATATCTTCAAACTTTAAGGTTGTTGAACTTTTGAGAAGTTTTTCCTGAAGTTTAGCCTGACAATGTTTTGCAAACCTTGGACAACTAAGGTGGGTGTAGAGGCATATCCATGCAATTGCACACCTCATACTTTGAATACTAGACCATTTGACCATAATTTCTTGCATTTGTTTGATTGATAAGATGACTAGAGGTGCTAGAGATGCAAATAAATCATATGCAAACTTACAGGTTTAAACTTAATAAAAGTAAGACAAAAATTTGCTTCTAAACAAGCATAAAGATTTATGTTTCAAAATCCAGGTAGTTAAATTTATATTTATAACATTTACATATCTATCTTGCAACTTTATTGCTTATTCACAGACTTTTCTGCACTATGGCACTTATTTTCTTATTGTATTTTAACAAGTATAAGATGCACTCTTGTACATGACATATCCTTATTTCCATTTTAAAGTTGTAACAAATAGTTGTAACAGAATCTTACCCTGTATAAGGTGCAATACTTGCATTTATATTTCAGTGAGCAAATAAATAAACTCTAAAATCCAAAAGAAACCAACTCTGTGGAGGAAAATTTTTTCAGAGCATTTAGAATTATCAAATAGAAACAACAGGTTTTCAAATTAATAAAATTCTTCTTCATCAACTGTTATCAGCAAAGAGGTTCTTACATTTTTTCCAAATGAAAGCAACTGTTGCTCATCATTCCAGCAACTATTTCAACTTTAGGTACTTGCTTTTAATCACCCTTAGCTTTTATCACCTTTGAAAATTTGATTGTCAATTCCTGGTTTTCTCTGGGCTTCTCGATTTCTCATATGCTAAAGCTTATTCTATGACATGCAGTTTAGGATGCATGTGATGCCAAACTAAGTTAACAAATGTGTTGTTGGAGTTGTCTATCTTATGCAGGTTGTTTTAAAGAAAGTGACAGCAGTCCATTTGATGTGTGACAGCCCAGGCAATTGTGGGGAGTTTATTTGGGACATGATTTAGTAACTTGAACCTAAAAATTTGATATTTTGACAATAATAGGAGGGAAAAGTTGTTTGAACAGAAAACTCTGAAAATTAACTGGGTGTATTGCTTGTAAGTTTGCTTGCTTATTTCAGAAACTATAGTATTTTCAATTTTAGGAAAAAACCCTAGATAGTCTTGATAAGTAAAGAAAAACATGGACATTTTTCTTTTGTTTTTTTTGAAAAATATAAGATGCAAGATACACTTTGTGTCACAACCTATGACTATGGGGGTGATTACCTATCAAATTGTGTATAGAATAAGAAAAATTTCAAGGGCCCAGGATGATATAAGACTCAGTTTGTACTACTCTATTTTAACTCTACTTCATTATAATTTCTTTAGTTGTCCAAAAATCCTTACTGAGATTTAATGCTGTTAAGTGATAATTGTTGCCATTTTCCCTCTTTCATCAAGACAGTTTACCAATTATCAGACACTCAATCATCAAGACAGTTTACCAGGCCATTTTGTTTGATGCGAGCGATCATTCGTGATTGTATCGGCACTCTAGCAAACCCAACCACAAAACGGTAAATTGTGAGGAATAAATGTTTCATCAATTAACACATTTCTTGTCATCATTTGACCCAAGAAGTGACATAGACAATATAAAGCTGGTATATGAAAACACAGGAAATCTAAGTAAGCTGAATTAACTGCATTGCAATGGAATACTATAGACACTTAATATGTGAAATACATAAGCACTTGGGACATTTTGCAATCATCTGGTATAATGTCTAGACCTTCACAATGTACATAAAATTGATAAAGGAAGTGCATTTATATTGGTTATTTAATCTTTCTTGGAGTGCATTAAAGGTCATCATCAAAGTTTGTTTTCATTCCATATTACCTCAAATAAAAGGGTACTGTATAACAGGGTCATTTTTATCACAAGAGAAATCATGTGAGCAATGGGCTACTCATGTGGGCTATTTCTTATGAAAAGGCCTGGTTTACATATTCATAACTATCGTTTTTGAAGAGTTTCCAAGCATAGAAACTTCAGGAACTTCTAGAGATTTTTCAGATAAAGGAATAGGATTTCCACAAGATTTCCATCAAATGTTAACATTCTTATTTTATAAACTAAGTACAGATTTTTTAACTTTCTTATAAAGCATCCTTTAAAAAGCCTTTATTTGGTTTGAAAAGTTTCTAAATGATTTGTAATTTTTTGGTAGAATTTCATGTTAAGGTGTGCTACAATCATTCACAAATTTAGATTGCTAATCTTGCAAAGCCTTATCCTGCAAAACAGGTTTCAGCATCTCTAACAACTAATGCAAAATAAAAACAATGTCTTCTTCCTTTTCAACTAATGCAAAGTTGCATAAGCAATGCCTGTGTGAGTTTTGATGCATCTTGTAAATTTGTTTTCTATTTCGTGAATGTCTTCAAAAACAAACAATTCTATCGTAATGTGTCTTAATGTATTTTTCCAAATTGTTCCACTTAATGGATTTACTATTTTTCTTTTGTTTTTATTTTGTTTGTTTGAAAGTCTTGAATATTTGTAAAGCTGGAGAAAATTTAAAAATTCTAAATTACAAAATTTTCTCTTGTCAAGCTTTTTATATTGAATTATCACTGTGTCTTGTTTGCTTGAATTTTCTTGTAATAATATTCATAAATGAATGGATTGCAGTCTTTATCTGATAACATCATAAGTAATCCCCTACATGCAGTTCATTTCCCTTGTATTTGTATTCTGTATTAATTTTTTCTGCAACATTATTATCTTTTAAATTTAGTTATTTGTTTGTATTGTTGGATTTATATGGTATATAGAGAATTTAAATGATATAAACTGAATTGAACCGAACTGAACTTTCTTCAGATTTAATGTGGAAACATGAAATGATGTTGATTGATTGTACCCAGCCCAGCTAATAATTCCTTAAAGCAAAGTAGCTGCAATTTCTTAAATGTGAAAATATTTGCTTAATGGTAGCCTCAAGGAATTTTATCATTATTGTGTTAAAGTTTCTGTGTTTCACCACAACAACCACCATCACAAGTTCATCCATTACATTGGCTTATTCTTGTGATTATTATTTTGTGTAACCAATCAGTTCTGTTTATACTGAATGTTGGTCCTTTTAAGGGAGAGACATGTGAAGTTTTAAGAACAAAGAAAGAGAACGATCTTCTGATGTTTATGCAGAAAGAGGCTTTTAGCATTACATATAATTTTCATTATGATTTATCTCTATGCACCTTTGGTAATGTTACATTTCAAGTGTATGGAAAAAAAGTATGCTTATTGTATGTGGTTTTGTCTCCAAGAAAATGTTTTTTATGATGAAGAGAACTTTTTTTCTAACTTTAGGATTGAAATTCTACATGATTCTGAAAGCAAAAGTGGAGACTATGAACCAGAGTTTTTTAGTTATTACAGTATTAATTATGGCAGTATTTGGTTGTCTGTAATTTCTAATCTTTACTTTGTAAGCTATTTCGGTTACTGTTTTGTTTCCTCTTTGAATTTTTTTAGTAAAGTTGTGATTTAGTTCAAATGCTGAAATTAGGTATTGAAAACTTCTCATCGTCTTCAAACTTTAAACACAGGCACAGGAGGCTTTTTCATTAATTTAAAGGATGATAAAAACGGTCCTAGAAAATAGATTTCTTATGTTCCGGTCTTTGCCCACATTGTAATTTCATGTAACAGAAACACAAATAGATTCGACAGAACACCATCCAACATCTGAAATAACTTGAATTGACAAAATCTCATGTAAATGTTGCTGACTTTGCATGGAGATGTTTATCTTCTTAATGATAGAATATCTTCCTTTCTAGCTTTAACTGGCATAGAGGATACATCAACCTTTTACAAAAATGGCCCAGAGAGGAGGCACACCTCAGCGTCCTAATGGAGTTGCACAGGGGAAGATACAGCCATTTAAATTGGTTTTGCTAGGTTAGTACAAAATCTTTGTTAACTATCTTTCTTTTAGGCAATGTCACACATTTCAATGCTGGTATTCTTTCCCAACACATAAGCTACCAAGCAATTAGATTTATTTGCAAGTGTAAGGTAACAGGCGGCAGACTTTGCTTGGCTGACAGCACACCAGGCTCACATTTGCACAGCTGGTGTCAGTCTGGTGTGGGGAGAACCTTTTTTATAGTGATACTGGCCCAGAAATGGTAGAAAGGGAAGTTTGATGGGGCTGTTGTTTTAACATCAACAGGTAAGCCTTGATGAAAAGACGTTAAAATTAGACCTTAAACATGTTAAAATCAGGGGCATTACATTCATGTGATTGCTGTTAGTGAGTAATAAGGCACATCTTTTGTCAATCAGTGACTTGGCCATCAATTAGAACAGAATGAGTTAAAAAATAATGATGTTAGCTTTTGCAGTGACATATGCATTACAACATAGAAAGACAACAGAGTCATTAATAAATAAGATATTAATTTGATTAAGTGTTGTTTGATCCTTTCAGTGAATGTAAGATACACATAGATGGTCAACATAGAAAGCAAGTTAACATGTTTGAAGTGTTATGGGGGTCTAATTAATGATGATTTTGGGATTCACCATTCTGAGCAGTTTTGGAATTCATCATCATTCTGCTTTCTTGGCTTTGTCTTGTCATAGGTTATTTCTGTATACTATCTCAGTTTTTCAGAGCAGCATCCTTTATCACTTATAGCATCTCATTACAATCCTCAAACTCAGTCAGTATTGTTGCTTTCTTTTTTTGTTCTTTTTATTCCTGATCTCAGTATTGTCTGTCAAGGTAGAGTACAAATTGGGGATGTGAAGAAGTGTTGATGAAAAAAGTTTTGGGTAGATTGTTAAATTCTGAGGGTAGAAAACATTTAAAAACTAAATGTTATGTAACCATTTGCATTGCAATATATGATCAAGATTCTTGAAAAGTCGTTTAAGAATGTATGTTAGGTAAATATGTCTTTAGATTTTATTTGTGTATCTATGCATGTATCATTTTTAACATATACAGTAATCAACATGCAATGAAAAGCTTTGAAACTAGCTTGCTAGTTGTTTTCTACCCTTAGAATTTAACTCTTGTTTTCTACCCTGAAATTTCCTCTTCACAAAATTCCAAATAATTGTTTTTATCTTGAAGAAAAATTATTGTTACCTTTGTTAAATTAACTATTGATTTTCAGGAGAATCAGCAGTTGGAAAGTCAAGTCTTGTTCTGCGCTTTGTCAAAGGACAATTTCATGAATACCAGGAAAGCACGATTGGAGGTAGTAGACTGAATACATTGATCTTAAATTATTTTTTGCACCATACCAGCAAACACGTATAATATGCAACATAGCAAAAATCAGGCGTGTAAAATTTTTTTTCATTTCTAAAGGACCATGGAAGTTATTGCAAAATAAATTTTTATGTGTATATATATCACAACAGCGCCAACAATAGCAGATGTAGATAATTATAAAAAGGCTAGCTTTTCTAGTACTTTGTGTTGTTCAGAAAAATTCACTCTTGTACATTTTTGCACAAGATCAATATGTTGTTCAAATCCAGACATGGCAATTTTTTTCATATGAAAGTGTGCTTTAAAGTCCCCATGATAAAGTTTGAGATTAATCTAACAATGATGTTGTACAAGAATGTCAACTTTTCCCTACCCAATATTCGCCCATTGTCTCTACAATCATAAAGTTGCCATGTGAAAGGTTAGGGCCAAAAACCGATTTCCAGAGGGAGCAGATTGCTAGTATATGACTGGATATAAACAGCAAGCTCTTATATTGACTACTTCTTTGCTGGATTGATTTTTACATATTATAGTTACAAATCTCTGTTATCTGCAACCACTGTCAAATGCATTACTTTCCTTACTTTCTTTGTTTAAGATCTCTCTTACTCCCCCCTTTTCTTTTTTTCTTTCCTGCTTCTTTCTTTTTCTCTTTTTCTTTTCTTGTCACCTTCGGTTTTTTTCTTTCTGGGACATAAGAAATTTTCTGGGACCTTTGATGCTGAAGTCCGCTAGTTTTTCAGTCCCGGTAAAATACTGATACCACAAGTTTAGTTTTACTGTTTCCAAATATGAAGCTGATTGCACTATATTCAAATATTTTCAGTTTTAGATATTTTACATATGAAGTTAGTTTATATTAATTTAATTGGCTTTAAGATGTTTTTAAATGTTGTCACTGATATTACATTACTCAAAGCGTACACCTGGACATGTTTATCCCAGTATGTTGTCAGATACGTTTGTTGGTATCAACTGTCTAGAAGGAAATATGTTCTGATTATTCAATGTGTTGTGTTTGTTTTTTGTTTTTATATCAACATGTTGTATCTTGCTTACGGAAAGTATCTTAAAAATGTCTGTAGATAGTACGCCTGACAGCTTGTGATGATGATGAAGATGATGTGGAATTTCGCTACCGAAAACCTTTTTTTATTTTAAACACTGCTACTGTTCAATTGTCTTTATACTATCATCGTATTTGTTTAATGTAACATCAAGTGATGTGATTAAGTGTTCTATGGATCTAATATAATCTATCTTCCATAGCGGCTTTCCTAACACAGACTGTCTGCTTTGACGATACCACTGTTAAATTTGAAATCTGGGACACAGCTGGCCAAGAAAATATCCTTTTACCTCCAGCGATGACAAATTGACTTTTTTTCCGTGGTCTGACTCAATTGCTTGCATTTTTTGATAATGGCATATATTATATAACTTTGAAGTTTAATTGATTTTTAATAATTTATCATTTTAATTATGTTGATAATGTTGACATTGATAATTTAGGTTTAAAAGAATTTATCATACAACGAACTTTATCTGCCCGTAAACATATTCTATCGAAGCTAGCAGGCTTGGTCGGAAATTAAGTTGATGATTGATCACTTTTGTGCATACCAAAACACGTTTTGTGATCGTTTTGCTTGTAACGTTGATCATAATGCGTTTGAACCATTGTATTTCTTTAACAAACCTGCAAGGTACCATAGCCTGGCACCAATGTACTACAGAGGCTCCCAAGCAGCCATAGTTGTTTATGACATTACCAACACGGTAAGTTTGAGAATGTTTCTTTAAGATATAAACACTTTGACTGATTTCTGAGTTTCTTTGGAGCTCATGCTTTGGTGTTTTTTTAGCAAGTTGTTGTTTGTCCCTTGTTACTGATTTTAGGAAGCAATCGTCGTTTTATGAAGCAATCGTCGTTTTATGAAGCGGGTAATCACAATCATTAAAAACGGGTAATCACAATAGTTTTCTTTTTGAACCTATCAATATTATAACAGTGTTTTTTTTTGCAGGATACTTTCGCGAGAGCAAAAACCTGGGTTAAAGAGCTCCACAGGCAAGCGAGCGCTAACATTGTAATTGCCTTAGCCGGAAATAAAGCCGATTTGAGCAACAAACGCATGATCGAATTTGAAGTAAGTTGGTTTTTTTTAATAATTGATACCATAGCTTCTTAGCAAGGTGCAAATTAGCAAAGAACGAACTAACGCCGAGATTGAACCCAGACCCCCTTCTCAACACAAAACCACCTCAGAAACCCACCTAACACAAAACCCCAACACAGAAATCCCCCTCACACAAAACCCCAACACAGAAAACGTACCGCCCGCAGACATGTGACTCCCGTGCAAAAAAGAGACTCCCGTGCAAAAAAGAGGCTCCCGCACAAGAGGCTGTGGATGATCCCCCGCAGAGGTTGCAAGAAACCACGCCCTCTGCCATCACAAAATTATCCTCAAAAAATATTTGCTCAAGGATGAAATGTTCTACCGTTTCTGGTAAATTGTTTGTTACTTGCGGCTTTTTTGGAGCTGTTTTTGGAAGTTTTTACAAGAAATCCGTCCAGCCATAATCTTGCCATAATCTCCATCTAAGCCGGTTACCTATGAATAACAAAGTTGAAGCGCCCTTTAGTCTGCGCTGCACCAACACTAGAAGCAAGACCGAGAGAGCGTTTATTTGAGTGCATAATGTATAAAAGTTAAGGTAACGGTATACACCAACAAAGCTTCCATCAGCGATTTCTTTGCAAGACTTATAATTATCTACTGCCTTATCAGGCAGATCACACCAGCATCGTTACTGGCTGCTTGCTTTGTCAGTCATGGCAACTGTCCTAAATCCTTTCAACATTACATGTAACGCCAGTTTTTCATTGCTGGCGTAAATGGATACCATATCAAACATAAAACCGGTCATATACCTCGCTGTTTCTTTCTTTGTTTGCCAAAATACAGGACGGCTCGCTCTCTACTTTGAGGTAATGGCTAATCGACATTTGCACCTTCACAGCCACTCCATTTTTTAACTGACTGACTCAGATGTTGGGATAATATTTCAATAACCTTCCAATGTTTGATGAGTTCATTGCAGTACGCTAAGAAATTTTTTCACTGAGTTCATTCTCCTCTTATTCATTGTCAATCTTCTTAAACAAAATAGCAGGAAGAAGTATATGACAAAAAGTTGATAGTAACAATATACCGATACAGCATCCCATTTTCCTAATTCCTGTACAGTTTTCTTCGCTGTTTTTTATCTTGATGCATACCAGGAATTTTTATCAGCAGTTTTCAATAGTTCAGTGCAGGGACGGATTTAGCGGGGAGGGGGGAGAGCGACACTCCCCAATATTTCTGTGTCCTTCGGTAAATTTTGCTTCCATTTGGTAAAAATCATTTTTGGTAGACGGTAGTAACAAAATGACGCCAATATTTTACTTGAGTTACTTTCTTTACCTTAAAGTTAAAAACCGAATTTTGAAAATGGGCGTGTCTATCATTTTCCAGTGACTTGGAGAGCGTGGCACAAGAATCCAATTAGTGTCTAACACCCCTCCCCCCAATCACTGGTGCTTAATCCGTCCCTTGTCCAGTGGTTTCTCACCCTTCATGTATTTCGTTATGTCTTCGGTTTTCCGTTCTTCTATTTATCGTCTTTTGTAGAATATGATGTATTTTTGGGCCCTTAAAATTCCCCCTGATTTTCATCAGCACTGTTTTCTAGGAGGCTCAAGCTTATTCAGAAGAAAATGGTCTTTTGTTTATGGAAACTTCAGCCAAGACCGCAATGAACGTCAACGAATTGTTCCTTGCCATCGGTAATTTGACTTTCTTCCTTCCGATGTTGTGAACTAACACCTTCAATCTGTTTATATATTTAAAATATCAGTTCTTCAGTGTATGAGCTTTTTCAATAAGTCATTTTATTGAAAAAAGATTCATACCTAAGTTGATGGTAAGATATTGGTCCAGTTGCAGGAGTATATATGTTATAGAGTTATATGAAGGGAAACTAGGTAAATATTCCATGTAATACTGTTCCTCGCAGGTGACTCATCTAAGTTCATATAAAAAGTCTTCATACAAATTGCTACGTTGATCTAAGGAATCAATATACTTTTAGTTGTTAGAAAAATTGAGAATGAAATCACTGTGAAGCAACGGAAGTACCCTGGCATACCAGTATTTTACTGCTGAAACAACACGTTTAGGTATTTGTATCTGCCTAAATGGGATGGTAAATGTATGCATCTTAAAGATGGCGTGTTATACAAGCCTTTCCCCTGTCGCACCTGCTAATCCCTGTTTGTAGGTTGTCCTTGTGATATCAGCACAGGACTATCGACTCCCTTTTTCCAAGTTCTAGTTTTTTAGGAACCTGCTAGCACGCAAGCTACCTTCTCAAACGAAGTGATATGAGCAATGTTATTTCAGTTTTTGTAACTTGTTTTCTTTTTTCAACTTGTAGCAAAAAAATTGCCAAAGAATCAAGAGTCGCAAGGTGCAGCTGCTGGTACTAGTGTCCGCGGTGGCGTTCAACTTTCTAACAAAGACACCGAACAACGTCAGAATAAAGGATGCTGCGGTGGAGGAAATTAGATTTATACCTGTTGGAAATGAGAAATGATTTATGTATCCAATGGTACAGACACAAATATTAGGCTGTATTGTCGTGACTTTATTGTTTTTGGGCGAAACGTAGCATTAAGTTACCTTGTATTTTGTCACGCACATCTAATCCTGTCCGTATATTGGTACGAATTTTGAAAGTAATCTCCAGTGTAGTCACTTTCCAAAATTAAAGCATTTAAGGGAGGTCTGTCAGGTTAAAGGGGTCAAAGGGTTTTTGCATTATCCTCTGATATAGTGTATACAAACAGCTATCATTTTATTACCACTAAAGCAGGTAAGCTTTTTCAGAACATTTTGGTAAAAGTATTCACCTTTTATAAAAATATAGCCTTTAATCTCATAAAAAACAGTTCCAAAAGTCATTAGAAATTGTAGGGATCCTTCCCTTGCATATAGGCTTGAAATTTGCACATCTCATGTGAATACTCCTGCCAATGTTTTCTAAAATCTGTCATGTCCCTACAATTTCTCGTGTTAATTTTTGCTAGTGCTTGATTTTGGAAAATAGGTATCATCAATTTCAGCTGCAATTTTTTGTCCCCTTTCCTCTGGCCCAATCTTTCATACAGCGCACTGTTTTTATTAAATTTGTTGTGTCTGATAAAAATATACCGTACTTTTTCAAACAGTCAGTGATTCAGTTTTCTTTTAGTATAATTATAGTAATTAAGTACCATTTAAGCTGATAATGAACATAATTTATTATTTTCCTTTAGTTCCCACAATCTATTATCTGTGAAATATGTATAAATGTTTCCAAGCCTTTTCAAAACAAGACGGTTGTCTTTGGAGCAATTTTATCAAGGGTTCCTTAAGAGTCTGCTTTAGATCGACATTGCGTTTTGAGCCGACTCAATTGAAGGAAAGTAAAAGACCCTGCTTTTCCAATAATTCACTTATTGTATCTTCTGTTACAGCTGTTAAGCAATGTAAATTTATTCTTCATTTCGCCTTATTATTCAAGACAAAATTGCATTTATGTTTTGCCTGAAGTTGAATAATTTTGACAGTGAATGCGCCATGCTCTTTTTGCATTACAAATAGATTTGTGTTGGGAGTCATTTTGTTGTCGTCCTAACCTGTACCAATTCCAAATGCTTCACTCTACTTTGCTCCACGGCAGCTGTACAAATATCAGTGGTTTTAACTACCAATCTGGACCAATTTTATTGCCTTGAACTACCCCAGCTGTAATACCTCTGCTCTTATCTACCATAGCTGTTCAAAGTCCAATGCTTTTCTCTACCCCATCTTTGCCAATTCAGATGCTTTGCACTACCCCAGCTTTTTCAAGTCCAATTCTTTTCTTTGCCCCAACTGTACCAAGTCCAGTTATTTTCTCTACACAAGCCGTACCAAGACCAATTTTTAGCTCTACCTCAGCTCTACCAGTTCAAGTGCTTTTCTGTTTACCAACTGTACCAAGTCCAGTTATTTTCTCTACACAAGCCGTACCAAGACCAATTCCTAGCTCTACCTCAGCTGTACCAGTTCAAGTGCTTTTCTCTTTCCCAACTGTACCAAGTCCAGTTATTTTCTCTACACAAGCCGTACCAAGACCAATTCTTATCTCTACCTAAGCTGTACCAGTTCAAGTGCTTTTCTGTTTCCCAACTGTACCAAGTCCAGTTATTTTCTTTGCCCCAACTGTACCAAGTCCAGTTATTTTCTCTACACAAGCCGTACCAAGACCAATTCCTAGCTCTACCTCAGCTGTACCAGTTCAAGTGCTTTTCTGTTTACCAACTGTACCAAGTCCAGTTATTTTCTCTACACAAGCCGTACCAAGACCAATTCCTAGCTCTACCTCAGCTGTACCAGTTCAAGTGCTTTTCTCTTTCCCAACTGTACCAAGTCCAATTCTTTTCTTTGCCCCAACTGTACCAAGTCCAGTTATTTTCTCTACACAAGCCGTACCAAGACCAATTTTTAGCTCTACCTCAGCTGTACCAGTTCAAGTGCTTTTCTGTTTCCCAACTGTACCAAGTCCAGTTATTTTCTCTACACAAGCCGTACCAAGACCAATTCTTATCTCTACCTAAGCTGTACCAGTTCAAGTGCTTTTCTGTTTCCCAACTGTACCAAGTCCAGTTATTTTCTCTACACAAGCCGTACCAAGACCAATTCCTAGCTCTACCTCAGCTGTACCAGTTCAAGTGCTTTTCTCTTTCCCAACTGTACCAAGTCCAGTTATTTTCTCTGTACACCAGTTATTTTCTCTACACAAGCCGTACCAAGACCAATTTTTAGCTCTACCTCAGCTGTACCAGTTCAAGTGCTTTTCTCTTTCCCAACTGTACCAAGTCCAGTTATTTTCTCTACACAAGCCGTACCAAGACCAATTCTTATCTCTACCTAAGCTGTACCAGTTCAAGTGCTTTTCTGTTTCCCAACTGTACCAAGTCCAGTTATTTTCTCTACACAAGCCGTCCCAAGACCAATTCTTAGCTCTACCTCAGCTGTACCAGTTCAAGTGCTTTTCTGTTTCCCAACTGTACCAAGTCCAGTTATTTTCTCTACACAAGCCGTACCAAGACCAATTCTTAGCTCTACCTCAGCTGTACCAGTTCAAGTGCTTTTCGCTTTCCCAACTGTACCAAGTCCAGTTATTTTCTCTACACAAGCCGTACCAAGACCAATTCTTATCTCTACCTAAGCTGTACCAGTTCAAGTGCTTTTCTGTTTCCCAACTGTACCAAGTCCAGTTATTTTCTCTACACAAGCGGTACCAAGACCAATTCTTATCTCTACGTAAGCTGTACCAGTTCAAGTGCTTTTCTCTTTCCCAACTGTACCAAGTCCAGTTATTTTCTCTACACAAGCCGTCCCAAGACCAATTCTTAGCTCTACCTCAGCTGTACCACTTCCAATGCTTTTCTCCACCCTGTCTGAAAATAATAAAAAATAATTCCTAAGTGTAAACTATGAAATTCAAAGCGACATTTTTGAAGGAATTTTTTTAATCGAATCAGAGATGTTGCGTGCCTATCTCCGGTATCTAGGCTATTCCAAAGTTTAGCACTCTTAGACGAAAATGATTTCTGTCCATTGCATTGTTCTTTGGGAGCTTTAAAACAATGTTTGTAATACATGGCTGCCATGCTGTACCTTAGAAAGTTTTTGTGAACATATCACTCTTATATTTGGAGGCTAGAAGGTTCAAAGACTTGTGAAATCGTCCTGATGTGTTCAATCATGTAATTGGCTGTTATGGACTACCTAGATTCTGAATTTGATTACTAGAGGCATCAAAACCTGCAGCTCTGTCGCGGAGCATCTGAAGTTTCGAGATTCCAGTCATGCCACAGCAGCCTGGAAAATATCGTCAAATAAAAACAGAGACAGTGTTTGAAGTTCCTTAAAGAAAACTGTAATTAGCGTTTTGCTATCACTTTGCTCTTGATACATGGCTATTACAATCAATCCATTTTCTCATTTTCCAGCCAAAACGTTCGCTTGTTTTATTTGAATCTAAGACTATTTTTTGGCCAGTGGTACGTAAAAAGCTGTCTTCTACTATCACCTTTTTTAGAATTTAGTGAACCCATTGAACAAGTGCCTAGTCTAGCTCCCTAATTTCAGTGTAAAAGGGGATTTGCGCGAGCGATCTGATATATTTAATATCGAAGAGAACAAGCAATGATAAGTCCGGCATGCTACCGTTTACTTTTCGACACTGTAAATAGGTTTCCATTGAAGAACGCGTGTCTCGGAGATGCATTTACTATCTATATACCACGTGCATACATTACATGAAGTATTTACGCAACATCATAATAGGTATGAATCACCACAATGCTACCCCTTTTTTGAAGAACAAAGTCCCATCTTTTAAAGTTTAAAAGTCTGTTTTTTCATTTCATCAAGTGAGATGGTATTGAAATTCCATATCGAACAGAATTGGTATTCTTGATCGCTTTGAACGTCATCATTATTCTCTGCCTCTTCATTTGGATCTTTTCATTGTTCTTTGAATCCCTGTTCTTTGTTTCTCTATCTCGTCCCTCGTTTCATAATGTGGTACTTTCTTGAAATGCGATATGTTTCTTGTGATGATCTGACTTTTGTTCTTTGCTACTACTCTTATTTCTTTAATCTGTATGACAGTGAGCCGCTCTGGATTAAACTTTGATGTTATCTTGTTTCTTTTCTTTTGTAGGAAAATAACAATGTATCCATCTTTAGTATCAATTTTAGAATTTCGGCCTGAGCAGAGTAGTATACACAATCTCTACTTCTGGAAACTTTGTATTTGTCAATGACCCCCAATAAATATTGTTGAGAATCTTGTATTGGTCCTAAAAAGTCAATCCCTGCATGATGCCAAGGTATGTTTTCAGTTTGTGTTATCTGCGTTGGCTTAACTAATTTGCTTATACTCACTGCTTGGCAAGAATTAGGGCTTCTATTAATTCTTTAACTTTTTGGCTCATGTTTGGGTACCAAATCTTTTCTCTCAACAAACTCTTCGTCTTTTCAATACCTTGGTTGCCTGTGTGCTAGCTCAGTTGCTTTGTCTTGTAAGACTTCTGGGTTTATAATTCGGTTGCCTTTCACTGTGCACCCATTGTGATATGTTTTGTTTCGCATGCTTCGGTTTTTAGAGTTATATCTATCTACCTGGCGAAACAAAATCACGATGGAGAAAATGATGCAGAAACCATGAACTAGAGGATAGGTTGTGTAATTTCGAAGTCACATTTAAGCGTTGGCTCTAAGTGTCCTGATATTTAACATCAAATTCTGACGAAAACGTTCAATTAAGAACGCTCTCTGCTCCTGTACCTTTATACCCCTCAATTCCTTCCCATCACTCTGCTATTCACGCGCTCGAATTGATGAGGCTCGTGTACCCATCCAGGGTACTGTTTTTTTGTGTGCTTTTAGTGCAAAAAACATTTTTGAGAAATGGGTGCTTTTGGTCCTTCTTGGAATTGAAAATCCTTTAAGGCTATCTGTCGTGAATTATTGGTAATTAGGATTATCACAGTGTAGCCTCGTGTTTTCATTTGTTTCGCCACCTCATCCCCCACGAACACTGAATTTTAATTGTGCCGTAGTTCAGCAGCCAAGAAGACAGGAAAGGAACATCGGTAGAGAAAAATGAAACTCGTGAGATTTCTTGAAGCAGGCTCCTTTCTTTACTTCATTTAGATTCCACAGAAAGAGCTTCTCACCGGGAGAAACCACTCAAAGTTCTGCTCCATTGCATCTGTGATAAAAATCATTTGCAAGTAAATTTTGGACGATAAAGTTTGTATTGGCTTCTGAATTTATCATTAAAATCTTGTGCAGGGATGAGACTATCATAGTTATCTCTAAGAACAACGACATTGAAGAAAAACAATGAAGACTAAGGAACAGTTGTTGGCGAAGTAATTTGAAGTTAGGCCGAAGTTTAAATCTCCTTTAACATTCCTAAGCTACACGGTCCTTTTGTCTGTTTCGACTGCTTGTTGGTGGGATGTCATTTTAGAAAATTTAGTGTGGACTTGAAAGAACAATGGTCGGTGGCTGATCTTATCACAGCAATCCCGCTTATTTACGAAATCGTCTAGATTAAATTACTTTCCAAGAATACAATGGTATCCTGTCGTTGTTGCTATGCACATGAACTATAGTGCTAACTTGCTGGTTCAGCTATCAACGAATGTTTCCGCAAGGAATGTATTGAAACTGCTAGACCGGTTCGCAGCACACTGGAAAATTGGTATGTACGAATAACACATATAAATTCTTTTGAATTTTATTGCAGTATTTTTTTTAACAAAACCCTATAACTGTAAGCGAAATATAACTTTGTTTTACAATGCTAAGGTAATAATCACGCATTATTAATTGTCCTTTAGCGTTTAAATGCTAAACAGCAAAGCTGCCGTATGTACGTCCAGCTTATCTTTAGTAGGTAAATGTATATAATCATAAATAAATATAAAAGAATTCGATGGAAGGTTCGTGGTAGAAGTTTAGGAAGCTCACCCCAGAAACAAAAACAAATTGCATCTTCATTGAAACACCACATTAGAGTGGTTCATGTCACTCTTTCTATTACCACTCTAACTTGCGAACTCTAAATAGAACATTTTGAACTTTGCAGTTTAGAGACTTGATGTTCTTAACAAATCAAGCTGCAGGGTTTCAGAAGCATTCAAAGTTAAGCCACAACCAGGATGGCACACGGAGCGAAGCATCTAGAAACAAGAATACAGGCCGACATGTTAAACTACATGTCAACAAGGCCCAGTCATTCGATTACGGTGGGTGCAGGCAGGTCCTTAAAAACAACCAAAAGGAGGAGAAAACGCACCATGAGTATATGCCAAAGTCTGCACCAGGCTCACCAACAGCAGGACGAAAAGCACCGCTCACTTCCAAACACTTAAATGCTGTAATTTCTCCAAAGACCGCCCTTAGAAACTCCCAAACATTGTTGAAGAAGATAGGAAGCACGGAAAAACTAAAAGACTCCGTTACCTATACAAAAGGCAATACTTCAAATACCCATCTTAATCAGATTGCAGCAAGATCGTTTTGTAATCTCACAGTTAATGAAACGAGAGACAAAAATCTTTTGTATGTTGAAGACTTTCGCTTCCAAAAGTCTTCCTCTCTTCCTGAACTTTCTTGTTCATTCGGCGCATCTCCAGAAAAAAGGAAATGGCAAACTGTCGCTCCCACGTCTACCGATGGTTTACCAAACATAGAAGAAAAAGAATTTACAATCTTCAGCACGGGAGACACAGATGAAAATAATCGAGATACTTCCTCAAGCTACAATGAACACATGGATAGTGGACCTATATCTGCAGATTGCAGCCAAAGGACAGCAGAGGAATGTGATTTTGAGGACAGGCTTATTCCGCTTCACGCATCTGCTCTCTTTACAGTCAATAGAAGTTCTTACAACAAGGGTGCGAATAAACGCCGTGAAATGATGTTGGAAAAAACAATGTTGGAAGATATTTTGCCAGAAAAAAATCAATGCTTTGCTTATGGGGAAGGACTAAACAATGCAAGGAAATATCAAACGTCTTCATTCTTTGTTGAATTTTCGAAACTGACGTCTTCAGTGGACATTGAAGTGAAAGTTACGGGGCCAAGAATTCTACCACCTAAAATGACGGTGAAGCAGATTAAAAAAGGAAAGTATGAAATAGAATATACACCAAATGCTGTTGGTAATCACGAGATTAGCGTTAAATGTCAAGGGGAACATATAAATAAGAGCCCATTTACTTTCAGTGTTACTGAACAAGTGTCCACTGTCTGGGTTTTAGCTTAAAAGCGCTCAACTATGACTTATCAATTTACGAAAAGCTTTTATCAATTCGTTTCAAAATTATACGATGTGTTAGAAGAAAGACTTTATCGTCATAAACTCGAATGGCATTAATATTTCACAATTGCCTTCTAATTATCGCTTCGTCAAAAGCACGGAAAATTACACCCAAATGAATAAAGTCGCTGCTTGTCCATGCTCTCTATTTTCAATGCAAATATTACATCATTCTACAATCGAGCAGTGGCGTAGATAGAGGGGGTCATGGGGGGCAAAAAAACCCTCTGCAAAGCTAAACAGCTATTCTGTCGGATAATTTCTTATCTTGTCGAAAACAAAACAGGGTTTTTAATTTTTATCTAAGTGTTACACAGTCTTTAAAGTTTATTATAATAATTTCTTCAGTTCTACTGTCGTTATGTTTCGTTATCGTTATGTTAATCTGTGTCACAACTTGTTGAGTCTGTGTCAAATGGTACACGGCATGCCATAAAAATGACATTTTATAATACGCAAAAATACATTTCAATCTAGTATCATATCTGTGTGTTTCTTTGGTCCTAAATATTTGGAACATATTCAAGAAAACATAAAAGATCGTTGTCTGTTGTCAGTTTTTATCAAAAGTTAAAAACCTTTTATTCACCAAGAACTATCACATTTGATTCTGAAGTGAAATTTATTGTTCAGTCACTCATGTAAATGATCAATTACAATCAAAACCACCTTAGAAAAGGGGGTGCTCTCTCCTCGGTTAGCTCATCTACTGAGAGAGCTCCTCCTAAAGAAACTCACCTGCAAACAACATCTTACGTGACTGCTATATATTGTCTGTTATTATAAGTATTTTGTGTTATGTGTGAAAATTGTATGTAATTAGTTGTAATGTAATTGTAGTAAGATATTGTATGTAGAGGAATTTTAAAATATAAAAAATGAACTAGATTGAACTTTGTTTAAATGTATGAAAAAATTAAAATTTTTTTCAGATTTTTGTCGGAAAATCTCAGTTTCGCCCCTCCCATGAAATTTTCTATCTACGCCACTGCCACCGCACCAATCATAATTATATTGAAACTTCTCGTAAATAGACATCTAAAAATGTAGATGAAGTTATAAAAAAATATGTTAAATAACTAGTCCACAAACAAAACTAAACGGAAGTCCTGGGTTCTTGGGCCTTAATCACCAAATCATGTTCATAATTTTGCAAAAAAATTGGTGACTTTTGACTGGTTCGTTCTGCGATTCAGCCAATCACTTTGAGTGTGGGCAATCACACCTGGACGGGCGTCTGCTGTGTCATTGTTTCCTTTTGACTCGAGAAAACAAAATACATCTTCAAGGCAAGATACACTCACATTTTTGATAAGAAACAAAGGTCGATGTTGAGTACTCCAGTTTCTTAATGTTCTGGAAATTTCAATACATATTGTTTCTTATGAGTTTCTTAATCATGATGTCATGAATGATGTTATGAAACGTTCGTGGCCTCTTTTATCACGTCAAGAGATTCGCTTCCGTTCTGATGCTGTATTTGGGTGTGGGAAGTATATTTTTATTCCTTATGTCTCAAGCGCTAGGCCAACAGGGCAATAATGTTCTTGGATTTTACAAAATTTCGTTGCTCTCAGTTTTATCACGATTTAATTGTTTCTTAATTTTTTTGCTTCGAGAACTGAAGTTTCTTATTTTTTTTCTGACTGTCCAGTACTCGTTTCTTATAGCCAGTTTCATATAAAAAATTGAGCGTATTGCCTCATGATACAAATGGCCGTATCAACGGGGTGGAATTATAAAGAATCCGGCTGTTTGGGATCGCAAATATGACCGCTGGCCGTATTGACGGGAGTCCGCATAAACGGGGTTTTTTATGAGACTATGTATGGCCGTTTTTCCGGGCCAAACAAATGTGGCCGTAATAACGAGGTGGCCGTATTAACGAAATGGCCGTAAGGCGGGGTTCCACTGTACCTTTTTCGAAATGACCTTGCACTAATAACTTCACTTCAACTCATTCAAGGCTTGAAAAAGGTCACGAAAAGCCGTTTAGTGAGCGCTAAGCAAAGCTTTGTTAACAAAGATTCCCGGGCTTAGCCCCAGATCTTCTCGAATATAGTGAAGCACTCAGATTCTAGTAACTACGTAAAAAAGAAGGCACATCAGTTTACTTTCAGATCGTACCGATTACTTCACAATAGGGTAAACAAAGTTGTTGGCAAAACTGTCGAGTCATTTAATGAATTAAAAAGCTTACTACCATTGAAACTGAGAAAACCCTTAGGAAAAAAATTTCACTCCTTCTTCCATTGTATCATCCCCAACGATGAGTTGTGCTTTTCCTCTTCTCTCTAATACCTGCAGTGCTTTTTTCAGAACAAACATGTCGATTCCTTTGAATTCTAAAAAAAGATATTACCGTGTGAATTATCGGAAAAGTGCATGAAAAAAAATTGGGGAAAGTACTTCATAATAAAGAAATTGTTGGGATAATTTTGCTGTTTGTACCAGATCGTTAATGTAAGGAAAAAAGGAAAAATGATAGAAAGTAAGATAGAAGGGAATGGACAGTAGCTCTAGGTCAGCTCTAGGTCAACAAAAAGGCAATTTTAAACTGGCGACCATTTAGATTGGAAATATGGGTGTGATTATCAGATGGTTGTTTTCTAAATCAATCTGTTGATAAACATAATATGTTGTTCTGTATTTGATGATTTTCTGGGCTGATATTTTTGCATTTGGATGTTATTAACGTTTAACAGAAAGCAACAAAAAAGTGACTGCCTAGAATAATGATAAAGCATGTTATAACGACTGTCTATTCAACCGTTATTCAGAATACAAAAATTGGCGAAAAGAATGGCCTAAGTGATTAAAGCTGCAATCTAAATGAAAAAGAGGCAAAGGAGCAACTTAATTGTTTTCATCGGTATTATCAAGTAGGCCACTTTCGTTATCTTTTAGCATTGTTTTCTTTTGGTATATTCGGCACCCCTAAACAACGCTTATTTAAATAATGACACTCCACATCTTGCTTTTGTTGCAAAAGACCAAATTATATGATGTATTTTTCATAAAGGTATTGCCAATTTATACGAAACAATGCCATATTTAATTGTTGCAGGAAAGGACAATATCGCTTTTATAAGCTTCTTCAAATAGGAATTGGCATAGTCGGACATTGTCCGAAAATATGATACTCCTGTTATACACTGAAAATATGACACTCCTGTAAGAGACTGCAAATATGACACTCCTGTGACACACTGTGCATAATTTCTTACTATGTGAACTTGTCTGACGAGACGATGCCAAACTAGGAAACATTCTCACACATGCGATAACGCTATAGAAATGTCTAAAAACCGTCTAACATGCGTTTAATTCGATTTGTAATACATCCCGGATGATAAACTGACGCAAGGATCGCCAAGTTGTTAACAAGCGGTTTCCATTAGAAAAACCATCGACGCAAAGATCGCAAGAATCGCAGACGCAAAGATCGCAAGAATCGCAGAGATAGAAAATTTCTCAAACGCAAGAATCACAAGAATCGCAAGAATCGCAACAGACGGAAAAGGGCAGTTTCCATTAATACGCAAGGATCGCAAGGATTGCAAGGATCGCAAGTCACAAATTTCAGCGATCCTTGCGTTTATTGCGTTTTGCGATCATATGGAAACCAGGCTTTAGATCACATGTTCTGTTAAGTCCTGTTGAACGCTTTTTATGGCAATGTGTTTGTCTCTCAACATGTAGTGTGACGCTCGTATTGTCCTGTTAATTAGCTTTTGTTTATGTTATTAGGTTATTAGTATGTGTTGATCACGTTATAAGTTAAGCCCTGTCCACACTACACAAACTAACCCAGGTTCGCCCCAGGTTTTAGCTAACCCAGGTTAGATTTTGCAGTGTGGACACAACTAACCTGGGTTCGCCCTGGGTTAGTTTAACCCATCTCCAGAGGTGGGTTCGACCTAGGTCGAACCCAGGTTAGTGTTCTAAATTTCTAGTGTGGACACAAAACCTGGGGCGAACCTGGGTTAGTTTTTTTAACGCATGCGCATATTTGAATATGTTTTCATTTTGCGCGCCGAAAAATAAAAATACGTTACATGCAAACACCAGGCAAGATAAAGAAACTTGCAAAAAAGATCGTGGATCACTATGGAGCCGCGAAGAAGTTCCCAGCTTCATAAGTATCTGGAGAGACGAAAAGATTCAAGAACAGTTGGATGAAAAACTGTACAAGGAAAAAACATGTTTACTACATCCAGATAAGTGAAAAAAAAAACAACTAAAACAGTCTTATCAGAAAGTTAAAGACAACAACAACTTGTCAGGAAGAGGGAGGAAAACATTTGAATAAACTGCAACTTCGGCAACTTCCATCTTGATCGTGTTTATGTAAAATTTGTTTTGTGTCGTTGTTTTGTTGTTGTTGTAATTTAACTACGCATGCGTAGCGTCAGCTAACCTGGGTTCGCCCCGACTTTGTGTCCACATTACAAAACATGAAAATCAAGTGTGGACAAAACAGGGTTCGCCCCAGGTTAAATTTAACCTGGGGCGAACCTGGGTTAGTTTGTGTAGTGTGGACAGGGCTTTAGTCTTTCTATTGAAGCATTAGAGACAACACCAAAGAAGTAGTATCTTTTGTGCGTTACTTATTGAGGGCCTAGACCCTTTGGCCTGGCCCGTCGCTCCACCAAAAAGCTGGTTATTAACGGGCAATTCACCGTCATAACAAGAAACGGGCAATTCACCCTGATCGTTACATATCGAAGAAAACAGAGTACAAACCGTCATTTCCGACTCCTTCTTCACTAGTTAGTTCATAAAGGGTGCAGACTGTGTCATCCAAACCATTAGTTTTCACCTATTAAGGCAAAAAGACTGCTAGTGATAAAGGCTCAAAAAACAGGGACAAGAGAAATAATTTTAACTGACCAGTCCATATGCATCAACCAGAGTAGACCCAGAAAATGAAAGAATATAAAAACCATAGGACTTGTCTTTGCTTTTCAAATCTTATAAAACCGAAAAACAAGGGTTGTGATAAAAGCTCAAGAGCAGAGGCAAGCAAAAGGAATTTCACTTTGGACTTTAGTTTTTTCGAAGGGATGTGTTGGATTGCCGGTGATGTGTCGCATGCCCTTAATGTTACACCCAACCACGCCCAGTAGTTTCAGGAATGTAACACAAAATATAGAGCAGGGAAAATCCTAAAGTTATCAATGTGAATATAGAATATTAAATACTAATGTGAATAAGGTAACGGGACTCGAGCCAACGTTCTCAGAAAATACCCTTCTGACCGGCCTCAGAGCTCCCCGCTCACAAATTGAATGCTTAGATACGATAAACAGTTTTCTTAACTGCAAAGGAATCATGCAGCGTTATCGCGTCTTGTTGCTATGGCCACAGCGTATATTGTCAACAGTCCAGTCAATCTTAAAATATCTAATTACAGCAAGCCTACATAAAGCATTGCATCAGCGCTAAAAGTAAACACAAAACATTAAAACGAGCCATTTAAACATTTTTTATTTATTAATTCTTCATTTAACAGGGTAAAGTAACCAAATAAAACATAGATGGTTTTCAAAACTGCCATGTAAAAAAGAAAAATATTAATCGCTAAAATAAAAAATATAAGAGTAAAAATAGTTTTGCAATAAAACAATGACCGGCAAGAATTAAAAATGGTCCCTTAATGTTCTGGACTTTTCAAGACGGGTTTCAATTTGCTCCAAGGTTTCCAATTAATTTTGATTTAGCAATAAGGTCATCCCATAATTCCCCTGTTCGTAGATACAAGACACAAATTTGTCTATGAATATTCAAAATCTTTATTCTTTGAAAATGTCTGTCATTGTTGTTTAAAAACATGGGTTTTACCACTACACGGTACTCAACATTACATGGTTTTATGCTGATCAAATGAAATTTCATCAGAGTTAATTTCACGAGGGATGTTGTAGAATTTGATTTCACTAGGGGTTCTTATTTTAGCTTATTGGTATTACTCTCATTTGGGTGTCAATTATCATGCTTCAGTTTGGTAATTACGTCCTTAGGTGCTTCTTTGATGCCATTGGAAATTGGGCTTCTGTACGAAAGTCTTGGTCCCTTGACTCAAATGGGTGTATTTAATTGTTTTGGGTCGGGATTATCGTGCTTATTTCGTAGGCTGTTCCTTCGCCGTTCTTTTCTCCCGTCCCTCCCTCCCTATTTAATATCAAGCGTAGTGTGTTTCTTCAAATCCTTGTTTATTCTTTTGTATTAGGCTAGGGTCTGTCTACATCACAGAATTATTTTGCAAGTTCTTGTTATTTTTCGTTTAGAAAAGACTAGGCTCTCAATTCCGTCGTGTTTTCTCTACCCCTCGTATATCTTAGGTATCTAAAGTTCTGGGAAGGGAATGGACAAGAAAAGTTCACTTTTCCCCACCATAGAGCCGATGCACCAGTCCTACATTAGATAAACTTTAAGCTGCTTGTACTTGAGACTATAAAGCTATAGCAAAGGTTAGGTTTTTTGCATGGGTTTGGTGAGGCAACTTGTGCCGATGCACCAACGGCCAAACGTTGCTTCCTCTGGTGAGGGAATGTAGCCTCAAGACCTGATTTGATGAGGGATGTGGCAACGTCTTCTGAGGGAGCTTTTTTATTTAAATTGTTGGAATGCATTTGTTGATCTTTTTTCTCTGAGTAAGAATTTAACTCATGCAGCTGGGGTGTTGAAACAAATGCAAAAAACCTTTAGCAAAATGCATAGGGGCAATTTCAAGCCCCACTTCCAGTACTCTTGTTCGGTGAGGGACTGCTGTGGGGGGGGGGGGGTTAACCAGGCTGTAGACCCTACAGAAGTTGCATAATAAATGCTGTAAAAATTGTCAGAAAAAGTAGGTCCGATACGTGGCACAAATTGCTGAATGGTGTGGTAGCTCATTACTTTTCGAACATGTTTGTCGAAAATTCTAACCGAAATGCCAGAAGGCTGAGAAATACTGAAACTGATCTTTCACCACCAACTATTAATCGACGAAATGCATTGTCCTAAAGCGAGCCTTTGCTTTGAAACCAACTTGAACCGATGTTAAATAGACACCGTACTTTACCACTTTCAAGGAATGATTCATAAATTCCCTACAATGTTAAAGCTAAGTTCTTTCAATATGATGATTTTTAAATTGTAAAAAACGGTTGCCACGGCTCTTTGAAAAGCATTTCTGATGAACTCGAGGGCGTACCTTAACAATTAAAAATGAAAAGAATTGAATGAAGAAGTACAAGTATAGAAGGCATGAGTTGAAATGAACAAAACAATTTTGTAAACGTGAATTTTGTAAAGTGGAGTCACCGGCTGAATGGCATGCACGATTGAAGCATGCACGATTGAAGCATGCACGATTGAAGCATGCACGATTGAGGCATGCGAGATTGAGGCATGCACGATTGAGGCATGCGCGAGTGATGCATGCGCGAGTGATGCATGTATGATTGGGATCAATTATTAGAAAAGTAGCCATCTCAAACAATAATATCTTTCTCTTGATATCACTTTGTGTCATTCTTTGTTGTAAGCGAGGCTAGATTATCTATTGTGGCAACCTTCTCAGTTGTGGCTTGGACAAAAAATGTGTTCTGCTTGTAGCTCGGGGGGAGGAGAGCATATTGTAAAATATCATATGCATGTTTCAATTGGTATCTTGTAAAATATTTCAATATTGGGGTCCACCCCTACTTAGTCTAAAAGTTATCGAGAAAAAGTTATCGAGAAAAAGTCAATATTTCCTCAATAACATTTAGTTTTTCGTTCACAACTGGATTCAATTTGTTGACATCGTGTTTGTCACTTTTTTTCGGGGAAATTTTGTGTTACATCTCTTTTGCTTACATTCACTAGCCTTGTGTCCTTTTTTTTACAAAATAAGAAGTAATCGGTCTAGCTGTCTAAAATTAACTTTCATAACAGTGGTTTGTCAACTGTCTTCGTAAGTGCGTAATGACACATTGAATTATTGAAATGAATGTTGCTTATCCTTTTGTGTAACCAATGTATTGAATGCATTAAAACTGGCTTCAAGTCCTTTTAAAACCATTGCAATAAGGGTAGAAGCACCAATTACTTCATCAGAGCTTTAAAGTGCTGCTGCTGCAGTTTCTGCACGAATTACATCATCTGTTCTAGTTACCTCTCCTTTCTTGCTGAGGGTGGCTAGCTGAGTATACAGAGCAATTATCTTTGGTTTACTTCAAATCACGTAGTGCTCTCTCAATACTTCTACTCAGTTCTCGGTATGGAATTATATGATATGGACCTTAGAAAACCCGAATAAAAAATGAGATTGGTGAGTACACTTTTGTGTCAGGAACACTAGTTACTAAGAATTTTTGGGTTTGCCTTGAAAGCCTCTTTGCACAGCAAATTCTTAATTTATAAGAACCAGTAAATTGAGGTTCAGACTAGCTGTTCTTAACTTTTCCAAAACTTTGAGGCTGGGTTGTTCTTAATTTGCTCATAAAATATTAGGGTGTAAGCAGTGCAATCGCTAGCTATCGTGGCCAGGATCTTTTGCCAAAAAATGTGTGAGACATATTTTATTTACTAACAATTTGAAAATACACCGACAAAACCTCTCTAGATGGCAAAATGTTTTTGAGATGGAAATTTTGGAGGGGGTTTCACAACTTTGTTTAAAATAATAATTGACTGTACCTGAGCCAATGTCTGTTCTTAATTTGTTCTCAACTTTAGACCAATTTTCAGGCTCGTGTTCTTTATAAACTTGCTCCAAAAAGACTCTATTGTCAAAATCTCACAATGGGAAAAATCTATTGGAGCAATTGTCCTCCTCCTTTATATAAACAAAGGCTTGTCCCTGCAGCTAATTTCCTTTTAAATAGGCTATGAGGAGTTCCGATGCAAATTGGAAGGTAGGGGGTCCAAGGGCAAAAGAAAGACCCATAACAAAAGATTTTGCAAAAAGCTCTATTGTCTTGCAAAAAAGGACGGGACATGGTGTCATTAGCACCTTGTCGTGGGAGTCCTGGTTGCTTGAATGCTTTTTTTCTGAATGCTACATCTTTTCTTAAGAAATGGCCACTATCTGGAGCAAATCTCTGGAAACCCTTTCTAATTTGGGATTCCAAAGTATTGACAAAATAGATTTGAACCTCAAAGCGCCGCCATTGTTGATTATATAGTTAAAAAAGGAGTTACCCAAGCATTAATGACATCAGCCCACTCTTCTGGCGTTCTCCAGTAAACGAAGCATCTGTTTTTCGTTTTGGAATCTTCCCATTCAAGGTTACCTAAAAAATTTATCAGTATCATAATCGAAATAACAACGAACAATGAATAGCTGGAATTTAACTTTAATGAATCAAAGTGCATTACCTCCATAAAAATGAAAAAATGGTTCGAACAGTTTTTGATGTTATTTTTCGCCGCAATGAAGTTTTAACGGCACCTGTCCAACGTTTGTGACCCCAATGTTTCAGCGTCGAGGTCATATGGTCAAGGTGCACAAAACAAATAACTTTAGCGCCTTATCAGGGTTTCTAATTATTGTTGTTGGGAAATTTCCGTTCTTCGCAACGTTATGCTACTCTTGCCACGAAGAAACATGCATCCATTGTGCAATTCCAGTTTGCAAAATATGCTGGATTCCAGATCTGGATAAGGAAACAAGAGGCTGAGTTTCAGGCGTATCTGTTGCAATCAATAGTTGCAGAACCAAATTTAAAGGTAATTTCCAAGAGCACTAAAATTCTGGCCATGCACTCGTTGTTGTGGATTTGAATTCGATCAAGTGACAGTTCTGGAAGATATTGTAATGCTGTCATTCAATTCGTCATTTGTTTTCTGTATATCGGTATTGACAACGAAATCAAGCTTTTCTAAAGTGATCAGATGGTTTTATGGTTTAGATACTGAAGTTGTTTCGATCTTCTTGAAAGTCCCGGATTATTCCATTACCCTTCAAGTATTCCGTTTGCTGAAAGGCAATTACACGGCATTGCCAAGACCTGGCACTGAGGGTGCACGTCCAGCATCATTGAACACTGAAACACATGCCCACCGATTCTCCGGCATGTTGGCTTAGCCTTGCTTATCTGGCTATCGGTTGTCGTACCATCCCCTATCATGGTTGTTGCAAATATTGGCAGCAATGTGTGTGCAAATTGCAAATACTTATCCATGTATGTCTTCCGTACTTCTTCTCCAGTGTTTGTACATGTTGGTAGCATATGGTCACCATGCTTATGTAATTTGGCAACATCTGGATATCTTTAATTTGCTCTTCCTTGGCTGCCAACGTTTTTGAAACATGAATTTTTTAATATCTTGTGTCTCCTTCTTTAACATGCCCAATCTTCATCAGTGTCAGCCTTTATTACAAATCTAACCCTCGCTTTGATCTTCTTCTATCAATTTAGTGTATGCCCCTAGTTCCGCTTGTTTAAGTTCAGGTTATGTTGTATCTTGCTTTTCAGCAGCTTTATTTTTTTCTTCTTGCCATTCTTCTCATATTTTCAACCAACACAGCCTCGCTTGGGCAAGTATGACTACACAAGTTGATTCTTCAGTGTTTTCTCTTTGCCTCTCTGAAGAGTTAAATCCAAGAAGCTCCGGTAACAATTCTAAATATTGTCAAGTCTAATTCTCTATTAAAAATGGATCAAAAAGCACCGATTAAGATATCAGTGTGGTGCTGTTGTTATATTAGTTATGATAGCAATCCTTTTTTTAAAAGGTCAAAAACTAACTCTTGTCAAACTCTACATGGGTAGCTTCAAGTATTCATCGCGTAGAAGAAGAGGAAGAAGTCTCCGGGAAAATGTCATTTTCTAGAGGAAATAACGGAAAACTGGCAATATGTAGGTGTGATTTACTTGACTTTGATTCTTGCGACCAAGAAGAGGAAGGGGTTAGGAGGGGGGGGGGGGGGGTGGATGGATTGGATTGTTGGCATAAATCATGAGACTGAGGAAATGCCGAGATACTATTTTCCCGGCAAAATTAAAATTTGAAGGAATATTTTTCTGCAATGTTGGCCTTAACTAAAAAATTCGTTTGTTTAACTGGTCTTTCTTTTAATCGTCCTACTGTTATTGCGAGGCCCTCTAGACAAAAGTCAAGTCAGGTGCATTAGATAACAAGGAAAAAGCTAAAAGTGTTTGCAAAACTATGACTTGATGAAACCAACTCTTACGTTGCTCTTCAAGAAGACTAAATCAGACAGATGAATATGAGTATTATATATTCACCTCGTGTTTCTAGTTTCTATTGAGCATATATTTTAGCTTTCCTTTCCAAGTGGCGTACATTGGCGGGTGTGTTACTCTTGTAAAAGTACTTTTACTGTCATTTGAAGCTTTTGGAGTTTTTTGCTCAAGCATCATATTGGCGTCTTTTTATAGAGGATTTGTGCTACAAGAAGCTCAGAGATCCCAAACGAATAATGGCGGAAATCGTGCATAGGTCCATTCTTTGCGAAGTGAAAATAAGAACCAGTCCAACGCTGTAGGCCAATTGGTCCATCATAATACATCTACAACAGTTAATAATAGGCTTTTAAATGATATACTATATTTTTTGCTGAATTATAGACTGATTTTCTAGAATCAGAATTCGCAATGTTTGCTTCCTTTGGTGTCTCTCGCGTGGCAATCTTTACTCATTTGTGACGCATTGAAAATTTAATCCTAATACTGCATAAGCAATTCTTTCTCAAAAATGCACTGTAAAAATTCTACTTCAATTTTAATTAAATTCTTATTCTGTTTTAAAGCAAGCAAAATCTACGCATACATTATTGACTGTTTCTTTCTTTCTCAATTTAGTTCAGAGAATCATGCAAAGAGAATCAGAGGATCATATTCCACATTGCTTTGACAGAAATGAACTGCACTTCTATCTGCAATCAACAGATTATCATTGACATTGTAAAGTTTACTACACTTTGAAATTATAACATCTAATCAAACACAAAATGGTCGACGCTTTGTTCAATTAGTTGTTCTTGAGAGCATTAGTTCCCAATTCCCTCGGTCATTCTTCACAGTAAAGACAACAACACATTACTCGGTAGCTCCATTTTCATGCTTGCTCTTAGAAGCGTGGTTGTGGATATAGGACCTGCAACCCCGTATGCAATTTCTATGCACAAGACCGATGAAACTGACGATGATAATGTCTTTTTGGAAAGCAAAGTGTTTGGTTAAAAAACTTTCACTTTTTGTTAGTTTATGCAATTTAGTTGGCTTTTTAGCAGTATTTTTGCAAACACTTTGGCAACGGTTCTTTTTTGTACATTCGTGACAAGTTTTCCCTGTGTTAGGAAACAGGTGTTTACGTGAATGTCGGTAAGAATAGAGTTTTTTAATTGTTAAAATCACAAAATCTTACTTTAGAAATTTTGAAATTGGCACTCATAACCTGAGGAAGCATCATGAAAAACCTCCAAACGCGGAACATCAGTTAATTTTGTTACAATTTGGCGGATATTGCCACATCAGCACAGGATCCTCCAAAAAAATAAAGTAACTTGTTAGCAAACTTCAAATCTTTTATTGGTCATATAATACCCGATGTATAACATATTTAACTGAATTTGTATATTAATATGATCTATTGAACTGATTTTGTGCAAAATTTACTGGCATGGTGCTCCGATACATCTAATATGCGGAAAAGATTAGCATATATTCGAATGTTGTAGCCGGTCTTGCTCTAGATGTGCTTTTCGACGGGACTTTTTTTTGAACGGCACGGCAACCAGAGACTATTTTATTCAAGGATCAGTATCGTGACATTCGTTGGTTTGAGCAAGCTCACGTTGTCTTGTATGGTATTCTGTCAAATTATCTACTTCCTTCTGGTTGTATCTTTGGAAATCCAAATTTTTCTTTGGCAGGAATTGCTTGATCAACTGATCAGTTGCTTTCTTAAAGCATCAGGGTCTCCTGCATCGCTAAGGGTTTGGAAAATTGGATAGATTTAATTCCCCAAGAAGTATTCTTTGTCGCCTTCCTTCTTCGATGTCCATTGATGCCAATGCTCAAGATATTCCTTTCATCTTTGGCCCGTATTTGGTGAGGCGTGTTGGCCGAAAGGCGTTGTAACCTCCGAAAGGTGATACAAAAAAGTCCAACTTGCGATATATATATATATGTATATACACATATTAATTCAGATTCATGTGTGTATACTTCCACATATATCAGCAACTAAATATCGAGCTCATGTTTCGAAGCGATTTCTCAAAATGTCTGTCAACGCATTGGCTGACGGGAGCAAGGACTAAGCACCACCCTTTCCCAGGACTCGATCATTTCAACTCGATCATTTCAACTCGATCGTTGAAGCTGTAGGCCTAATAATCGTGGAGAGATATACAGTTTCTAACAATCGCAAGTAAAAAAAGGTAAGAGACAACGATGATCATATGTAATATTTAGCTAAATCCCGATAAATCTCTTCCAGGTATCGTATTCACATGAATAAGTCACGTGTTTACAACACTAGGAAAAAAGGTTCCAATTTTGATAAATGATTTACAAATTGTTGGATTCATATCATCCGCAGCCCTTGACTTCGCACATTTTGGGAATTACCAAAGGAATGAATAAAAAACTGACAGATAATGTATATAATATGCAGGGAATATTTCTATTGAAGTAAAGATAGAAGAGGCTCTTACCTTGATCTTTCAGACGCTCCATAATTGAATTAATGCCCTCAGTCTGCAGCCGTCCTTAAATCAGGCTAAGGAATTTGCGGTAAAAACGGTAAAGTTGAGTTCTATCTTTTTGATAATGTAAAAGTTTTGTTGTAAATTTTGGTTGCATTTAGTTTGGCTTCTATGCATTTTGTAATAAACTTCTAGTTTCTGTATTGCTTTTTTAAAAACAAACAAACAGGAAATGACTAGCGTTAATTAACCAAGCACTTTAGGCTGCACCAACCTGAAATTAAGCAATTATTTTTTATGCTTTTTTATTCATTTAGGAATATTCTCAAATCAATCTTAATTGCAATTCTCTTCAAATTTCGTTTGCATTTTCTCTTCAAATTCTCTTTGCATTCTCTCTTCCAATTTCTATTTTATTTTCTCTTTGAATTTCCTGTGTATTTTCTCTTCCAATTTCCATTTTATTTTCTTTTCCAATTTTCTTTGTAATTTTTCATTCAATTTCTGTTTTATTTTCTTTTCATATTTCCTTTGCATTCTCTCTTCCAACTTCTATTTTATTTTCTCTTCCAATTTCCTTTGCATTCTCTCTTCCAACTTTTATTTTATTATCTCTTCAAGTTTCCTTTGCATTTTCTCTACCAACTTCTATTCTATTTTATCTTCAAATTTCCTTTGCATTCTCTCTTCCAACTTCTATTTCATTTTCTCTTCCAATTTCCTTTGCGTTTTCTTTTCCAACTTCGATTTTATTTTCTCTTCCAATTTCCACTTTATTTTCTTTTCTAATTTCCTTTGAACTTTCTTCTTCCGATTTACTTTGCATTCTCTTCTCCATTTTCTGTTTATTTGTTTTTCTATTTCCTTTGCCTTTCCTCTTCCAATTTCTAACTTACTTTCCTTTCCCACCTTTTTTGCCTTATTTCCTTCCATTTCATTTGCATTTTTGTAATCTATGAGTTTATGTGAGTTCCGTTATCTATGAGTTTACATGCCAGTGTGATTCTGGCTACGTAGAACGCACTACCCAAATATTGGAGGGTAGAATAAAACAGCATGTTCCTTCTAGTATTAGAAACAAAACTCATCCCCAAAGAGAACAGTCACCTCGGTCTTGCAGATCTAAAACTACAACTAAAACATACGATTCTGCTATCTAGCAGCATTTACTGGAAAACCCAGATTGTGTAAAAAATAACAATGGCAACATGTTTCGGATTATTGGTAAAGCCCGATCGTCGATCCATCTAGCAGTTCTGGAATCTATCTACATAAGCACGAAAAACCCGCTTTTGCGTAGACAAAAGAGGTTCGTTTTCACCTTGGGACTCCACTGGTAACATTCTCAATAGGCAAACGGCACTGGTTGGACAACCTATACAGTCATGTGCTCACGTATCTTATTGGCCAATTTCGATCCACAACTGGGTATATATATTTTCTAACGTAGAGTTTTCAATCTATTTTCTGAAGTTTTATACTCTGAAGAGTGTCAGACGAAAAAGCTTTAGTATACTCAAATATTTGCTACTTTCAAAGCTAGTTTTTGCATCTTCGTCTCACATTTCTTTCGCAATATCCCTTCCCATTTCTTTCCCATTTCTTTCCCATTTCTTTCCCATTTCTTTCCCATTTCTTTTGTATTTCCTCTTCCCATGTACTTTGCATTCTGTCCTCCCACTTTCTTTGCATTTTTGCGTGGATGCTTCATCCACTTGGATATTTAATTACAAGTCTACGATAGGAGGTGCTCTCTCCTCGATTAGACTATCTACTGAGAAATCTCCTCCTTTGGAATTCCCCCAACATATGAAATCTGTATGTAGGGAATTCCTTAAATTAAGGAATTCCCTACATACAGATTTCATATGTTCTCTTAGTTTAATTTTTGATGCTTATCGTTTGTTTTATATCTGTATCATTGTATTTGATGTATTTTGTATTGGAACTTGTATGTTCTGTGAATTCAAAAATGAAAACTGAAACGATTCTCTTCTATTACCATTGCTCAGCAGAGGCAATTGGAAACTCGTTTGAACTCAACTTAACTCAGTTCAACTGCGCAGAAAATCGAGATCCACCATCGTCAGCCGTCTAAAGTATTTTGTGAGGGGTTGTCTCAAAGGGAACAGAACACAGATGATAACAGACCGTCGCTGCTTCCTACACAGTCGCTTTACGATTTATTGGAAACCAGGCTTTCAAACATATCATCATGGAGTAACTCCGAAGAGTTTCAATAGTAAAACTAGGCCTAATTTTAATTTGACAAGTAGGGGACACAAAGGTTTAACCTAACTGAAAGTACAAAATTTATTAAAAAATATAACGAGAGACTTAAAGAAGATTATATTTCTTGATGGATACTGTTAATTGCTTTGTTCCAGAAAAGAGAGCTGCTCTGGGCATCACCGATATCTATTTTGTAGATGGAGTGATATTTACAATACTGAAGCAGCAAGGAACACCAGTCCTCTAACTGTTTAGTACGTGTGTCTGTATTTGGTTGGATCCTAAAAAGGAAACAGTGGGATAAATCAGTTCAAGTTATCAGCGACGTCCTTTTATATTCTAGCCCACTTTATGTAACATATTTCACATTACTGGCCTTCATTGCCAAGCACTGTTATGAAAAAAGAACAACATAATATGTTAACATAAGCTTCTCCATCACACCCCATTTTTGCTTACTTTTTATCTGCTTCCCGTTTCTTACAAAACAAAACACTTTTAAACATTAAGTGATTACTTTCTGGGCCGTTTATACGGAGAGAAAGACTGAGATTTATTTTGCTATCACTTAATACGATTCTTGTTTTGAGTCTTTTTCTGAATCAGTTCATTCAAAGCCATATTTACAATGATAGGCAGTATGCATAACATCATTATGCAAATCTTCAAATATCCTGTCGATATTGTTCCAAATCATGTCACCTACAGTATAAACCCGGCCACCTTCGCTGATTCCTCAGTCAGGTAAGTCAGCAAAGCGTTGTTTATTATTTTTGAGCAACGTACCCTGCAGATGTCGTCTCTTGCTGGCCATGGCATACCTTTTTGCAGATTGAGGCAACAGTTAGTGTTTGCCTTTAAACGGAATTTGCAGACTAAAACGGGCTGCTAGATTTTGGATTACATCTTCAAGCCTATTAAAGGAGGAACTTCTGAAGTTGCAAAAAATACCATATGGCGGACAAACCAAAATCCCCTACATGTTTACAGAGCCTGGCAAGATTCTAAGAGATTTGAGATTTTTCCAACAACATCCGTCTGAAAAGTAATCTAGTACTTTGAGATATGGTTGCTTAAACTTCACATACTCTGTAGTTATTTTCTAAACTTTCTAGAAAAATGGAGTATAACGATTTGTGTCATCTGAAAAAGCACAAAGAGACATCTACTCAACTTGATTAGAAACATCTTTATGATAGAAGGTAAATTGGTGCAATACTATAAAAATGAGTGATGAGAACGTTGTCACTTAAAAAATGGATCAAGCTGGTATGTAAATAATCTACCCTTCAATGTATAGCCATTATATTGGAAAAGGCTTTGGGTAAAATGAAAGAGACAAATCAATATACTGTATCTTTTTCATTGTAAGTGTTTTCCAACAAATGGGGAACTTAAAAAATGTAGACTTATGCAAGATTTCCAGCCAAGCAAATGGCAACAATTATTAAAAAAGGGCTTATCATAACTTAACATAACAGGGGAAGCTGGGAATAGAAAAACTGTTATTAATCCAGCCAATAAGTAGCAGAAATTATTGAAGGAGTGGGGACTTGCCCACCTCCAAAAATGGTTTTTTTCAGAGACTCTGGGCTTTCAAACCCCTGATAATTTGTCAGAAACTTTCAAACCCTTGATATTCTGATAGGTCTGTGTGTAGTCTGTTATCTTGGTGGAAAATTAATATAGATTCTGCAACATAGGTATACCAGTTGTTTTGAAAGCCAGAAAAAAACATAAAAACCACAAACCAGAATTCAACACATGGCACACAGACCTGATGTCAAATATTGCAGTTCTCCTGCCAAAAATATTTCAGTAACCTATATTAGAAGTTGATTTCTTTCAAGGGAAAGGGGCTGCTTTAACATTGAATTCTAAGGGCACAAATGACCTTTGAGGCTTCTGGACTGTTTTATTGATGCCGCCCAGCAGCATTTATTTGGTCAAGATGCTTTTAGGAAAAAGCTTTCTAATGGTGGACCATCCTGACTAGGGTAATTATAATCAGACTGTAAATAATTCCTTTAAAAACCCTTGATAAATTTCCCATCTTCAAACTTCGGTTCACAAGGCACTGCCATAGAATTGAGTATTTCTTCCTTCATCATTCCAAATCATGGGAATATGTTGTCAGACTGGCAGGGATGATCTTTAGTTGAAGAAATCTTTGGGGAATGTCTTTTTCGGGCCTTGCAAGGAGAGATGCTTGAGCTAGAAAGTTCCAGGAGCTTGATTCATTGAACACCTAGCATGTTTATGCTGTCTAAAAACTAAATGCAAAAAAACCAAATTTTGTCATTGATGATATTCAATCAAGCACCTAGAAAGTTGAAGATGCACAGTTTGTCAAGCACCTGCCTTTTGCACCCCAAAGAACCTTGGCCTTCTTTTGCTTTTAAGCGTAAAGAAGTTAATATCTTAGACCTTCTAGTTCAAAGTTTCCAACAACCTGAAAAATACCAAAGCACACAATTTGTTTCTTGGTAGGTAATCTCATGAAGTAAGCAGATGAGCAGTCAATGTCACAGAGTATGTTATTAGAACTGAAAGGCTAATAATATTTAAGGAAGAACCAGAGGCTCTAATCCCTGTTTTCCATGATGGATGCATCACATTGCAAAGAAAATTGTGATTCACGTTATTAGAGACACCAACCTAATAACAGGAAAATTTCACTAGGGCCATTGTTGACTTTTTCAAAGGAAGATTCAAGCCAACAGAATTTCAGAAATGAAGGCCATTGACATATGACATCCAAATCACCAAGAGTGCATTCCATGGACTTTGGCCAAAAAGTCTTTGGCATACACGCAAGTTCTCTTTTGGTGTTTGGTGTGCAAACCAATAAAACACCTTTTATTTGTGTTAAAGTCAATAGTAGGTGTGCTAAAATGAAAATCTATTTTAAATTTATCTATTTTGAATTAGAAACTTGATGTAAAACAAGCAATCTACTGTAATGATGTAAAACACATTACATAGTTAACATGAGAAAAAGTGAACTAAATACTCATACTACCACATTCTCTATTAATCAGTTTTCTTTGTCTGGCATACAGTTTTATTAACTGCTCATATTTTCAGCCCTAAAAAAACTCCTTCATGGAACTTCAGCATACCGTTGCACCCTGGCAAATCATGGGCTGGGAAATCCAATATCTAAGTGCTACTATGCATAAAGCTGAGGAAAAATAATTTTATTAGACTAATGACACTTTAATGCTGTACAATGCCCCTGAGATTTTCAGTTGCAATTTTATCCAATTGTAAAGATAAAAATATATTTTATAAATTGTAAAAAAAGACTTTTTAGACAAGTACAATTTGCATTATTTTACATTTGTCGGATGACCTCCAGGAATCTGGCAGCCGCTATTTGCACTGGAACTCACTAAGATAATTTTGCAACAAAATATCTTCGAGAACAGGAGGAAATCTCAAGAAAATTCTAAAAGAGTTTGTCTTTGGTCTTAGAAGATTTAATTTCTTCAATTTTTTATAAAAACCAGTTGTTTTCAATTACATCAGGCCTTTGACTTTGACGGGGTTATTGAAAGACCATGATGTTATTTGTTTTTGAAATTTTGGTCACAATTGCAACATAGCTAGGTTTATTGTCTTGCTTAAAAAAAGGTTTTTGCAAATAATCATTACTTGTTTCTGTGCTTGCCTGGGGGCTTTCCACATATAATTGGACAAAATATTCAGCATTTATTGACTTCGCACACAACATCAGCTTGCAGACACCATTAGGCCCAACCAATAGTTGGCCTGCCCTGGCCTACCATTTTTTTAATTTTAGTCAGCATTCTTAACTTGTTGTTCTTGTAAATAACATTTGTTGAAGACTTCCTGCAACCAAACTTTTGTGCAGTTTTAGCAAACAAATGAAATGCTAGACCCAATTTTCTATTGTTTCTCTTTATCTTTCTCGTCATTTTTGTGTTTTTGACATTGAAACTAAAACATTGATATTTTCCATTTCTCCCTGACATTTTGTCACTTTTCTAGCATAGAGAGGTAGGAAATAAATTGAATTTGTTAGGAATCCCGTTTTTGCTGATGCCATTTCTAGAATCCTGCCAAAACAGCAAGATTTGTTTAATCAATATTAGAATGCAATATAGTTTTGGAGCTGCCATTTTGTTATTCATTGTCCTAATACTTTTGTCACATAAGTGTAGCTTACGCTGGAGATATCTGGCATAGACTAACAGTTTTCCATATGTCTTTCTATTTTTCATTGGCATATATCTGGCATGAGCTTCACATGGATGACAGGCTAATGTACACTAGGGTATCAAAAGTATTGCACCACCTCGAAGGAGGAGAAATGGCGCATGAATGATCGAAAGCTATTGTTATGCAAATTAATTCTGTTTTTAAAGGGCCAACGGCAATTGGTCGAAAGCAAAACAACCACCAATCAAAACTTCAATCTATTTAGAGCATATGTTTTAAAAATAACAGTAGAAAACGTCTTTTAACAGTTTCAAATTTCAATAATTTGACGGGTAGCCGCAAACTTTTGAAACCACAAAAAGCCTCCTTGAAATGGATCCATACATTTGGCCAACGTATACTAGTGGAATTTCGTATTAGGCCTGGAAACCTCTTACAATTAATGATTCTCTGGTCTTTGGACCACCTTTTGGATTACGGTTTGTAACCTTTTTCATGTGAAGTCAAACTTTTTAAGTGATGTTAAAAATTGCACTTTACTCTGACTATGTCAAAGCTTGAATTTCTTTTGTTTGGAAATAATTCTTTGTAAAAATAGTTTCCGTTTACTCAGGTAAATTTTTCTTTTGTATTTTTTCAAAACACTCATTATATTTTCTGTGGACGGATTTTGAGCTGCAAAACCTTGCGCAGTGTTGAGTTTCATGCCTTTTACTGCCCTTGGTGCTGTACGCAGTGAAAAAAAACAGACAAATTCTTTCCCCTCTAACATCAAATTTATTTTGGTCGCCCACTTCTCGCTTTTTTTACTACTGTAACACTCTCGAGAAATCTTTTTTGATTTACCACAGCTGTTGTGTAGCTGCATCTAACTTGGTCAACATTTTTTTTAAAATTAAAGACCACTTCCTCGTAAATGTTTTACAGCGACTCGCCTCTCATTTGACAATTTTGTTTCCTCAGGCATGGGCTACATTTTTACAAATAAAAATGTTTTTGCGTAATTTATACATTTCTAACTAAGTTTTCTATGGCGTCAGCAAGATTGGAAAACTTTTCCCGCCAAAGTTTGCTCTAACATGCGCTTACTTCACCCAATTAATGCATTCAAATGTTTTGCATGGTCAAAAAGTCGACAAAAAGTGCCGCCATTTTGAGCAGGGTGGTGCAATACTTTTGATACCCTAGTGTATTATACTTGGGCAGTGTTAAAAAGTAAAAATTGTTTGTTATGATTTCATGATTTTTATCGCATTTATCTTAATCATTAGTTTCATTGTGATTCATGATTTGCTGATTTGCTATGCTGAGGTCTTATACTTGGGCAGTGTTTAAAAGTAATAATTGTTTGTTATGATTTCATGATTTTCATCGCATTTATCTTTATTTTTTTAGTTTCATTGTGATTCATGATTTTTAGAACGATTTTCAACAAAAGGGCATTTTATATATTGTGCCAACATTCGGGGAAACCTAAGACACTAGAAGGAAATTTTCCAATTATCTTACATGTTAAAAGATCCTTTTTGTAATGAAAACTCTGGCTACACTGCAGTTTAGTGACCCACTTTTTTGTTTCCTGGTCAGAAGTTGAATTGAATCACTACTACCTAGCAACAATGATGCAAGCAACAGCGAGAATGAAGATTTGAAGATATTTGTTCATAACTGGATATGGAGTAAAATTAATAAATTTAATGATGAATTAAAAGGGGTTTGGGGGCGGTAGCAAGACAGCAAAAAAAAGTTAAAGAGCAAAGTCATCCAGACTGACTTTGAAACTGATATTTAGCGGCAATCGTACAAGAGTGAATCTTTAACTGGCTGAACTTCTGTACTTGAGCTTTTGATTGTTTCAGAAACCAGGCTAGATTGAAAGGTTCATAATTCAATTCAACTTCCGACCAGAAAACAAAAAAGTGGGTCACTAAAGTGCAATCGTCTCAAAACTTTTACCAAAAAAGAGCCAATAATAGGAAATATTCAAATAATCCAGTATGGATTCCATGGCAGCTGCACTCCCAATAAATTTTTATAGATTTACAAGTGCACTCTTGCACACCTGAATTTGGGCATTGTATTGGCATGGTTTCGGGTGTGGGTCAAAATAAATTTTTTTTTCAAATATGGCAAAATGACTTTAATTCTAAATTTGTTTGCAACTTGGATTGGAAAAAGTGTTCGATCCTCTTGAGATCAGGGCTACCAAAAAGTTTCAGACCTGTTTTAACTGTCCTCTCAAAGAGTGAGGTACAGTCATGGTAAAAAAGAGGGAGGTACAGTCATGGTTGCAATTGCATTTTGGCTACTAAAACTGGAATTTTAGGGCGCAAAAGTGTGAGTGGACTTCAGTTGTATTCTAGCTCTTTTAAAGGCCAACATGGAATTGTAGATAAGCATGTTGAGAGCTTATTTGCGGGAAAAACGGGGTTCTTCTCTACGAGTTTGATATGTTCTTTGAAAATTGCCATTTGGGCAGTGAAATGCATAGGAACAACAGCGGCAGCTTGTAAATTTGTGGTAAAATCGTGGCAGCTACCCAACATAATTCTTAAATGAGACTTTTTCTACAATTTTAGAAATGCAAAAGAAAAATCGACTTTCATTTTTTAAAATGGCACCCTTTCTTTTTTCAAGTATTTTACTAGCTGCTACCCTGTAATAATGTATTTCTTCTGTCCAATTATTTCATTAATGTTCAAATATCCATGAAGTTTCAAAAAATTTAAAAATGTCATTTTGACCATTCTGATCAGAAATCAATTTTGATTTTCTCAATTTTGACCATTTTTGAAACATGGTACCTAGTTCTATGAGGGTAGCTTACCCTAGCCCCTGAAAACAAAGAAAACCCCCATATCTCCTTATTAGTAATATGTATGGTTCTGAAAATGCCATAAATGGACTCAGCACCATCGAAAACCTATGGGTAGACATAATGTGTGATAGTGTATCTGATAAGCTTCAAATTTTAATTCAGACAATCACTGCCAAAATTACTTGGAACACCTAACACTTTGCACTGTGCTATTCTATTTTTCATTTGTTTTCTTGAATACTACCACTTCCACCCCCCTTTCCCTTCAAAACAATGTTGAAAGTATAGAAAAATATCAAACAATTCACAAGAAAATAAAAGTTGGAAGTGGAACAGATTATTCCTGTTGTGGACTAAGTTTGCTAATATATATATTTAGGCCTATGTAAACGAGGATATGACATGCGCGAACTAGGCCTACGGCGCCTGATGATAAGGCAGGCAATGCTCATATTGCAAGAAAAGTGATGAAACAAACTGCATGGTTCTAATATTATTTTGTTGCTGTGCTGATAATTGTCAAACCCAAAGAATTCCATGCTTTGATAATGGCTAGTGGACTTGCATGCTAAATTTCCATAATATGTAGCTTGAAATATTCAGAATGAATGTCTCTAGAACTTGTTGTTAGTAGAAGAAACACAAATGATTCATTGTTGTTGCTCGTTAGAGACATGCTTTGCATGTTTGAGATACAATAAGGCATGAAATTAGTGTTGTCTTAGCCTTTTCAATCTTTATCTTATAATGTGTAAGTTGAGAGTATTGAGATTGTTTCAGAGGAGAACTCTTTATTTTCTGTTTATAATCTGTTTTGCCAAATTAAGAATAATTAATTTAAAAGAAATGAGGTGTAGCATGAACATTGACTAGAGGAGATTAATTTTTTATTTGTAAAAATAACACTATTTGTACTTGTAAGTACAATAGTTCTAAGTAAGGAATTAGGAAAGGGTCATCAAAAGTGAATTTATCTTGTCATGTATCAGAGCAAAACAATTTAGACATTTTATATAATGATGTGAGAATCAATTCTAATCGTGTTGTGTTATCTAAAAAAGCCTTCCTTCAGTATCTGACAGTTTAATCAGATGAATCAAACTGCTCTTAAAATAGTAAATATGAATAAATTGAATGTCAGAGTTTAAAAGCAAGTTAACATTTAAAACAACTTAAAATTTTAATTTCAGATTTTAAAAACATGTTTAGCACCTAAAGCCAAGGCATTCTTCAAAACATGTCTCAAGAAAGGTCTCAAAATTATTTTTTTGCAAATTACTAAAAGTTTTATGCCCTGTGAAGTCTTTTCTGGGTATTTTCACAATAGCTAAAAACACTTTTCTCAAGGAAACTGATCTAACCTTAACTTAACTTTGGTTACCTTGCTGTGGTGCCGAAAACCCTGTTTATTTTTTTGCCCAAGTGCATGACCAACTCTCCACAGCTGGCTTCGCCACTGGGAAGGTGATAGAGTAAAATCATCTGGGCTCCAAAGTACTAGTGTTCATGGAAGAGCAAACCACCACAGTTTTGTCACCGTTCTAATCTTGCATGGAACAATGTAAATGGTGTCACTGTGAAGTTGAAAAGAAATGGTGAAGTTGAAAAAAAAAATGGTGTCACTGTGAAGCCCCCTTGCGAGCCAAGCAAGCAGAAAATTTTTTCGAAAATCTGAGGCTGGATCTTAATTTGTTCTTAAATTAGGAGGGTGTAGGAAGTGCTATTGCTAGCTTTTTCGCTCTAAGGAGGTGTTCAGGCCTCATTTGCCAACAAAGTGAGTGAGACAGCCTTAATTTGCTGACAAATTTGAATATTCACCGAAAAAGCACCCACACATCGCTGATTTTGAGAAAAACGTTGTTGAAATTTGCATTTTGCAGAAGCTCAGCCTCAGCTTGTTCTTAATTTGTTCTTAATTTTTTACCAGTTTTGAGGCTCGTGTTCTTATAAAATTGTTCTTATAAAAAAAGAGTGTACATGCAAGAATGATTTTTGTAGTCATTAACTTGCAATTGTTTAAAACGCTTTATTTTGTTGTTAGCTTGAGTTCCAGACCCAAAACTAAAAGTATTGGGTCAAATGTGCACTTTTATCACAAATGCACTCTTGCACTTCTGGCTAATAGCTTGTGCACTCCCGAGATCTCGTCGAAAACTGCCATGAAATACAGACAGACCAAGAAGCGATCAAAGCTTTGTAACAGCTTTCCTCTGTTAATATTCATATATGTATGAGAAAGGTTGTATTGCTTCAAAGAGCGCATTCCAGCGAACTGAAAGCACCCATTCCAGCAAAACAATTTTTTAACCCTTCTGTAGTGGCAGCAATGATGCTGCCTCAGGTAAGAAGCAAATAGTTTACTTGTCCCAATATGCAGTATATATAGGGTTTGAAGTATATAGGGTTAATAAATAGTATATAGGGTTTGAAGGCCGGAAAGAATAGTGTTTCGATTTTCGTAAATTTTTGTCTATTTTTCAAAACTCACGTGAAAAATGGCGGGAAAGAATACTGCCACGGCCATTCGAAGCCTGACTCCATCATGTCACTGTGAATTCATCAATTACGGATCCAAAATGTAAATAACAATGACAGCACCAGCTCACAGCTAACACAGGCGACATTCGTTTTCGACCTAGTGCGCAAAATCTCGCGCAAGTTAGCCAACCTCGTTCAATTTTTGCGGTCGCTGTGAAGCTGTCAGTCGGGTGTCAGGGGTGTCAGGACGAAAGATAAATAGGCCGTAAGCTGTGACCAAAAAAGGTGCTCCAAAATCAATTTTCGTTGCCCGCACCCGGGCACAACTTCACCAAACATGCATCTCGTGAGATACGGGGGTCAATAATTTCTAGGTTTTATGACGTCATCAATACAGTCAAATTATTTAAAAAAACATTTTTCGACACAGAAACTGCTCTCACCAGCTAGATCACTTTAAGTTAGTATACAAACGTGCAACTTAGAGCATTGTCAAACGCTTCGTGTCTGAGGAGATGCCTTTTAACGGTTGATGACGTCATCACCACATCATCATGTATTATGGTCAAAACCATCTGTTTTTGTAGTTTACACCGTAGTTAACAGCATGAACGAGCTTACAGTTGGCAAATGCGAGTAAGCTTGTTCATACTGTACAGGTTATTCTCGTACAGTGCTGAGGAGAGGGGGGTCAGGGGGGTCACTGACCCGGGGGCCCATAAATAATAACTCAATTGAACAAAATTTCTAAGTAATAATCCAGCCTCCCCATCAACATTAACAAAACATAATATTAGAGACAATAATGACAAAAGGTCCATGAAGTCTTGAAGAAATTTTTGTTAAGAATTTCTCATCTTTGTTGGCTAGGGTTAAAGAAGTTCAAAAGTATCTGAATGTTACGAAATGCGATTGCAGGGTACATACAGGACAATATGTATGTCATACAGATTTACAATATGGCGTTCGCATCTATTTGCTACAGTGTGTCGGTTGTGGTCCAATTTAGTTAACGAATTGAGCGTTTTTCATTTTCTAAACTCTGAGAATTTCTAAGAAAATTTCATTTTCATGCATTATGGTGCTAAGATATCAGTTATGCTCAAATTATATCAAACAGCGGATCAGGTATGGTAAGTATGATATTTGATGCGTACATTGTATATCGATTGTATTTAAGAAGTGCAAGGTTGAATGAAGCAGTGCGATATGGAAGGAAATAGAATAAACAGTTGCCTAAAGTATTAAATGAACTTGTGATAAATTATATCTCTTCCATTAAATATTCCTAAGTCTTGCGCCTAACCCACTTATTTTTTATCAGTTATTTAAACGTATCATCTTGTACCTGTTATTTTCTATTTATTTCTAATTCACAGGAGGGGTGAGAACCATGGGTTTTCCGACAAAAATCTAACAAGCTTCTATAATTTTCTCATAAATTTCAACATAACATAACGACATCAGAACTGAAAAGAAGATCATTTGATATATTGAATATTCTTATGTTTATTTAGATACAAATTTTCTCCCATCTAAACATAACATTTAGATAAACATAGACAACCACTTGAAATTTTTGAAAAGAGCAGAGGTTTTCCGAAAAAATAGCAGTTTAGCTCTACAGTGGTGTTTTTGCTCCTTCTGACCCCCTCTATCTACATCAGTGCCACCGGCGCAGTTTAGCCACCATGGCAATTTTAGCAACCAAAATAGCCACCCTAGCAGTTTAAGCAACCATAATTTTCAAAAATTTCTGGGGAGCATTCTCCATACCTCCTAGAAGCGTCTGCCTTAGGCATGCCTTATAATTTAATTTTTGTCCTGACCCGGGGCCCATAAATTCTCTCCGCGGCCCCTTTCTCGTATACAGGTTTTGAATAGTTAATGACGTCATCCCTTTATGATTTTTGTACTTTACTTTCTTACATCAGGTTGGAATCAATAATTTTATGAAAACATTTCAGCTATTTAAGCTTTGTAAACGCGTTAAAAATAAAATAGTGGTGGCGCCAGCTGTAGCAGAGTGGGAGGGTAATGGGCGTGACCCAGGAGACTACGCCTTTACTATCTCATTTTAATTGTTTTTATGCCAGGTGCATCCTGCCCCTACCCAGTGCATTTTTCATCAATTTTAGGAGAATATCTGGACAATGTTTTGCAAGAGGGGAGAGGGGGGGGATAACCGTCCATACTACCCCTTGGTGCCGCTACTGGAAAACAGGAATGTCTAAAACAATTGGTGCCCTACTGGAGAGCAAGAATGTCTAGAACAATTGGTGCCGCTACTGGAAAGCAATAATGTCAAGAATGTATCAAACAACGATCCATTTGTTTAGCCGACCGCCATGTTTATTTTAAAGCAATTTGTACTTAGGTATTACCCGGACTGTGATATAGACTCGTTCGTTTCATTTACTCTGATGAAGCCCTGTTTGCCGGGGCGAAATATTAGTACACTCTTAAATTTAATTTATTTTGAAAATTTATTTCGTGACATTGGATTCTCGTCGTCGTATTGCTTTGTTCCTGTATACCTGTGATATAGGCCCGAGAATAATTAAGCAGCATCGGCTTTCGGCATTCCATGTTATACACCTTGCAACAAGAAAGACGCAGGAGATTGCTGAGCCTAAACACGTAAAAAGCGCGGGAATGGGGAAGTTTGAAGCTGAATTTCAAGAGAATTGCAGGTTTTTACAGTTGACAACAAGAAGATTCGTAATCAGCACGAAAAAACACACAGGAAAATGCTTATTAAACGTAATGCCGGAATGAGGGCAGCGAGACCAAATAAAAATCTGACACAGCTTACGGCCTAAAATAGCAAAACTCACACTACTCTGTTTTCAAATGAAAACGGAGTCAAATTAATCCGTTTTCGCCTTGCGTTCACACTTCTCTGCTATGAAAACGGAGTCGTTTTAAAACGCTAATGAAAACGAATACTTTCGAATACGCTCCGTTTTCAGTGTGAGCACCAAAAACGGAGACATTTGAATAACGCTAAAAACGGCAACACAGGCACCGCGGAGCTTTGAGAAAAGTGGGGGGCCTATTATAGGTTTGCGACTTCACGGCTTGGACCCTATTTTTACGTGCGGCCTCCGGATTTAAACATGGTTTATCTACGGACTGCGGTTTCAACAAAAGTTGCGTCTGGCGTCTTTCGATATAAATTCGCAACGGTTTACGGCTTTTATAATACCGTTGCGGCTTTCAGATGAAATAACGGTCCGCGGCAAGGCTTTTCACTTTACACCAAATGTTTTGAAAAGAGCTCCATGTCGAATAGGAGTAACGTAAGAATGGACAAGCTACTGTCAGTCATTGCTATTAGTTAGAACAAGAGTGGGAGAGGGAAGCAGGGCCGGCCAACCAACAAATAGGGTTCTTTTACACTTGTCAAATGTTTTCGAAGAACATTGTCTCCGCAAGTCGGACAAAATATCTACGTACAGTTTTCAGAATGATTCATGGGATGGTCAGTCCCAATTAATTCATAATAATAGGGGTTGACGTAATATTCATGACTAGGGAATTTTCAGAAGATAATTTAAGAACCTGTATAAAGATGTGGAGCAATTAATCTAGATATAAAAACATTTGTATGATGCTATCTGGTATTTTCGTCTATTTTTTTGAGATAATATAAGCCAAAACTATTTGCGGCAGATTCTATGCTATTGGCTTTTTTACTAATCATGAAGTATGAAAAGCCGCCTCTTCTTTTAAGTGCCTCCTTTGAGAATATGCCCCGAAAAAGTTTGAAAAATTTAAAAGAGCAACCAAGGCGTAATATGGTATCTTAACAGCTCTACATATCAAAAGTCACTTGAGTCAATGCTGTTATCAAATAGATAATTCTAACACAACATTAAAAGATGTATTCAGTTATTTTGTTATTTCATATTGGGAACCAAAGTTATTTCATATTTCAAAACCAAAACATCTAAAAAGTCATATTTTCTCCCCGAAAACTTTAATTATTTCATATTTCAATTACCCTTTATAGGGCCTCTTTTGCTATCGCGGCCGCGTCTTCGCGCTTAATTTTATTGCGGATTGCGGTATTTGGTTGATTTTTGCACGGTTCTGCGGCTTTTGGTCCACCTATAATAGGCCCCCAAAAGTGGGGAGTCTAAAAAAGTGGGGGGGGGAAGGGGTTTTAAAACAGTATAAAATAAGGCTCTTCTGGTAGTTTGATACTTAATATTTGGCAATTTTTGCAAAAAGTGCCCCCTGCTCCGCGGTGCCTGCAACAAAATACGTGCTTTCTAGCACATCGATTCTCAAAGATTTTGAAATTGAGAATTCACAATTGAATGCAGAGTTGCGGAGCAAGGGGGGACACGGGGGCACAGGCCCCCCTGTTTGCAAAAAAGTATAAACAAGTGCCCCTTTTTTGAAAAGTATATTGCGTGTATTTTTTCACTGTCAGATATTCTCCCTTTAGAAGCTAAGTAAAATAACTTGAATCTGGGCGTTGTTGGAGGACCATTCACTGAAATTTCCTTAAACTTTTACTTGGTCTTGATGCAAAAAGTGCAAGTGCATCACTGAAAGGTCCGCATCAAATCCTCGGCAGGCACAGTCAAATGGTCCAATGGTTATTGTGTGTATTCCTGAAAGTAGAAACTGGACCCCTATCTCTGATTCTGTTTGCGTAAAATGTACCCTATTCTTTGACTTTGCCAAAATTGTGTAACTCTTTTCACTGTGAATATTCAAGCTTGAGCAGGAATTTTCACTTTTCTAAAAGTGTTGTAAAATCAAAATTGTCATCTTTATAGGCGATTCGTAATGCCATCTCATGGAGGTGATTTATTTTATTATTAAAGCTTCTCTCACAGAACATCCATATAAAAGAACAGTAGTTGAACTGGGAAAGGATGAAGACCTTCATAACTTGTTTTAATTTTACAGTATCCATACACTTAGCGATACGGGATAGAGTATGTAACTTTTGTATAAGGCTATACGGGATAGAGTATGTAGCTCTTTTGTATAAGGATGTTACTTGTGTTTTGAAGGATAAAGTCTTATCTAATATAATACCCAGTAATTTTTCTTCTGAACTCTCAGCAATTACTTCGTTGTCAATTCTTATCGATAGGTTGGTGTTCTTTTTACTGCTGAAAAACATCAGGTGGCATTTATCTCAATTTAATTTCATGTAATTGTCCCAGAACCATTTAGATAATCAATATCATTTTCTAACTTACCAATTATTTCATTGTGCATATGATCACTGACATATTAAGTTCTGTCATCCGCATAGTTGCGAACCATACTGTCAAACACAAACATAAATAAATCGTTTATGTAAATGTTGAAAAGGAGAGGTCCGAGGACAGAACCCTGAGGCACTCCATGGCTTATATTCTTCCATTCACTGTAAGATCCATTAACTTTAACACGTTGCTTTCTAGAGTTCAGAAAGCTTGATATGAAATTTAAAGCTATAAATGAATTGAAGTGCATGGATTCTCTGACCCTAGTAAAATGGCTTATGCTATATTAGTTTATTTACGTGTTACGTACGAATCAGGTTAAATAAGCTCTAGGTTAATCGCGTCTAAGAGTAAGGTCACGCCCATCAAGCAACAAAGCATACCTCGTCTTGAGCTTTTAGGAGCTTGTTTGATGGTCAAGCTTGTTGAGATTCTACAGCAGGAATTACAAGGGTGCGTCATCGATAAATATTTCTGGGTAGATTCAATGGCTGTCTTATGTTGGGTTAAAAATGCTAAGCCCTGGACCCAATATGTCCGAAATAGAAATTGTAGTAACCTAATTGACTATGCGCAGGAGCATTACTTTATGTGACCCATGTTTATATAGTTTCAGATTACAGTTGACAGTATTACAGTTATGTGTGTAGGCCGTTTGAAGTTAATATAAAGTTATCGTTCTGTTTCTGTTCAACCCATGCGTTGTTCTATCTCCTTCACATCTTAACAGAAACAATAAAATTCTACAAAGGTCTAATAGAGAACAATGGTTCTATTGTCCAGGTCCGTTGAACCCAGCTGATTTACCTTCTCGCGGAAAGTATCGGGATATACACAACAACCCTTTGTGATGGGAGGGTCCCGAGTTCCTTTAGCTAGAACACAGTGATCACAACATCTGTAGCTATGAGATCACAACACCTGTTGTTGATCTAAACCGTTTCAGTAGTAAGAGTAAGTTACTTAGATGTATTGGGTGGATATTACGATTCATTTCAAATATCGAATCTGCAGTTGCTAAGTCTAAGTTAAACCAAAAATCGACGTTAACAGTGTCAGAAAAAAGTGAAGCTGAAAATGTACTTATAAGGTCGATTCAAACCGATTGTGTTGCCAAAGAAATTCACTATTCGTCGCTTAGTGATTCAGTCAAAAAGTGGATGAAACCTCCATTTTTTGTCAATCAATTCAATTTATATTTGGATACAAATGAGATACTTCATTGCAGGACACGTATCGGAACTTCGGAAGGTCTACAGTATCGGATTCAGGTAAAAGACCAATACTTCTGCCATCAAGAAATAGGTTTTAAGAGTTGGTCATCGATGATTTTCATAATGGGACAATAGACACCCTCAATCTAATGAGATAACGATATTGGGTATTTCGGGGGAGGTAGCAAGTAAAACGCCTTGTCCGCCGTTGTATCATTTGTAAGAGGTTAGAGGGATTGCCGTTTAAGACCGTAATCAATCCAGAACTACCAAGTTTTCACGTAGATGAGGCACCTCCATTCTCCAACGTCTGTATTGACTTGGCAGGTCCTCTTCTGGCTAAAGGAAAGGATAAAGGTGATACACTTAAGAGCTACGTTTGTCTGTTCACGTGTGCTGCTACTAGAGCGGTTCACTTGGAACTGGTTGATTCGTTAAACTTCGAGACCTTTATACGAGCCTTTAGGCGGTTTTGTGCTCGTCGAGGTATGCCTACCTTGCTAATTACGGATAATGCAAAAACATTTAAATCGGCCTCAAAAGAAGTCAAGAAATCATTGCGATTATCAAGGCCTTCGGAATATTTTACACAAAAAGGTGTCATATGGATATTTATTCCAGAATTGTCTCCCTTTCATGGAGGTGTCTGGGAAAGATTAGTACGTTATACTAAGAGGTGTTTAAATAAAGTCATAGGTCGTGCATTTGTTTCTTATGACGAATTAACTACGATTTTAACCGAGGTCGAGCGGGTGATTAATGCACGCCCTCTCACGTACGTAGTTGATGATAGTGACGGATTATCTTACCCTCTCACACCATGACAATTAATCAGTGGTAGAAACTTGTGTAAAGTTCACAACGATACGTATTTTGAAATTGTTAACACCTACCAAGGACTATCTAAACGAGCTAAGTACAACAGGAGACTTCTGTCTCAATTCACTAATCGTTGGAAGAAGGAATACTTATTAAGTTTGTTAGATAAGTATAAACCTCTCAGTAGTAACAATTCATGTTTAATCCTAACATAAAAATTAATGATGTTTGTATCATTCGAAATGAGCAGGTAGAGAGAGCCTTCTGGAAGCTGTGCGAGGTAGAAGAACTCTTAGTTGGAGCTGATGGCTCAACAAGATCAGCCAAGGTTGCAGTTATGTCAAGTGACGGGAATAAGAAGGTATTGGTAAGACCTTTAAAACATTTGATTCCTTCGGAAATTGAAACTTCTCACTTGCCTCCTGACAAGCAGTTAACCAAGTCAGCGCAGCCTGCTAATACGCCCGTGCAGCAGCATGTAAGCACAATGCCTGCGCAGCAGCAAAATCAACATCTACTGCATTACCATTTCAGGCAAGGGGTAGATCTAAACGTAATACAGCCATTATAGATGAATTGTTAAGAAAAGAGTGAATCATATTGTGAATCAAACCGGGGGAGTGTGTTGAAAAAGCAACCCCCTGGTTCGAAGTCACATGATAAGCTGTCACGTGACAGGAACAATAATGCACTTTTCAATTAGACATTTTATTATGTTGAATTAAGCACGGGTTAGGACCGCACGTTTTATAAATATTTCATTTTCTGTTATTTATAAAATATGAAAAAGACAACATGATTGATTTTCTATCTCAAGCTCTCAATTAATAATCGATTTATAACACGTTCTGTTGCCAACGTTTCAGTGTTTCTTCAGGAGTTGTGATTACGTTCTCATGCTCGTCCTTGATGCATGCCTGTTGTGACTTGAACTTTCTGATTTTCACTTGTTTTACTTCTTCAAAGAGCTCTTTTGATTTCCTGAATCTGTTATATTCGCCGATATTTTCGCATTCGGCTGACAACCATTCGTTTATGTCTTTACGCAGGCTACGTTGAGTTTCAGAAGCCAGTTCTCTATACAGCGTTTTGTCATTATGACGCCGAGCTAGTCGTTTCTTTTCCACAAGAGCTAAGGTTTGTGCGCTTATCCATGGTTTGTGCCAAATCCGCTTTCTCTTTCCAGCACTGCTGTAGCTACTCCTTGCCACTGCTCCTTCATGCTGGTCCATTATCTGATAAGAGGATTGATTTCTTCAGCCCTAGGCGGACTTTCGCTGTCACGAGTGTGTGGTCAGTATCGCAGTCTGTTCCTGGTCTTGCTTTTGAGTCAAGAATATATGCTCTTTAACTATTCAGGCATAATATGTAGTCAATTTGGCTACTTGTCTGTCCATCTCGTGAGATACCTTCTTTTTTGTTGGGGAGATGAGATGCAGCAAGTTCTTGAGTATGAAATGAGTACCCCCGCTTTAGGGCCATTGCACATGCGTATTATATATTCTGAGTCAAAGAGGCATAGAACCCTCCGAGAAAGGAACAAACAGAACTTTGCGGTCGGAGCTTATCATTCACATTGACATGGGAGTTTGATCATAGCAGAAATATCTTTCATACTGAAAAACCTGCCTGGATTCTCTGTTGTTTTATGTTTTTTGTTTGTATTAAGGCTCACTTTACTTCCAAAGGTAAGCAAAAACATCGAGAATTTTATGACGCGGCCCAAGTGTTTACAGAGAGTAGACATTCGATGTAAACAATACAACCTGATTTTAACTGACCTCCGACAATAGAGCCAGACCAAGGCAACTAAAACAACAGACAACGTACTTTCAATTCAATTATACAAATTTTTAAGGCGGAAAGCTTCGAATTTTGATCTTCCCCTTTTAACTACATCTACAAAAAGTTTCGAAGAACCCCCTAAATGAAAAATAAACGAAAATACGTCCTTAAATTATATGCGTAAAATTCCTCAGAAATTACTAAAATTACTGTTCTCGACATGTTTGCGAGATCTCGTTGTGTTCCCTGGCTTTTGGTGTTGAGGATGGCCCGGGATTTTGAAGGGATAATTCGTTAGAATACGCATGCGTCCCTGCCCCTCCACGTTGATTGGCTCGAACAAATCATTAAGCCTTTTGTCTCAAACAATAGGAGTGAGATCTCATCTCCCCAACAATTTTATGGTGTTGAAACATCGTGTTTGCTATAAAAAATTTCGTTTACTCTGCAGAAATCTGCCAATTAACCCCCCCCCCCCCACTTTCACCTACTTCACTGTCTCCACTGTCGCCTACTTCAGCGTTGAAATCTCTCATTTATCCCGTACATTTCAGATGACCTAGCTGAGTCTTTGACAGTTTGTAGTTGGTTATAGAAAGCTTCAGTTTCCTTGTCTGAGTGGGTTGATGTGGGTGCAGATAATTGTGTTACTGTGGTTGGAGCAGGGGTAGTATCTAGTTTGCATATTATAACCATTTCTGAAATGGCATTTTAGCTCAGAAGAGACTTAAACGCTTTTCCAGTCAGCACAATGGCAACACCACCCTGTCCGTTTTTGCTTGCACTATATAGTATATTGCTTCCGTTATGGGTAAAATGTCCTTCTCCACTTCATCTGACTTCAGCTAGACCAGTCACATCCATCTAGAGACCTGATAATTCGTTTAGCAATAGATCTAATTTTTATATTCTTAGCTACTCCTTGAGAGGTTTGGTGTAGTCGCTTTAACAAATTTATGAGCCGCACCATTTGTCTCCCCGTGATTTTCTTCCCCAGTACCAATTTGGACACCCTAAGACCTGAGGGCTTCGCCGTTGGGTGTCATCTTTGTGCCAGTGTTTATAGCTGCCACGATTGATCTGTAGGAAAGGGTTAGGCGAGAAAAGTTTTCCTTTGCTTTTTCTCAAGGTGAGCAAATAGAGCGACATGAAGATAGAGCAACAAAAAAAGAGACTTAAAGCCATAAAAAAGTCTTATAGTATCTTCTGGGCAAATTGAACAATTAGAGGTGATTTAATGAGATCTCGCACTCAGATTTGTTCAATTTTCGCCTGATCAATTCACAACACTCCTCAGAGGATTCGCGTCGAAATCACCCTTCAGTTTGCACTCTTGTAAACATTCCGTCACACGCAAGCTAAAAACTTCATTCAGGAAAACTTCTTTGGTACCATAACGGGGTCTCGAATATACGTGAAAGGTCATTTATGTATATTTATAAATCATCAAGTAAAGGCTCGCATTAAGCGTTGTGGTATCAAATGCCCTGTTCTATACAGAAAAGATGTATACAGCTCTGCCTTTACGTCATTGTGCACTCTATGACCGACGATCGGTAAACAGTAATGTTCATTATTTATCTTCATTTTATCATTTTGAGGCCCTGACGATGACGTACAAAGCCGAAACAGAAGAAACAACTACCTTTGTTAACGTGAAGACCCCAGGGTGGTTTCAAAAGTCGTCGGGTTGAAAACGGTTGAAAACACCTTTAGGGTCTGTATTATAAATTTTTTTAAAGTTTTCCTCTTGAATGTGGTGCCCCTTCTGGCTACCATAAGCTTAGGGCCTGGGGTCATGGCCCCTTGGACCCATAAAAACTGCCACTGTTAATAACATAAACTGCATATCTGAATTAAAAGAAAGCTCATTTCAAAAAGTACATTGATGGTTTAATGAAAACATTCATGAATCAATCAATCTTGAAATTTGTTCCAGGTATATTTTTTTTACTTGATAAGGCACATGCATTAGCATTTTTCAAGTACTTGCTTATGAAGAGTTTTCAAAAGACCTTGATGTACACTTTATATATGTTAAAAGCAAAAAATTGTATACTAGCAATAGATGAAACACAATGCAAGCTTTAAGAAGTAATGAAAATACTTCTATTGCACGGGCCCAAAAAAATCAACATTTAACTTAAATGTTACAGGCAACTGAATTAAAAGAAAAACCTAGATTTTGTTCACATCAGTGTAAAGCTAGCCTTTGTTCATTAAGAACATCAAACAGTACTTTATATGAATAAGCAGATCTGTAACATACCCACTTATCTGGTATACCTTTGCCAGGGAGCAGCACCTCCTGTATTTGAATATCAGAGCCAACTGAATGGTTAACCTCAAATTCAACATCTACATCCAAAATAGATCTATCTGAATAGTCAATTTCAAATGGCAAGATTATATGGCACCTTAACGTCTGCACTGCATCTGCTGGAACTTGTTTTTCAAGCACTGGCAAATCCCCTAATCTCCAGACAAGTGCTTTGTACTCTGGCTCATACCTAGCTGTTCCAATACTTACTTCGAGAAAACAAGAGGTCTTTCTTGCAATGCCTGGCGCAAATGATTTTGAATTTGATTTAGCTTTCATGTATTGCCTTTTTCTTGTAAGGCTCTGTGCCCGAATAAAAACTGATGACCAGGAATCTGGAATCCCAAATCGAGCAACGATGCAGTTCTTTCTATATCGCATTATTTTGCCTTCTCCAGTGACCCTACATTCTGCTTTGATTTCTAGTGATTTTATGGATGTAAAATTTATACAGCCTTTGAACGAAAGAGGAAGCGCATGAAAATCTCTTGGGTGGAACCTCATTAGCTCAAAACTACAGCCATCAGGAGGCTTGAAAACAATCCCACCCTCTATCTTGGAAGCTGCAATATCAACACATGGATGGTATTCAACATTCGGCAATTGAATCCACTTATTGCTTTTCAAAAGCTTTTGCCTTCCCCTACGGTTCCTTTGTTTATTGTAAGTTTCTACATCATTAACAAAAAGAAATAAATTTGGAGCCCCTGTTACAAAAGCTCTTAATCTTATCTGACATGTTATATTGAATCTTTTGACATTTCCTTTACCATCAAGTTCATATTGACAAATATCATCACAATCAATGAATATTTCTTCATGTCGGTGTGTGATTCCAATGTCTCTATGAGATTTAATCTTTCTAATGACATTTTCAACAGTTTCCATGAAATGCTTCAGAGACCGAATGTCTTTTGATGCAATCTTCAATATAGATGTATATGATGGGAAATGCTCAAACTGAAATTTTGAAGTGACTTTTCTCTTTTCCTTGTATTTCACATATTGTAGCTTAACAGAATGCACTTTTACTTGGCTTTCATTTCTATCCTGCTTATGAAGTGTTGGTAATGTGAATACAAGAAAAGGGTGCAAAGAAATCTCTTTTATAATTTCTGATTTCCCAGTCTTTCCAGATATGCATATAGTCTCATTCACAACTGTTACCTTTGCACTTACCCATCTTCTTGAACCAATCTTTCTTTTTTGGCCAGGATATCTGTAGAGCAGTGTCCACTCTTTTATTTCATTTGCAGAAGGATAATCATCGTTTTGTGGTAACTGATTTTCCTTTGCATACCATCCTTTCAAACTTTCAGTAGTATCGTCGTCAATTATGTTGTTTAGATCCTCTTTCTTTTCAAGAAGAGCACTAGATGCCTGAAATAACAGTACATCTGGGAATTGCTTTCTTGTATCTTTCAATAAACTATCATTGTCCATGAGGTCTATGTCAAAGGTCTCATTTGAAAAGCTTGAGTCAGTATCATAGCCAATTGATTCTGGCATATCTAATTTGTTTGTGTCACAGGCCGTTTTATCGATAACATATTTATCAATTGTATGGTTAGAAAACTTTGCAAGATCAATAGTACTGTTGGTCGAAACATCCAAGGTACATCTAGTGGAGACTAACAGATTCAATGGATTTAATGGTGGAGAAAAACGTGATCTTTGGTTCTCTGTAGCAATCACCTCCTCGCCATTTTTCATTTCATAGCACATTGAAAGATCTTTTGGCGGTTGCTCTGTTGTAAATTTACTTTGAAAGCGATTTTCTAAAGAATTTTCAAATGGCTCCCATGACATAGCTTTTGAATTTTTTAGCAAAGGTCTAGTGTTTTCTGGGCAAAGAGGACCAGTTTGATTACATTTCTGGTTGCTTGTGGCAATGTCATCTTGCTTTGATTTCTTTGCATCTAACTGAACCTTGAATGGTTGAAAAGCTGAAGCTGTGTCAAAAGAACCCTGTTTTTCCCTTGGCTTCTTGCATAGGGACTCGCAAGCAAAAGAATGTTGCATTTTCCCTTGTAACAATTTTGTGTTGTTATTGTGTCCTATCTTATTGTCCAGCATTGTGATATCATGGAAGTGTGAAACAAATTTAGTTTCTAGACAGACACTGGCAGTTGTTGGGGAGGAACCTTCTTTCTTGTTAATACCATCGTTGCCTTCAAAGGTAACCCACGTTGCTGAATCCATTTTTATCAGAATCAGTCCACAGACAAGAAGATAAGTTTGGGAACTTCAAGAGACTTTATGTTCAAATTCCTTGTATAGCATCATCAACTGTCTGCAATTTCATTGGTGTGGTAGAATCTTTTATTCATTCGATTAACTTTGGTTCTAATATATTCATCAATAACATTGTAAGGTGTAAAGAAGACTGTTAATCTCCTCTGCCTTTGAGAACTAGAATACGAGACGCAATCTGTGTCCTAAAATTGAAACGCTCATTCCACAATATTGACGCCACTTACCAAAAAGTAGTTTGCGATCACAAGGGCGTCGTCATCTACCATCATCATGGTCAACAGCCTCCTTTTTTCAGGGATTCCAATCTAAGCAAATTACAGACACATTGTTGAACACAAACTTTCATTGTTTTCAATAAACACCTGTACTTTATAAAACAATACGCAAAGAAACTGGATGATAGGCGCTTATTGGTTGGCATGGGCCGGCCATAGTTACGTGTAGCAAGTACTTTTCTCGCCAGTAGGCCTATTTATTGTAAACAAAACAAGCCGGCTATCATTTAATTCAAATGGTTCATCAGCTTTCCAGATTGAGGTGCAAGTCTCCTCGTCTCCCGTTTTTAAATCTAACCTACCGTTTTCTGGAATTTTTTTTAAAAATCTTTATAAACAGGCGGAATACAGAAAAAAGTTGACGGTCGCACATTAAAACTACTCAGCAGGTGGTTTGGGGCCTCCCTTATTCAAGGGCGGAGCCATGAAAGGGCCCAGCCCCCGGGGACCAGAGCAACTAAATACATACATTATTTATTATTCCTGAAGATCTCCTGAAGAGAGAGTTACTCACGAAACAGGCTTGTAGAGATAAACAATGTAGTCTTATTTTCTTCAACTCTATGATACATTATTTATTATGTATAGCAGGTCAGAAGTAGTCAGCATAAAGCTGATGTAGACCTGCTTAAACTTAACCTAGGATAAAAATTTAAAAGTACAATTTTTTAAAACGAAAATAATATTGTTGAATTTGCTGTGGTTGAAATAACATCTAGTAGTTTTTAAAATTATCCAAATCTTTGTTTTTGATTATTTTTGAGCTGTTGAAGCTTGCTGCATCTATTTCTTTAGAATTTTTTGAGAGGGTCTTTTGAAATTTTCGTAGTTTTTAATTCTCTTGACACTTTCAGGCAGTAAGCTTCACAGTAGCGCTGATCTGTATTTAAATATCTCTTTTTCTTCTGTCTTTAATCGTGGTACATTGAGTTTCAGGTTGTCTCTCATGTTCCGTAAATTTCCACTTTTTTCAATGATGTTGCTAATCACGTCAGGACAGTTATCATAACATGCCTTATGTGTTAAGCAAATTACCTTTCTTTTGTACATGTACTGTATTGACTTCCAATTTGCTTTTTTAACACATCTTCATTTTCTGTCCCCCTAGGTATCTTGAGTATAATGCGTGCCACCTTTTATGTAATTTTTCTAAGTGCTCCATTTTTGTAGAGGAGCAATTTTCCCATACAGATATTTCATTAGTCGATCCTGGAAGGATTCCCTTGAAGTATATTGTTTCAAGGACTTCAGTTGGCAGACTTTTCATTCTTTTCAGCTGTTTGATCTTACTGTTCATATTGGATGCAGAATTCTTGATATGTGTCTCCCAATTTTACTTGCTATCGACTATCATTCCTAAACACTTTGATTTTGATACATAGTTAATGACCTGGTCCTCTATCTTGATTGGTCTCCCAGGTCCAATAAAGGGCCTCTTTGACAGTAACATTACCTCTCTTTTATCAGGGTGTATCGTGAGGCTGTTTTGTTTGCACCATGTACTAATTTCATCAAGAGCAGTTTGTATTTTTGTTGAGACTTCATCCATTGTGTCTCTAAAGTAGAAAAACTCAGTATCGTCAGCAAACATTTTTAATGTACTCTTACTGGGAACATCAGGTAGATCGTTAACATGTATACTAAATTGTTTGGGCCGAGAACAGAGCCCTGAGACACCCCTTACTGCTTGCTGTTTCTAAGATAACTGGTAATGAGATCATATAATGGACCAGTAATGCCTGCAGCTTGTAATTTTAATGCTAGTGTTTTGTGGTAAATGGAGTCAGAGGCTTTTTTGAAGTCGACGAACAAGACACCAACAACTTTGTTCTCCTCAAGTGCTTGTTTCCTCTGTTAGATGTAGCATAAGAGTTTAAGTTGACAGTCCTTGCTTGAACCCCCATTGGTGTACACTAGATATACCACCTTTAACAAAATGATTATCCAGCTCATTACCTATTACCCATTCATAGATCTACTTGGTATACTGAGAAGAGAGAGGGGTCTATGATTCCCTCCCAGATTACTTCCCTTCTCTGTAATTTTAGTCATAAGATTAGTTAGTCCCTCTGCAGCTTCTGTGGCTACTAACTTGAGATCTTTTGATAATACATTGTCAGGCCCAAAGCCTTTGCCAGGTTTCACTCGTTTCTCTATGCACTTACTAACCACAGTCTTATCGATGAAAATATTGCTTATTGTGGGAGCGATTCTGTGAAAGTGTTGTTTTTCTTCAAAAGGAGTATCAGGTTGGATGTTACTGGCTAACCTCTGACCAATTTCAGCAGAATTGATTAAGACTCTCTGCTTTTTCGTTGTTATTAGTTAAAATCACTCCTTCCTCTCCTCTAATTGGACCGATGTTTGCTTTCTTTTGTCCTTTCGTTTCTCTTACTATTTTCCAGAACTCTCCGCTACTGTTAGCATTTTCAAACTTATGTTTCCAGTAGTCAGCTTCAGTTTGTCTAAATATGCGAGTGACATGATTTCTCTGTTTCTTATATCGGGTCCACTTGTCTGTGTCATTTGGTGATTTCTGAGCTTTCTTTGATAGTTTGTATCTAAGATTAATTTGGTTTCTAATGGCAGTATTAATCCAGGGCAAACTTTTCTCTCTCACTTTTAACTTTTTACGTTTCAGATGATCGTTTATAATGCTCCAATATAGATACTCCCAGGTCCATGCATTGTCACCTATATCGTCAAAAACCTCAGCTACGTGCCACGGTGTCCTTTCAAACCCAAGATTTACGTCTAGATTTTTATAATCTTTCATTTCTCTCAGTTTGGGCTTGGTCTTCCTTCTGAAGAGATTTGTTACTGCATATATAAGATGATGATCAGAAATACCAGTATCGTAAACCCTTGAAGTCTTAACTTTAGATTTGTTAGATGAAACAATCAAATCAATGGTAGTGGATGACTTCTCTGTAATTCATGTAGGATCTGTTATTACATTTTCCATATTCAATGGATTTGAAACTCCCAATAGCCTTTTCCCGAGATTTTTCTCTGCTTTAGTCTTCCTTTAAAATTCAAATCGGAGTTGAAGTCCCCTAACATTACAATGTTTGCTCTACTCGGCCACAATTGCTCTAAGGTCTCAACTTAGATGCTAAGTTTCTCGTAAAATGTGATGTCATGTGGTGGACGGTATACTGAGCCTACTAAGAGCTTTTGAGATGAGATGGTTATGTCTATCCAGATCTGTTCAATATCTGATGTTGTGTATAAGTCTTCTCTTTCAAAAGCAGTCAGTGTGTCTGAGAAATTTATTTGGCAGTTATTATCGGTAGCTTTGTCTTTCCTTGCCTTGTTGTAACCCGCAATTTGAATCTGTTCGTCTTTAACCTCAGGCCTTAAATGAGACTTGGTAATTGCATGAATGTCTAGCTTAGTTTCCATCAGGAGAAATTTGATTTCTGATTTCCAACTTAGTTTAAGGCCACTCATTTCCAACTTTGTTTTCAGTTCATCATACTTGTTTTGCCTATTCTCCTCCTCAATAAGTACTTGATCTATCGTACTGGTAATGCATTTAGTACAATGACATCGTTGATTCGGAGCTGACAGTGCTTCATAGGCACCTCTATCCATGTCTATACAACCTATATGATACCAAAAATCACAAGTATCACGGCAAATTGCAAGTTGATTTTTTCTAACTGACTTCTCTGGGTATCTGATAAGGCCAGGATTTGCTTGAACATCACCTGATAGTCTGACTGCTTTATGCCTGCCTGAGCTGTATCCACTTCCATTCACTATCTGTGGCTTCCGAAAAGTGATTATTTGACAGCATTGCTCTTTGCTCTTTATTGACATTTGTAGAGTTGAATTCGATACATTTTCCAATATTTACAGTCAGTATAAGGAGTATTATTATCATAAATCTTGAAGAGCAAAAATTCATGATCTCAATTACTAGGTCTAATTTTAAAGGCAAAGTGCCCAAGGAATCTATCATGTCGATTCTTTCAACCTCAAAAAAATTAGAAAAACTGATAAAACTTTGCTCAAGAAAATCGATTCGTCCCGCAAAGCAAGACTGATATACTTTGTTCGATGAAAGGCCTTAGGAGAGGAAGTTGCGATGCCAACGACGTTCCTAGGTCTTCGCCAGGTGGTGCCGGACTGAGGAACGTTTTCAAAGTTCAGCCAGCTTTGAAAAGTTCAATTTTTCATTTAATCAAAACTTTATCCCTTCATAAGTTATTCAAAATTCTCAAGCAAGTCAAACACTCAGTTGAAACAGTATTTTCTGAGAGCCTAAAGTTAACACCCCCTGTGCACCTCTTCCGTATAGCTAAAGGTTCAAATGAGTCTCAAGCGTGACAATTTTGAGTCTTCTCCTTCAGAATTTCCAACCTCATCACTTTCTTCCCATTCCAGCAGTTGTGCGGCACAGTAATCTAACATAGTGTTTACAGACATTTCGTGCCGCACAAATATGCGAAAACTTGAACAGCGATTGATGAGATTCGGTAAAACATTTGCATAACAAAAGGCCCTGCTTTTTTGTGCGGCTCGGACAACATACTTAAAAATCATCCTGTTCACGGTTTAGCATGGTCTTTCAATTCCTCCTGGGCGTGAGAACGATCAAAGTCGGCCCAGTGTTTATTGGGTAAAGAGAGTTAAAAGTATAAACTGTAAGGAGAAAAATAAAGGATTATGGTAAATATGATTGTCTTATTTTAAGGACTGAAGGCGAAAACTCAATTATGAAAATCTGAGAGTCTTCCGTGCGACCAAAAGATTTTCCCAGGAAATAATTTTTGATCAATGTTAGAATTTCTATATATTTTAAAAGATGGGGCTTTATACATTTAAAATTTTCCAAAATTCCGTAAGAGCAAACATAGGGATTCTGCATTTGAAACTCAATAAAGTTCAAGGTTCCCAATTTAGTCCTGCAAATATCACAGAGATCCCAACTTTGTCATGCACTTCCAAATGTGCATGACTAAAACACTATGTTTATTGATGCGAAAAAATAGAAAGGCCTCTAAAAACATGATGATTATTACGTTTTAGTTATGCACTTTTGGAGTGGCATGACCTTGACCTTGATCGCTGTCAACAAACTGCAACGTTTTCCTGTTCGAGTTCGAAAAGGGGGCCTGAAGAGGAGATACTCAGTCTAGATCATGCGGAAAGTGTTTTCATGAAATGTTACCTTGCAAGAAAGATAGCAGCGGAGATATGAGGAAAAGTAACAGTTCCATGGTTTTAAAGGATTGATGCAGCAAAAAGTATCCAGAGTGCATGTTGGAATTTTTTGTCAAGAAAGATGTTCCCTACAACCTGCGTACGAAGGAACTATGGAACATCCCTTCAGTGAATTCTCAGCGCTACGAAGTAAATTGCCTATCCTTGAGAAGGAGTCTGTTATGGAATGCTTTTAGCGATGACCTAAAACTGACAACATCTCTGATGAAATTTGAAAATGAAATACGTTGTTGGGATGGCAACAATTGACATGCTACATTTGTACGTAAGTTAAGATCGTTTAACCTTTTTCTTTGTATTATATATTGTATGCTGTAAATAGTTGGTGTTAATTAGCTATCATTAACTAGAAATAAACCAACTGTAAAGAAGTTTCTCTTGAATATCTCTAGAACTAGTTGTTAAAAGAAGAAACACAAATACTTCTGTTGTGCTTTTTAAGGCTGGTCGGTGTATGGTAGCAAAATCCACAATGAAATAAACACGATATATATATATTTATTCTATTTACAAGTTATTATTATAATTAATTCACCAAGAGGGATATGGTGATAGCCGTTTTTTAAGTCAAGAACGCTAAAAACTGCGCCTCTATGAAGCTTGTCAAGCAATTCATCAATTCTTGGAATAGGAAACGTAAATGGAACAGTTTTTGAATTTTAATGCACGATAGTCTACGCACATTCGATAGCTTCCATCCTTCTTTTTCACCGTTACAATTGGTGAACTATAAGGAGAAGTTGACGGTTCAATGATATCGTTCTCAAGTAGTTCGTCAATTTGTGATAGAATCTCTTTACGCTGATTGTATGGAAGACGTCGAGCTGGCTGTGAAACTGGTACATTGTCCTTGAGATGGATTTCATGATGAGCATGACTGACAACAGGCACCTTTGTAAGATTTTTTTGGTAACCTGTTAGAATGCGTACTACTGTAGATCTAGTTACTTCGTCTAAGTGTTGTAACTTAGGGCTGAGTTCATCTTCTGATAAAGTAGACTCATGTACAGCTAATGCATTTGGAGCATTGTTTCTGAATATTGTTTCTTGTGCTTGCTCTTCTGAGTTGATAACTCCTAGGACTTCACCTTTTGATAACAACATATCTTCGCTACTGTCATTTAACACTGGTAAATCAACAACTTTTGAAGCGCTCTGCAGAAACACATCGCTAAGTTCCAGGCCATCACGACTCTCTTTAATTGGTTCAAATACACATGGAGCGTCCTTTAAAACATCCTTCTTTGAATTGATTATCTTTGATGGTACCATTTTGATAGATTCTGCAGGAATAATAGTTGCCTTGGCAACATGGACATAGGCAGTATTCGTGTCCTTCTTCTCCTTCCAATATTTAATAACAACTTGATCTCCAGACCAGGGAACAAATGTAATTAAATCATTAAAATGATCTCTGACAGCTCCTTTAAAATTCAACTCGGTATCCATGCCCAAAACGTTAGATGAAATAGCTGATGACACCAGTACCGGCTGGTATTCAAGTATGTATGACGTTCCATCTTCACGTAAAAACTTGATATTCAAGTACGCAACACCATCCAAACGGAAAGTTTCACCAGAAATTCCAATTCCGCTACGGTTTACGGGAACCAAAGGTGGCTTGATTTTCAATTCGTCATATGCGCAGCGAGTGATCATCGTATACATGCTTCCGGGATCATATAAGATGTCCATATCAGATCCAACTATGTTCAGTTTCAACATTATTCGAGGGACTGGTTTTAACGCAAAACCATTCTCAACATTAATTTGATTTTCCTCTGTCATTCGACCCGCCGATGAACTGACTCTGCCATTCTTGGGCGCATGGCTATTTTCACGTTTTTTTCTGCAATGTTTGGAAATATGTCCTTTCATACCACATTGGTAGCATATTTTCAGCTTATAACAGCGGGACCTGTCATGACCGTTTGCTCCACAGTTTGAGCATGCTTCCGCACCTTTAGACATCTCATCCATGCGAAAACATAATTTCTCAACCATCTTTTCCAAACGATCAACGCGATCATTGCTAGAATAACTCGTCGCGGCCGTCTCAAAACTTGCTTTTGCCGTTGCAATATTATACGGATTATCTGCAGCTTTCGAATTAATAAGCTCTAGCAAGCTCTCTAGTGTACATTTCCCCGTTAACTGCAAAAGTTTGACTGGCTCCTGAATCGAAGAGTCCAGCTGCGATAGTACGTGGTTTTGTGCTATCGAATCGATCACGTTACCGTCCGAAATTCCATACAGTTCTTGTACGACTGATTCAACTTCAAATGCAAATGTTGTGATATTTACTCCTGGTTTAAAAACAAGTGAACGAAGCTTTGTCTCCAAAGTTCTCTTATATTCGGCACCGCAATATTTGGTTTCAAGTTCATGCTTCAAATCAGCGTACGATATTTCTCCATCGGCCAAAATTGCATTTGAAACGGTCGCAAATGCACTAGCTTCAGTGCAGCAAAGTAGCAAATCCCTCCATTTAGTTCCTTCGTTCTTTACATCTAACGCTTTCAGTTGCGCTTCAAACTGCAACGACCATTGTCGAAAACTAAGGGAATTGTCTCCTTTAAACTTCGAAATTGCAGGAATCTTACCAGGCATTTTGTAAACATCGCATCTCGGTGGGACCTCCAAATTGTTGTGCTTTTTAAGGCTGGTCGGTGTATGGTAGCAAAATCCACAATGAAATAAACACGATATATATATATTCTATTTACAAGTTATTATTATAATTAATTCCATTTTTGACAACGAACGATCTTGACAACTTTAAACAACTTGAAAACTTCACTTCAAACTACTCGATCACCAACTATTCTCCAACTTGAGCACGCCTCTCCCAACTCCAACTGAGCTAAACAATAAATCCATCCATCAATTACTTCAACACAACAAGATGCAGCTAAGCGTGCTTTAAATCCAATATCGACTACGGACAGCATAATAATATTAACAACAAAAGAGAAACGATATCTATTTTTAGAATTTCTGAATTTTGATCCCAGAACCTAAAAGAGGATCATGAAATACCTCTAAAAATGCAAAATCAGTTAAAGGCACTATGAATTGGCTGAGATATGGCCACTTAAGCACAGGCTCTTGCCCCATCAAACCTCTGTTATTTGGTCTTGGTTCATAACTTTATGAACCAGGCCAGAATAACAGTAATCCGTTAGCAAACTTCGAATCTTCTGTTGGCCATATCTTCCCCAATTTGGAATGTATCTAGCTAATTTTGCACATTGAGAGGTATTTTATGCCGTTCTTTCAGATTATGGGGCCAAATTTAAGAAATTCTAAAAATATATTTTTTGTGGCGTCACACTTCGGTACTCTATTGTTGCTCGTTAGGGACGTGCAATGCAAGTTTAGAGGCATGAAATTAGAACTCTCTGTTGTCTTTACCATTTCAGTTTTTTTCTTATCATGACCTTTTTTGTTATTGACCTTGTGTGTAACGAGAGTATTGAGATTGTTCAGAGGAGACTCTCTATTTTCTGATTATAATTTATTTTGCCTGTTGAAAATGTAGAAATTATAAAAACAGTTTTTTGGCAGTATAATGCTTTTAGCCAATATGTTATAAAATGTTTGCTTCTTTCAAAGCCATTTTCAAATTATAAGAAATGCAGTGTAGTATGGTAAGATAATTTTTTGCTCTCTCGATAATTTATTTTTGCTTAAAAAGGAGACCTGACCTTTTTGTGTATTAAGTGTCGCGACCGATAGACAGGACATATAGCCTGACAATCTGACATTCAAGCTAATGTTTACTTTCTCAACGGATTCTTGTAGTAGGGAGTCCAGGCTTTCATAATCTGCCAGGTGACTTTTTTTAAAATGTCTGGATGTTACAGGACTGATGACGTCATTTAACGGTAAAAAATCAGACAAAACCATCGTTAGCTCTTTACTGGAGTGTAATTTTTTGACACAAATTACATATTTTGACTCGTCTCATTGCAAGCTTTTAATTGATGTATATTTTAGAATGATTTGCCGCCATTAGTATTTTCATTATGACATCATCAAAAATTTTGCATGACGTCATCAAAGATCTTATTGCCATAGAATGATACATTGGCATAACTTTGTTTTATTATGGCGCTGGTTGTCAGCAAAAGCATTTCTTTCATAATTTTTTCGTCCAAATAATTAGTATTTGGATCATTTGAATTAAATTTGTGCGCACCGCAATAGCCAAGGAAGTTCGAATTAGGTAGTCACTACCTGACGAGTGGGTCATTTCTTCCTCGGAAGGCATTATTGCCTGGTTCAGAGTCATGGTCCAGCTCTGAACCGTACAATAAGTTATCTGCATCTGCACTTGACTGTTGCACTGAATTGGAAGAATAGAATGTCTTCGCACTATTATAGACTGTCCAAGATGTCTTCGCACTATAGGTCTTTAGCGCTGGGTATGAAGGTGCATGATTTCCTTCAGAGGTAAATTCATCTTCTGGGTCATCTTCATATCCTTGTGCTGTAAAGGAAGTTTACTTTTCACACCTTGGATGTCTTTTTGACTTCTTTTGAGATGGGGAAGCTGCTTTCCTGCGGACCATTGAGACTTTAAACGATCAAGTATGTCGTCCGAATTTCAACTGCAGGCTTTTGGGACATGTCTTGTAGTAATTGCATCTAAACACTGTAGCCAAATACGAATCCTTGTCCCTAAGCGGCTTCAATATAGTGTTCCACTATGTTCTACAGTTTCGCGAATGTCTTTGCGTCGGCGATAACGCTTTCTGGGAGTCTCAGCCCATAATTCCATGGATCTGTGAAAGAACACAGCAATTTTTGGAACCAAAGTTTCAGCGATGCCTCAAATCTCGACGATTTGTTTGTTGTTTATGCACATGAACCATTCATTAGTGGGTTTGCACTCCTTTATTGCATTAACAAGCATCACAAATACATCACTATCTTTCGCAACAACAGCTACTTTTGCATCATTCGAGTTAGCATGCAAAATCATTCTGGTTTCAGCCTTTTTTGATCTTGGAAGGACTTCCACTTGCTTTTATAAGTCTCCAATGCTTCCTCCCCGTAAGTTATGACCAATGGAATTGTCTGGAGCCTGTGACCCTCAGCGCTTCGAAATAATTGGGAGCAAGCTTTATTAGATTCTCTTTGTTTGCATCATTGTAAACAACCCTTTTTACCTTGGAGTATCTTTTGCTCTAAACTTTTTTATGCACTTGCCTTGATGACTCACCTCTACTTTGTCGTGCGCACAAAGATCCAAGAAAACATCGAAAGTAGTCTCAATAATGAACGAAGACCACCAAGCTTTCGTGATTGGCAAGGCTGCCTCTATCGAAAAGGCATTTGCATATCCCATCAAAACCATAACTCTAGTCTTGCAACTCCTGAAGGTGTACTGTGACAAGGAAATGAAGCTGTTCTTCTTAATTTCACGTGCAAGGAGTCAAATCCATATGTAAATCTACCACTAGGAAACGCCAGATGGAGTATTGATGAGATGGTCATATTTCGCAGCAGAAGATAGTCTTATTGAAGAAAGTCATGTACCTTCAGCCCAGCGCGAGGGCATTTTGGATAGCCTATAGTTTTTAAGACATTCTTCCGACTTAGTGCAACAGTCAAATGCAGATGCAAAGAACTTATTGTCCGGTTCAGATTGGGAGCAAGACTTTGCAACTACGAAGGAAGAAGTGACTGACTCGTCAGATAGTACTACCTTATTCGAACTTTGGCTACTGTAGTTCAAACAAACGTAATTTAAATGATCTAAATACTAATTATTTGATTGAAAAAATTATGGATGAAATGCTTTTGCTGTAATCCAGCCTCATATTAATACAAAGTTATGCCAACTTATCATTTAACGACAATAAGATCTTTGATGACGTCATGCACATTGTTTAATGACGTGATAATAAAAATACTAATGGCGGCAAATAATTCTTAAATATATATCAATTTAAAGCTTGCAATGAGACGAGTCAAAATATTCAATTTGTGTCAAATAATAACACTCCAGTAAAGAGCTAGCTAAATGATTTTGTCTGATTTTTTACCGTTAAATGACGTCATCAGTCCCGTGACATCCAGACATTTTAAAAAAAGTCACCTGGCAGATTATGAAAGCCTGGACTCTCTACTACAAGAATCCGTTGAGAAAGTAAACATTTTCTTGAATGTCAGATTGTCAGGCTATATGTCCTGTCTACGAGGGTTGTGGGTGAGGAGGGGCTGGTGTCACACACCTTCGTTGCCGCCGAAGGACTATAAAATTTTCGAATTTAGATGCTTCCAGCTCCCTGGGAATGCACCCTTTAGGCAAATTTTACTAAAGTAATCCTCCTAATTCTATTGAAAATTTTATTTATTTCTACAAACAAATTGAAAAACAGTTAAAAACGACTGGTACAATTTTGCCGTGGTCTTACAAATACCATGGTGTCACGTTACATCTAAGGGTCAGGGCCCGCGCCACTGTTTCTAAAGGCCAATCTCCATTGGGCGAATTTTTTTCGCTTTTGCGCTGACAAAAAGCGGAAACTACATGGCGCACAATCTCTAGCCTGCATGCAAACTTTACTTTCCGTTGCGAAGGAGAGCCAGGACGGAACATTTACAAGTTCCGTATCCAAGTTCGATTTTACAAGTTCCAGGACGGAACTTTTACAACCTCCAGCTCACGATAGCTTTGCGTGCCGGTGTATTGTATTGTAGATTATCTAATGTTGGTTTCTACAAAAGTGAATATAAACTAATTAAGACTAACATGAAGCGATTTCAAGAATAGCATAAGACAGTTCATTTACTGCAAAATGAGCATGCGCACTTGTTTTCAAGGAACCAAGTTTTGATCAAATTCTAAAATTTTCTAGTATTGTGCTGTCTTTATTGACTCCGGGAGTGAATTCCAGATTTTAGGCCCTTGAAAACTTGATGATCTGATACCATTATTGGTAGTTCTGGCTTTTGGAATGTCAAGGGGGTTTTTGAGTCGAAGGTTATGACATGTTGTTTCGGGTACAAAATAGTCTTTGATGAAAACAGGATTAAGGTTGTTAAGTGTTTTATAAGCTTCGAGCGCTAAGATTCTAACTGATTGGACATGTATGGTAGTTTCTTTTGAGTTAGCAAGTAAATCTTTGTAAGAAGATGAATAGCCCGAATATGATAGTCTTAATGCCCTCATGTTAATTTTCTCTAGCTTATCCTGACTTCCTTTACCCAGGGCCGCACTAACCACCGGGCCCAGGGGCCCACAACCAGTTGGGGGCCCCAAATTTTCTGAGGGATTTTTAAAATAGTTGTGGAAATGGAGTTTAAGAAAACGAACCTTTGTGTTAGAGAAACTAAGCAAACATCATGCGGTCCATAATGAGTATCACAGCCGACGTATTGGCATATGAGGGTGGCAAGCCTGACTAATTAAACATATTCTTTGCGTAGTATCACTTCATCTCGTGAACAATACTTCTCAAAATCTGATGTTAGAATATGTGTTAATACTCTATGCTTTATTCAGCCTTTGAGAAAGATATTTCCTGTTTATTGTTCAAACACAAAGCCGAGCAAAACTTGCCACTGACTCTTCCTTTTTGAGAAAACTAATTTTTGGCTTGTCTGCATGCACACTTTACGTTTTCAATATGAGTGAAAGATATCCGAGTGGAGCAAAAAAGAGGAAATTGAAAAAAGATCGTGAAGCATCGAATGAAAAGGTTTTGAAGTCAATCCTACAGCTATCAACCTTTGGGTTTAAACCTGAAGCAAGAGATGCCCAAAGAGAATCGAATTCCAATCAATCTAGTGAGAAATTAGACAAAGACGATACTAGCCTAGGTTTTGACAATGATACGTCGGATAATTCTGTTAATGAGGCCGTAGTTGATCCAGATGAGACGCATGGTGGAAATGGAAATGCCGATTCCAGAGAAGGCACTAGTGTAAATGAAAATGAAGTGGACAACGAGCAAGGCTTGCAATCAGTATCAGAATTCGAAACCGATCCATCTTGCTGGACTTTCATTTCCTTGGAAATGAAACGTTACTGGGCAGTACATGGACCAAAACAATGCCAAAACAGAGATGTATCATTTTTCAAGTCAAGTCGACAATACAAAGTGAATGATAACAAAATGAAAACAAGGTGCTTCAGTGCTTCTTTGCTGAAGAGAAAGTTATCAAATGCTGAAGAGATTGACCGAGATTGGCTTGTGTATTCCCCAAGTTCGGGCAAAGTGTTCTGCTTTTATTGTAAACTGTTTGGAGGGTCTAACACAACAGCTTTAGCAAGCTCTGGATTTGATGATTGGAAGCATCCTGAATCAATTTCCCAACACGAGAGGTCAGATGCGCATTTCGAAAACGTGAAGTTATGTACAGCATTTGCAAATGGAGAAGGGTGGTTAATTGAATCACAACATATCAAACTTCTTCAACAAGAAGAAGAACGTTGGAAAGGTGTTATTATTAGAGTCATTGAGGCTGTTAGATTTCTAGCTGAACGAGGATTAGCATTTCGTGGAGATTCGCATGTTATTGGAAATCCAAAAAACGGAAACTTTCTTGGTATTATTGAATTACCGTCCAAATTTGACCCATTTTTAGCCGACCATCTTGCTCGCTATGGTAACAAAGGAGCTGGAAAACCCTCATATTTGTCACAAAGAATCATGGAAGAAGTAATTTTGATGCTATCATCTGAAGTAACAAAATTAATTCTGATATCAATTTCTAACGCAAAATACTTTTCGATAATTGTGGACTCCACTCCGGACGTATCTCACATTGATCCACTAACATTTGTACTAAGATATATCGAAGATGGAGAGCCGGTGGAAAGATTTATCACTTTTACACCAACAAAGTCTCATAAAAGCGAATCTTTGACAACTGCTATCATTGAAACATTGAGCTCGTTAAATCTGGATATTAAATATTGTTGCGGTCAATCTTATGACAATGCGTCAAACATGTCTGGAAAATATTCTGGAGTTCAGGCAAGAATAAAAGAAATTAACAAATGTGCCCTTTATGTTCCCTGCACAAGCCATTCCTTAAATTTAGTGGGAAATGCTGCAGGCCAATGCTGATTACAAGCAGTATCCTTTTTCTCAACTGTACAAGAGGTGTATACATTTTTAGCAGCCTCCACGCATCGCTGGAACACTATGCAATCAAAGCTCTCCAAAAGTGAATTGGTTGTTAAAAAGATATGTGATACTCGCTGGTCTGCAAGACATGATGCTATAAGAGCATTAGTTCTGGCACCACGTTCTATAAAAGAAACTCTGGATGAAATTGCACTTGATGAAGATCAAACATTGTCCACTAGAAATGACGCAACATCCTTATCAGAAAAACTCGAATCTTTGGAATTTGCGTTGATGGCTGTGTTTTGGAATGATCTTCTAAAGCGAATACACATAAGTAACTTGTCACTTCAAACAGTGAGCCTGACGATGCCTTCTGCAATCGATCTATTGAACAGTCTTGAGCTATTCATTTCGGGGATGCGAAATAGAGAAGAATACCAACGGTATCTTGATAAGGCCAAAACGTTTCTAGACAGCACCGAACAGCAATTCAAAGATGAAATGAAAAGAAAAAAGAAAAGACCGAGACTGGCAGACGAAAGTGCAACAAAAGAAGTGGAGTTAGTTGGTGGAGAGAAATTTTACATTGGCACGTATTTGCCCATCATCGACAGCTTACAAACAGAACTTTCCATGCGAAAAGCTAGCTATGATGTTATTGAACAGAGATTTGGGTTTATCTGTGCATTACGAACAGAAGAAATTTCAGAAGGGTTCAAGGCCTTAACACATGCATATCCAGGGCACTTTGATGATGATATGGAGCACGAAATGATGCAATTTTTCAATTATGCTAAGGAACCGCTTCAGAAATACATAACCAAAGTGAGAGAATGTAAAAAATAAACGCAAGGGAAAGAAAGAGTCAGCAGATGGAAAGGAATGAAAGAGCAAGAGCTTAAAGAAATATCAACTGGGCAGTTTTTACTTAACCTTGTCAGGAATAACAATACCCAAGCCACATTTCCCAATGTTATGATCGCTTTGAGGCTATTGTTAACATTGCCTTGCAGTGTTGCCTCTGGAGAAAGAAGCTTCTCCATTTTGAAAAGAGTTAAGAACCAGTTTCGTTCAACAATGTCACAAGAAAGAAACGTGGCACTGTGTTTGATGGCATCCAATACGGATATTTTAAGAAAATTAGATGTTCAAAACGAAAATTTGCACTTACTAAGGCAAGAAAACACCAATTTTAGAACCTATTTACTTGTTTTACAACTCGTTAAATCAATTTTCTGTTTGCCTTTTTAAAGATTTGCTGTAGTTCTATTTTGTTTGTTTTTAGTTATATAATTACCTAATCCATTGATCATATGCCTCTTTAATTCTGTCTGCAAGTATCTTCTCTCAGCACCTTTGCATACTTAGGAGGGGCCCATAACACCAGTGAGCCCAGGGCCCCCAAAGTCCTTAGTGCGGCCCTGCCTTTACCACATAGCATCCCTATCAATGGACAACAATTGAAGTGACATAGTATAAATGAATTCATAATCTTTTTTTCTCTGTCGCCCATAAATCTTGCCAACCTTTTTAAAGAATTTAACTGTTTAGCTCCTTTTTTTACAGATCTTGTCGATATGAGCGTCAAACTTCAAATTTTCATCAATCTGAACACCAAGCAAAGTAACGTTGTTCTCTATTTTAATTGCAAATTTTTGGTCAATTTCAAACTCATTTATGCATTTAACTTTGCTGCCGATTGTGATATCTTGAAATTTAGAGGGATTTGCAATCATTTCATTAGATTTAAACAAATCAAGACATTTTTTGGTGTTAATTTTTACAAGTTGCAATAGTTCATCAGTATTTGTTGCAGTGACAGATATCGTGTTATAATCAGCAAAATTACATAAAGATCCTTCAGTAAGGCTGTAAAAAAAATATCATTTAAGAAAATATTGAAAAGTAGAGGTCCAAGTATTGAGCCCTGTGGCACTCTGGTACCCTTTGTATAAGTGTAACATTGTGAAATGCAATGTGTTTCAGATCGTGTGATTTCATCATTGTGCAATGTTTTGACACGTTTTTAAGAGTTTAATATTTACACTTGTCCAGTGGCGGATTCAGACCGGGTTCCAAGGGTTATGGAACCCTGTCAAATTTCCCAAAGACACATAACATCAGTTTTCCCTTTACTTTCGAATTAATCGTAACCAGTCCCAACGTCAAATGGCCTCTTGTACCAAAACCTTTGGTGCTCTCTAAATATGGTATTGTGAAAGAAAGGAACCCTGTCGTAGCCAAGGCAACTCTTTGTACCATATTGTATTTTTTAAGAAAGGAACCCTGTCGTAGCCACGGCAATCAATTGTCTTATATTGTTTTTGCTACAAACAAAAGAACCCTTTTGGAACCCATCTCACGAACTCATTGGAACTTATTTAAACCGCTGACCATACATGCTTCCTGTTGTCATAATGGCGACGTAAAGCTGCGAGTGACTGCACGATGACGAGAGCTTGTTTTAAGCCCTCAAACAGGAAGGGACCAGCACCTGAAGATTAATAAAATTTGATAATGGTATGGAAGAGTGCTATGATTTTTCAAGAAAGCTTTTCAAACACGGCTCGCCAACTATTTGCTCATTTTTCTCGACTGGCCTAGCCAACCTGGAGAAAACAGATCACCGCTTTTTTCTCATGGATCTAGCGAAAAGTCAATTTCAGATAGTTGTAAAGTGGCGTTCACGAAAGAATTCTTCATGGATCTGCCAAGAATCAGAGAATTCTTGGCAGGAACTCAGGAATGTCGAAGATATTTTCTCTTTGACGTAGAAAGCTTATAGAACTCTTGAAGCCCTATACAGAATATATTTATCTATAGAGTGAGATAACTTTATTAAGATAAAATGAAAGACTTTAGAGAATGGGATAAAATGATTTCATATTTCATAATTTGCACTTTTTTAATAATTGGGTTTGTTTGCTATATATGATAAGAGGCTTCGTCCATCGTTATCCATTTTTGACAAACTTGGTGAATATATGTAAATTTGTCTTGTTTATTATTTGGCAATATTTATAGCAGGAAATTCACTCAAATCTTGCAACACTCAGTAAGCTTATGTCTTGCTGTAACCAGCTAGAGGAATTTATTAAGGTCCTCTGTTTGGCAAGAAATCGAAACCATTCTTTTAGAATTCATAATGACAATTCCTGGTTTGGTTTACAGATTTATTTTTTTACGTGCCTTGGAATCATGATGAAATAATATATCTTGTTAAAATCAAATCTTGCAATTGTGAATCTTATCAAAAAGCGAAAATGGGCGTCACCCAATTTTGGAAAAAGTAAAGGGCGTTGCCAGAAAAATATGGGACCACGCCCATATTGGAACCCACTCAAATTTTTGTCTAGATCCGCCACTGCACTTGTCAGTCACGCAATGTTTGGAGTCGCCATTAATCTTGTACTTTTTTTGCATAAACTTAACAACGGAAATCACAGCAAAGCTTCTTATTTGCATCCCTTTTATAAAAATAGTTCAATTGTTCTTTACATCCTGAACAATATGAACCAGAACATTCGACCGGTTCGCTAAATTCCACTATTCGTTTTGGTACCCTACTCTTTAAATGCTTTGGTATGTTTTTGCAAAACGAAAATTGTCATACGCTTGTGTACTCCAGTGGCGGATTCAGACCGGGTTCTAAGGGTTCTGGAACCTTGTCAAATTTTCCTAAGACACAAAACACCAGTTTACCCTTTACTTTCCAATAAATCGCAACGAGTCCCAACGTCAAATGGCCTCATGTACCACAACCTTTCCTGCTCTCTAAATATGGTATTGTGAAAGAAAGGAGCCATGGTTATCTTTTGTAACATATTACTTTCCTCCAAAGAAAGGAACGCTGTCGTAGCCAAGGCAACTTTTTGTACCATAATGTATTTTTTAAGAAAAAAACCCTGTCGTAGCCATGGCAATCGATTGTCTTATATTGTTTTCGCCACAACCAAAAGAACCCTCTTTAAACCCATCTCACGAACTTTTTAGGACTTATTTAAACCGCTGACCGTGCATGCAACCTTTTCATAATGGCGACGTGAAGCTGCGAGTGAAGGCTAGGACGGCACGATGACGAGAGCTTGTTTTAAGCCCTTAAACGGAAAGAGACTATCACCTGAAGATCAATGAAATTAATTGATCGTATGGCAGAGTGCTATGAATCTTCAACAAAGCTTTTCAAACACGCCTCGCAAACTATTTGCTCATTTTTCTTGACTGGCCTAGCTAACCGGGAGAAGACAGATAACCGCTTTTTTGCTCATGGATCAAGCGAAAAGTCCATTTCAGATAGTTGATAAGTGACGTACACGAGATTTTGCAATAAGAGAGAGAGATTTCTTGGCAGGAAGCTCAGAAATGTGGAAGACATTTTCTCTTGGATTATAGAACTCTTGCAAAGTTTAAAGAACTCTTGCAAAGTTTATAGAACTCTTGAAGTGCAAAGTATACATAATAGATTTATTTATAGAGTGAGAACTTTATCAAGATAAAATGAAAATCTTTAGAGAATGGGACAAGATGATTTCATATGTCATAATTTGCTCTTTTTAATAATTGGGTTTCTTTGCTATATATGATTAGAGGCTTCGTTCATCGTTATCCATTTCTGACAATCTTGGTGAATATTTGTAAATTTGTCTTGTTTATTATTTGATAGAATATATAGCATGAATTTCACTGAAATCTTGCAACACTCAGTAAGTGTCCTGTGTTTGGCAAGAAATTGAAATCATTCTTTTAGAATTCATAGTGACAATTCCTGGTTCGGTTTACAGACTTATTTTTGTTGCTTGCCTTAGAATCATGATAATAAAAGTTATTATCTTGTTAAGATTAAACATTAAAATTGTAAATCTTATCAAGAAGTAAAATTGGGCGTCACCCAATTTTGGACGAAAGTAAAGGGCGTTGCCAGAAAAATATGGGGCCATGCCCATGTAGGAACCCACTCAAATTTTTGTCCAGGATCGTTTTGCATGCTAAGTCCCGGACCATTCGTTTTGGTACCCTATTGTTTAAGTGCATAGGTACGTTTTTGCATAACCAAAATTGTCATGCATTTGTGTACTCGGACCAAAATGCATAAGGTTACCGAAACGCATATGACACCGGCAAGCTCGAAAGCAAATATCTGCGTGCCAAGCATTTCAAGATGTCGGATGAGAATACAAATATTCTGATTTTGCTTTATTTGTTGAAGAAACCAAACAAAAAAGCCAAAAGCAAATACAAGCGCTAGGAGCTTACAGAAATCTGGTTATAGTTCTACAATTATATGACCGCCAACTATCTTTTACTTTTTTTCGTATGCAAAGTTTGAGCAATTGTTGTTTTTGGTGGTTCCATATCTAGTGAACAAATCGAAGTTTCGCAAACCAATAGGTGCTAAAAGAGACTATGTGTGACTCTTAAACACTTTGTGGCATAAGCTATAGGATAAGCCCCACAACTGTTGGTAGGATAATAAAAGAAAAATGTAACGTACTTGTAACAAGAAATTTTATTATTTCCTCATCCAACACGAAGCTGCTTTTTGACTCAAACATTTTGCTATATGTACATAGGACTTCAAATTCGCCGGCGACAGAGAAAAAAGTTCAAATAGTTTGTTCTTTCACGTCGCGCACAAAGGAAAACGAAAATATTCAAATACGCATGCTCACACCTTTCGCCGGCGAAGAAGCGAACAAATTTCGCCCCAAAGGAGATTGGCCTTAAAGTAGGGTGGGGCACAAAAAAGGGGTTACCTGTTTAATACTTAATACTTAAATTTAATACCTATACCTAGCAAGAAACTATGGCACGGGCCTTGAGGCTAAGTAACAAGTAGCACTGGTTGTCAATTTTGATCGCTCTCTCTACTTTAGGATTCTTTTTAAATGTTAAAAAATTTGGAGTTCATTGTGAATTGCAGTTGACGCTTCCATCGAGAAGCTTTAGGGGAAATGAACACAAGGCACAATTTTTCGTTAGTGGGCCTGAATTCGTTGATTGAAGCCTGGTTTTTACTAGAGTCATAAGAATCGTATGGATCATATGGAGCATAATTTTTAAGTCTGTGTCGCTTATGTTTTGTAAAATCCAAATGAAAATGCAATCATAAATGATTCTTGGTATTTTTACTTGATCACAAGCGTCATAAAATCTTAAAATTTAGTCTCTTACGATCCTTTCGACCCTTATGACTCTAATGAAACCAGGCTTTAAAAATAGCCTTTATTTTCATAAGGTCATAAGCGGCATAAGTATCGCAAGAGTCGTGACATTCTTACGATCTGAAAAGGGCTCCCCTTCTCCCCGCCATTTGGTAAAAATAGTCCGGAAGCAGAAAGGGGGGTATTACCACCAAGAGAAAGATTGCAAATAGAGTATCCATGGTTGTACCAGATTTAAGAACAGATCACGAAGAAGCAGATACGAAAATAGCATACATAATTAATCACGCAAAAGGAGAAATTGGACAAGGTGCAGTCTGTCTGATGCACTCGAGATCGGGAGACATTGACACCCCCATCATCTTGTTAGCCATGGAAAGCAATGAAGTCGGTATATACATTGACAACGGAACCGGAAAGAGTCGTAACATTCTGGATTTGAGTGCCTGCTTCATTATCGGAGAAGCAAAGTAACGGAAGGTATTGCTGGGACTGCACTCATTCATTGGGAATGACTATGTATCTAGTTTTCTTCGAAAGGGGAAGCAGTTCTGCTAGAAATACGCGAAGAATAGTGCTCAATTCTTAGATGTGTTTAGCAGTCTTGGTGAAAGGTGAGATCTCACAGAAAGTCAGATGAATGCATTAGAACATTTCGTGTGCTAAAGTTTTGGACAAAGAAGCATGCATTCCGTAAATGAGGCCAGGCAAAAGCTATTTTTGGAGAAGCGTGAAAACGACGGCAAGATTGTTGATCTCTCTGTTGTGAAGGAGCAGCACGCGGTTAATCCTTCACTCGTTCCTAGACCTCGAAGTTGCATTAGTCAGTTGTTCACGCCACGTTGTAATGAAAAGGTGTTCACGTTGAATCATGTTTATTGTAAATACTTTATTATGTTCCTGTTGATGTTATGAAATGTTTAAAAACCCAACTGATGTCTTCTTTAAATTGTCCTGACCTATATCTCTAAAACATATGGCGCTCAACGAGGGGCAGGGCACGATAAGAAGACGATGAAATACGCGTGAGAAAATGTCGAATGAAGAAACAAGACAGTTAAGAAAGTTGATTGCTCTTCGTGGAGGGAATCGAACTGTCGTTACAAAGCTTGAGACGCAAGCAAATTAAATTATTGGTTAACTACGAACAAATGAATTCAACGCCGATTTTGCTATCAAACTGCAATCGATCGGAACAACGCTTAACGAAAAGAAGGTACTTTTGGAAGAGCTTAATAAAGAAATTATTGATAACTGCTCTATAGAAGAAATAGAGAAAGAAATCGTCGAGTCAGCCGAATGGGACTCTCGATTGAACGAAATTATCGAAAAGATTAAATATTTTACGAATGGAAAATTAACTCAACCCAGTGCAAATGGAGCTGGGAGGGAAGAAGCTTCAACCCCACTACGAGCACACGGCTCAACCAATCAGGATTTACCCCTACGATCAAATGAAAATATGTTTCACGTTTTAAATCGAAGTGGAGCCCCGACGGCCTCAAACGGAGGAATGCGTCTGTTGGAATTATGATGACGCGATGTTTTAGTTACCCCCATCATAGAAACAATGGACAGCCTTTTGATTGTTGTGTTCTTGCTATCACCAACACCTCTTTTGTTTTACCATTTAGCTCGTTTTGTTTTCCTTGTGTAAAGTTGTTCTGTTGTTGTGATCACCGTTTTTTGGTAGAGAAAGTTTTTGTTCTTGCTTTCCATTCTTTATTAGAGCCTTTGGTATGAAGAATTCTCTAGTAGACGTGATATTTTCTTACATTGGCTAGTTGATAGAACAAGTTTTGAAGAACGAAAAAGCCATGGCGGAGATCACGAAGATCGAGCAGTTAAACGGAAAAAATTATCAGTCATGGAAATACAACATGAAGCTGGTTTTGATGGAGCGTGGCTTGTGGGGTTTTATCCAAGATGAGCAAGAAGTACCCCCACAGTCTGCAGACGCATCTGCGAGAAATGCTTACAGATTACGTTCGGACAAGGCCTATTCATTGATCGCTTTGAGTGTTCAGAAAACTTTGCAAGTTCATATTGCCTCTACCGTCAACCCGAAAGAAGCGTGGGACATTTTGCAGAAACATTATGAACTTGTATCGGTGACACAAATTGTGCGTTTAAATCGTATATTTTATGCAGCGAGCATGAAGGAAGGTGATTATTTGATGGAGCATATTACATATATGACTTCCTTTGCTGAACAGCTACGTGAATCGAAAGAGGATATTTCATCGAAGAAATTGGCAATAGTTGTCCTTAGTAGTTTACCTGAGTCGTACGATAATTTTTTGACGAGTTTAAATGCAAGAGATGCTGATGAAATGGAATGGGACATTTCATCAGCATACAAATATTCTTCATTTATCGTAATAAAAATCGCCATGAAACCCAATCATCGGATAAACACCCCCACTTAAGCAACATGATTTGTCAAGTTACCTACCAGGCAAAGTATTCAAAGTTAAATACCGAGACACGACGAAGCAGAAGCACCTAAGATTCCCGAAGATACGGGCAAAATGAGATGGCAAAAAAATTTTCTGAATTTGAATTCTACAAATGATGTGTGTTTTTTGTGCAATAATGCGTTCAAGGCAACAGATAATGCTTTGCCATTTAAAGATCAACAGGCATGGGATGTATTCGAAAATCGTTAGAACGAAACTTGAACAGTACAAAAATAGGTACGGTGAATCTATGGAAATTGAAAATACGGTTAGCGAACCAGAAGCTTTAGAAAGTAATGAATCGCAGAATGGAAAGCTAAGAAGATCCACAAGTAGCTTCCTCAAAGTCAAGCGATAATGTTTTGTCTGCAATGATGCCAGAGTATCGGATGTTAACCCGTACAACAGCGGTGGATTGACTCGCTGCTGCAGGGCCTATTTTAAGAAATTTTCAATACTGCACATTTATAATTATATTTTTTTATAGGAAATTTTGTTGTTGCAATCAGCGCAAACCCCTGTGAGCCCTTGTGTCTCAGCCATGCAAGTGTAGCGAGGAAATCCCCCGAATTTTGAACACGTGTATAGGCCATGGCGCAGAAATCACAAACAGACACTAGTTAGATGTTTGCAGCCGAGAAAAACATATTTAGATTTTGCCAGGTCCTTTCTCCATGCTGCCACTCCAAATGCTAAACTCGAGCCATTGACTATCGAAGTAATAAATGACGTGTATAGGGCAAATAGTATTAAAGCTCATATTCGTGGAAAGAGAGGTGAAGCCAGCCCTAGAACGCACGTGAAAAGTCTTGAACAGTCAATGTTGGAAGGAAAAGAATGGAGCAATTTCTTCCATAACATTGAGAATAAGTCAGATCTTCTTTGTCTTCTGGCCAAATATTTGAAAGATGAAGCTATTCGGCAATGTAAAAAGACTCCAATTTTGGTCAATGAAGAACATGATACGTGGAGGGTATTAGATGGTGATTCGGCAATTATTTTTCAATTCAACCAGGAAGAGGCAGATACCCGTATGATACTACATGCCTGTTGCGAAGATACAAATGTCGTTGTGGATTCCAAAGATACGGATGTGCTAGTTCTAATGATTTATGCGTTTACAATTCATCGCTTGACAAGTGAGTGGTTAATGAAAATCGAGGCTGAAAGGTATGTCAACATCAGAAAAATCCTAAACCATTTCGGAGAAGATCTGTGTCTTAAGCTTCCTCATATTCATGCTATAACTGGCTGTGACACAACCTCATTTCTGCATGGTGTCGGGAAAGTGAGCATCATTAAGAAATCAATAAAAAGGTTTGAGTGTCTGAAGTTGCTGGATGGTTTTGGCGGTTCTGCTGATGTATCAAATAATTTGCATGATGGTGTTTCCAAATTCATACAAACAATATGCTACAATGGTCAGGATGACGAAAGCTTGGTCGAAACAAAAGTCCGTCTCTACAAGAGAATAAAAGTAAAATCTTCCCTCACACTACCACCTGATCAAAAATCAATGAAACAACATATATTGCGGGTTAACTTTCAGTTGCTTGATTGGCTAAATTTTAACGAGAAGGCGCAACGAGAAAAAGATTTGTCAAACAGCGGATGAGTCTGGGATGAAAGTCGTGATCAGTGTATACCAATATGGTTTGAAGGTAAGCCTTTCTTTTTAGTTTACTAAACTTTATTTCTTGTGTATTATGCGTGTAGCCAAGGAAACCATTTCCATCGTTCTTATTTTTTTTAAAAAGTGTTAAGGAAAATGACAAGAAAAGAAGATTGTGTGAATTAGATGTTCAGTTGGACGAGGAACGGGAATTCAACATGATATTCTTTGATTCGACGGACGAGGTGAGTGATAGTGATGTAGGTTTATACGAGCCATGAAAAAATGGGAAATTGGCGGAAACTATCAGTTTTCTGGGATTGTGACTTGCGTACATGATGACGTCATCAACAACTTTGACACGTGATAGCTTTCAACCAGTTTGTTTAAGACTATAAGTTTTTTAGTATTTTTTGTTCCGTTTTTCATGCTCTTTTGATTGATTTTGTTTGATTTCAAATTTGACGATTTTCATTTTTTTCTGACCGTTACAATTTACGTCATCGATCACGTGACTTCTGGGGAGAAATTTTTTTGGACACCCTTCAAAATTTTAAGGTATTAGCCCAAAGAAGTGAAAACAAGTGAAAAACCTCCGGTTACCCTCTCCGCCAGTTTGTTAGGAAAAATTCCCTGTCTATAAGGGCTTATTGCAGGAAATTGAACAGGTTGAAAAATTAACTGCCACTGCATCCGGGAATAGTCCTCATGAAAATTCGTGTCAAACTGAACCTTTTAGTAAGGTTTTGGGTGTCAATTGGGATAGCGAATCCAACGATCTTTTCTATGACCTAGGCTCTGTTCTTGAATTAGCTCAGTCCTTTAAACCCACAAAGCGCTCTCTCTTAAAAATTGCTGCCAAGATTTTCGACCCCTTAGGAGGTTTGAGTGTCTATACCATCAAAATTTTAAGGTATTAGCCCAAAGAAGTGAAAACAAGTGAAAAACCTCCGGTTACCCTCTCCGCCAGTTTGTTAGGAAAAATTCCCTGTCTATAAGGGCTTATTGCAGGAAATTGAACAGGTTGAAAAATTAACTGCCACTGCATCCGGGAATAGTCCTCATGAAAATTCGTGTCAAACTGAACCTTTTAGTAAGGTTTTGGGTGTCAATTGGGATAGCGAATCCAACGATCTTTTTTATGACCTAGGCTCTGTTCTTGAATTAGCTCAGTCCTTTAAACCCACAAAGCGCTCTCTCTTAAAAATTGCTGCCAAGATTTTCGACCCCTTAGGAGGTTTGAGTGTCTATACCATCAAATTGAAAGTTCTTTTTCAGGAATTCTGTTTAAATAAGTTAGGATGGGATGAAGAGTTAAAGGGTGCCGAAAAAAGAGAGATATGAAAAATTTGTGTCTGAAATTAAGGATTTAAACGGAATACGTATGCCTAGATGTCTTTTTGAAAGAGGCAAGAAGGTCACCAGGGTTGGAATTCACGCTTTTTCTGATGCTAGCGCATCAGCATACGGCGGTGTTGTATATTTACGTGCAATATACGAGACGGGGGAGGTAAGTGTACGATTTATTGCATCGAAAGCTAAGGTATGCCCTATAAAGAAGCAAAGCATACCCCGTCTAGAACTCATTGAAATTGAACAGGTTGAAAGAAGCACACTTGCTAGAAAAACTTGTAAATAACATAAAAGTAACGTTATCCGAAGATTTAGGAGACACGCCAATAGCGCAATTTTATTGGGTTGAATCTGTGACCACACTTTGTTGGATAAGAAAGGTGTGGAAGCAATTTGTTCGACACAGAGTCTCAGATATTTTATCTTATTCACATCGCGAAGAGTGGTTCTATTGCCCGGCTGATTTACCATCATGTGGTACTAACGGTTGTGATTTATCACAATATTATGTCTGGTGGGAAGGTCCATCTTTCCTAAAGCTACCTACTATGGAATGGCCTAGCCAACAAGAATCATCGTCAATGATGTAGAAGAAGAAGTGGATGAGGAGCTTGGGTCAGTTTCGCTTTCAGATCTTGAAAGCAGTGACAAAGAAGAGGATGTTGCGGAGAGAAACTAATGCTTTTAACGGGACATTCATCATGCACGGTAGGGAAATCTGACTTGTTAAATTTGGAGATCTACTTTTGGTCTCTCATATATTTTGTCGCTTGTATAAAACTGCTCCACTTAAAGCAAAATCAGTTTTGAAGATCTTGTCATTTATGGAAAATGACGCTCGTCATCATTAACTTACATCTCCAAATTCAACAGGTTGGCACCTTGTTTGCGTCTTATTACTGCAACTGTTAGTTTTTCCATATTTGGATAAAAAGCCCTTAGACCTAACAACCTATTTAAAAATTTGATTAAAAAACATTAAATTTTGAGTTCAGTGCCTCAACTTTGAGGGAAATGGATATTTTTCCATAATGAAGAAAAGTTTTTTAAATGGCATGAATCCCCTTTTGTGGTTAAAAGCCCCCATGGTCGATCACTTACTTTTAATTTTATCAAACAACATTGGATAATTCGGTTTGGCTCAGCATATCAATTTTGATAGAAATAAATATTTTAAAGTAATTCTGTAGCAAATTTCAACATTGCCCCTATTTGGGGGAATTCCCACGCCTTAAAAGGGTTAAATGATATGAAAAACTATTGAAAAGCTAAAAATATATAAAACAATATACAACACTGCGCTTTTCTCATAGATATTCATATTTGTGAAAATGGCTGATATTTTTGCAAAGGTTTCATTTTGCGCCATTTTTGGGGCAAATAGCCCCATATCTCATAATTGGCCTCTCAACTGACTAAAGAATATCAAAATTTGTATTATACACCCCAAAATTGACCAAAACAGTCTGGTCCTGTAAATTACCTCTCTTGGTGGCAATACTCCCCTTTCTGCTACCGGACTTGCAGCAGGACTCGAGCAAAAAACATCATCTCTAGCTCCCGAATCTATCGCAGGCAGTTCTTGAAATAAATGATCATTTAGGCTGACTTTGTCATTATTCTGCGATACATTTGACTGACCACACGGGGCAAGATGCTTTGTCGTCTCTCTCCCATCTCGAACATGAGCATAGTGTGGGTTGGCCCGGAGGAGCTCGTCTTCTCCAACCAGCGACTCAAACTTAGTTGAGCGAGCATGTCGCTTCAGATAGACGGGTCCAACAGATGTGAACCATGAGGGTACAGAAGTACCAGGTGTGTAAGAACTTTGCGTCAATTTTGCATCATATTATGGTAACCTTGATATAAACTCTGTCACTGACAATAAAAAGTTCTAAAGAACTGTAAAGCCACATTTTACCGACAAGGTACAAACCTCTTCAAGTATCACACTTATCGAAAATGAAAAGTTTATTACAGATGACAGCGAAATAGCTGAGATCCCTAATTAATTTTTCACAGATATCACAAAGACAATTGACATTGCCCTTGGTGAATGCAAACTTAATTCGACAGACCTTTTGCTGTACCCTGTTGAAATTGCTGTTTGAATACATGAACATCATCCCATCATTCACAAGATTAAAGGCAGTCTGTCCCCTATTATGCTTAACTTATTTTCACGGGAGTGAAATTCACGCACCGTTGAGCTTGATCTATAATTAAAGGGTTTAAACCAATCAGAAACAACTTTGACTTCAGAGCTTTTGAATCAAATGCCTTGGTTCCTGTTGTAGTGAAGCTGTGACTAGAAAAATATGGCTCCCTGTTTGGTTTCTTCGACAAATATGTCAACAGCGAAAGGAAATTCTTCCATTATCATCATTAAATACCAGTAATTAAATCTTCTTACCATTCCCGATTGCTTTTTACTCGCAGTTTAAAATGTCGTCCCGTCCACTACCGCAGCTAGGCCAGCCAAAGCAAGCATCGTAATCCGTTATCCGTGAAGGTGGGAAGACCTATTGTTCATATTAGCCAATCATTGAGGGGACAGACTGCCTTTAAGGATAAGGTAAACCATGCCACATTTTTCGAATTCCAACCAAAGGCTATTATAACAATTTTTTTAGCTAATATAACTGCTGAACCAGCAGTAAAATCCAAAAAAGCGTCTACAATTGAAACAATTCCTCCGCGGATACTGACAGAAAGCGAAGACATTACTGACGAAAGTTTTCAATAATTCATTACTCCAGAAAACGTTTCCCGAGAATCTTAAATTAGGAGATATTATTCCGCTATTCAAAAGTGATAAAACTACAGGGAAACGAAACTATCGACCTATCACAGTTCTGTCTGTTTCATCAAAGGTGTTTGAACGGCTTCTACATGCTTAGATGGTTGACTTCGTGGATACATTGTTAGTTCCCTACTTCGGAAAGGTTTCAACACACAGCATGCGCTGTTGGCGAATTACTTACAGTAGGCGAAGCAAATTTTTTTAGCTAATATAACAGCTAATTAAAGCCTACTATTTATACTACATTTACAAATCTTAAATTGATTACAATGATGGATAAAATGATATAGGAAATGTATCATTAGATAAAAATATATGAAATGACTCATTAGATAAAAATATACAATTATTCGATGACTATTTCAAGAATCAAAACTGCGCAACGTAAGGTTTGCATAGTCTGCAGTTGCATTTTGTATCTTTCTAAGTTTTAATCTTTTTCTTAAATATTGCAAGGCTAGAAGACGTTTTAATCTCATTTGTAAGCTCTTGCCAGAGCTTGGATCCCATAAAGGTTGTACTTTCTATACCATAACAATTTGATTTTGGTTTTGATAGCGATATTCGGGATATCTTTCTAAGATTATAGCATGTATTTCTTTCAGTAAAGATTTCTTTCATGAAACTTGGGTTGAGATTATGTAAAGTTTTATATATTTCTGTAAGAAGCAATTGCAGATTTTTATCATGGATAGACGTCGAGTTGTCTTTTTCAAGAAGAGTTTGAAAGCTTGATTCATAGTCATCATAGGCAAGACGCAAAGATTTTTCATGAATTCTGTTTATACTGTTGTTCATCTGTCGATCACAAAACATCAAAATTAAAGGGCAGTAGCTAAATTGTGATAAAATGAAGACGTGCATGGTCTGTTTTACTTTTCTATCATCCATGTAGTTGGAGATTCGGGATAAAGCATGTAGCTTTTGGCTGGCCTTTTTGCATATCGATTGTACGTGTCCTTTGAACGACAAATTATTATCAATACTTATTCCAAGAATTTTGTTCTTTACTTGGTTAAATTATCGTTTTATCTATTTTCAGAGATGTGTCATTGCTGCCTTTACCAAAATTTATAAGGTGGCATTTGTCCCCATTCATTTTCAAATGATTATTTTGAAAACCATTCTCTCAAAAGAACTACGTCTTGTTCTAGTATTTTAATAGCCTGCTTAATGTCTTGGTGGATGACATATGTCTTGGTGGAATGTCATCAGCATAATTGTATATTTGGCTATTTGATATAAACATAAACATGTCATTTATGTATATATTGAACAAGAGAGGTTCCAAAACTGATCCTTGTGGCACACCTACACGCGGTTTTCCATTCACTGAAAGAGCCGTTTATTTTGACTCTTTGTTTCCTCTGGCTAAGGTACGATAATGTGAAATTCAAGGCACTTCTACTAAAACCATAAGCATTGAGTTTAGCAATCATTAGGTCATGATTCAGACAGTCAAATGCTTTTGACAGATCCATCAATAGTGCACTGGCTGTTTGTTTAGTATCTAGAGCTTTTTTGCAATTTTCTATGAATCTGGTATCTTTAGTATCTAGAGCAATTTTCTATCATTGGATATTTATAAGAATTCCTTGGATAAAAAGGGGCGGTTGGTGCCTTGCTTATGGATCTCTCGAAAGTGTTTGATTACATTGACCATAGACTATTAATTGCGAAATTAAATCCCTATGGTTTTTGTTAAGATATGCTCAACTGATGATTTATAATTACCGGTCCGGAAGAAAACAAAGGGTCAAATTAAAGGGTTCATTCAGCACTTGGCGAAAAACCTTTGCAGGTGTAACACAAGGATCAGTCCTTGGGCCTCTTCTATTTAATTTATACATTAATGATTTATTCTTAAGGTTACGGTAAACGTTTTCTGGATGAAAACATCATTTTTTCGATTTTTTCACATTCAAGTAGCCGACATTTCAAGGCACACAATGATACCAAATTTGAAACAAACAGAAATTTTGAAAGTGGAAAAAATCTCATGTAAACGAATGTTTCCATAATTTCTTTATCAAAACTTCTAGTTGAGGCATGAAAATTTCTTGACCTGTTAAGCCGATTATCGTTGCATTGCGGTTGTGGTCGCATGTCTCATTTACAATATCGCATGGTACATCTTATATATCCAATGTACGGCCGTGTTTATTTAACCAGGCTTATTGATCTTAAATCTTTAAGTGACTTGACCCGGATTACACTGTGGCTTACGAGTGTATCTTGCAAGTGCGATCAGTAAAATCCCGTTTTCTCCGGACTCGAAATTCCTCTACATGAAGGTACGAAAAAGCTATTATGTACCCAAGGAACCAATCGAATGGCTCGAAAATTTGCACACTGCCAGGGCAGACGTTGGGCAAACAAAGTGTGTCTCAAAATTTTTTTATTTTCTCTGGTCCGTCTTTTATACCCAAATACAACTGCCGGAGGGTGGAAAAATTATTTGCCAATTTTTGACAGGGTATAGTTTCAAGAAGAGGAGGAATTTAAAAAATCTGAGACACACTTTGGTAGCTTAGGACCTGCACTTCCTGCTGGTCTAAGTCAGATTTTGTTACCTCAAACGCAAGGGTACATAATAGCTTTTGAAGGTGGTACACTTTTTGACCAGTAAATTCGCATGGAAAATAACATTTAACATTATTTGCCAATAATTTTTATCTGGCTAGATACGCCATAATCTTGTGCATCGAATGATATATAGTTTATCCAGATTCCTTGAGCCGTTTGGCCTTTAGGAAGGAAAAACCAATTTTCGTGTTCAAAACGTTTACCGTAACCTTAATGGTAACTGATACTGCAGTATGTAACTTTGCTGATGAAACTACGATTTTTGCAGCTGACTGTCAATAAGATAAAGTTTTAGAACGGCTAGAAACTGATGCTTTTGTTGTATCAAAGTGGTTTCCAGGAAACTTTATGAAATTGAATTAAGGAAATTGTCATCTTCTAACATTTGGGACAAACCAAGATGATATCAAGATCAATATCGGAGAGGCCATTGTTGAAGAAAGCTCTGAAGAAAAAGTTGCTAAGGGTGATAATAGATGAAAATCTTAATTTCAAAAGTCACGTCTCAAATTAATGCAAAAGAGCCAGCCAAAAACTGCATGCTCGTGCTAGAATATCGCCATTTATGGGTTCCGATAAACTGCGTCTCCGAATGAACAGTTTCATAAAAATTCAGTTTAGCTACTGCCCATTAATTTGAATGTTCCATGACAGATGTTTGAATGCTAAACTGAATAAAATCTACAAAACAGCACTCAGAATTGTTTACAAAGACAGTCATGCTGACTACGAAACATTGCTAACATTGGATAATGAAGTATCCATTCACCAACACTACAGTACTTGATGATAGAAATATACAAAACCAAACATAACCTGAACACTAGTTTCACGAGTGAGATTTTTGAAACATAAAAAGTACATTATGATTTGCGAAATAAAACTAATTTTGGCATTCCAAAAGCCAGGACAACTTCTTATGGTATAGAAACTGTGAGATATTTAGGTCAAAAGCTGTGGCAAACATCTCACAGTATGAGAATGTCTAGCATTATTTAAAAAAGAATTAACAGCACATCCTGTAGAATTTGACTGTAGATTATATAGAACATTTATTGCTGGGTCAGGTTTTATTTAGAAGATTTGTCATCTTTTTGGATTTATTTTTGGAGGGGAACTTGATGATATGCACTACGGAGGTCGATAGTAGGTTTTACAAACAAATTATGCAGTTTCCATCGCTTCTTCATACGGGGCTGATTCTTCAATGTATTGAAAGATTTCAGGAGACACAAAGTTCGTCAAAACGCGAAGTTTATCGAAACCTTTGCTGGGTAGCAGCGATGTAAAGTTGTCGAAAATTCGTCGCCAATGAAGCCATTCTTTGTTCGCTGAAATACTGTCAGGTGTGGTCTCCAAGCCCTCTGGCCGTGATACTTTATCCATAATTTTATTGTTTAGCAAATTGTAATAAATAGTAACAAGCAATTGCCGTAGGAAAAGGCATTTACTAAATAATAAAAATCGAGCCTACGACACGTACTATGGCTTTTCTTGGTATTTTCACAATGCTATCAATTTTTTAGAGGAAACTGATCTGCTGTGGTGCTGAAAATCCCAATCATTTTATTTGCCCAAGTGCATAACCAACTTTCCAGAGCTGGCTTCGCCACTGGTGCAACACCCTGTACCACCCCTGGTTATAAAATTCCGTTTATAAAATCCCATTGCGAATGTGCGAGCATGTTATGAAATAAAGGAGATCTACATAGCGGGGATGTAGTCGAAAAATTTAACAAGGGGGGCTCTATGAAATTTCTAAGTTGTTCTTGTCATGTAATCATTGAAATTTAAACATGGCAAGGGTTGGTGTTTTTCCGAACATTGTTTGAGCAGCCAGGTACATTGACTGTGTTGAACATCAGCTGAGATGAGAACATCAAATCTATGGGGAAGAGTGCAGGGGTAGGGAGGTGATTTTATTGCAAGTGAGGAGGCAAATGGTTTTATTGCTCAGGGGTTCAATGAGAAAAATTTTGAGATATGGCATTCCAAGAATGGCAAGAAATGGATCCAAAATATTTATGGCTTCGATAAGGAAGAGCTTTTATTAATAATACAGTAAATCCCCGCATATAAGAACCTACTTTTTTGAGGTTCAGGCTGAAGTAGGTTCTTATTGGAAAGGTACTTGGATTAATTTCAGGGTATGAAGATTCTTATTCGAAGGATCCCTTATTTAAAATTTTAGGATTCATTATCAAGAGATGCATTCAACCCTGTTTTTTCCTTTTGGCAATGTTATTAAATTCAACATTACAAAGATATTTACAGGAAGATACTTGAGCACACTGGCTGCCTTATGACAGTGGATGGATCTGGAGATGATCTTACACATCCTCAGGAATTGAAAATTATGAATTCAAATGCTTTTATTTTCATTTTTCAACATTTTGGATGTTGCTATATATAATTATGTTAAAAAGTCAAAGTGATTTTAAAGTTCTCTTTCGTTAAAGTGTACAAAATGCTAAAAATGCACAACTGAAAATTTTTATACCGATTGTGACTTTACCTCATCTTTAAAAATCTGAGAGTAAATAAGGACCATTGAAAACTCTATTTTTGCCCTTGGGGTAAGAACCTATTTATTTTATCATACTGAAACAGGTTCTTAATTACAAGGTGCATGATTTAGGAAAAACAGCCTCTAGGTTCTTATTTTTGTAGGTTCTTATGTAGGCTGGCTTGTATTTTTGTAGGCTGGGATTCACTGTAATGACGCATTGGTTGAATTTTGAATTCTATTGTTGACTCAGGCTTCAAAAACAACAAAGGAACCGACGAGAGTTACCTATTCTGTTTCTGTGGTTAGGAGAACTTTTCAAAACGAGGCCGTAAGTCGAATTGGTGTATTGGAGGTTGCTCTTTCCAGTCCTTTTTTAGATCATTTCACTGGTTTGAAGGAGGTAAGATGGCGTGCGTGCTACATATTAATAGGAAAGTAACACTTTTAAACAAAGTAAAGCCAAGAAACTTTTTTATTAGAAATAGATCGTTTATAAGAAAGAAGTTGGTATCAAGAGAGGAATGTCTTAGGATTTCACGATGTGCTATGGCAGACTACGGTTCAATTTTGAAGCGATTGAATCTTAGTGAACAATGGCCAAAATTTGAAGGAACCGGTGCCGCGTTACAATTCTTATGTAACGAGAATTCTAAACTCCATTACATGCACATACGACCTAGTAACAGCTTTCCAGCTTATTATAGGATCGAACTTTTAATGCAGCGAATGCAATATATGTCAACGATGGGCCTAACACCGAAAGAAAAATTAATTGCGTTAAAGAAAAAACCCCCCGTGATGATTGTCAGTAATAAACAGCTTATTGAAGGAAGTGGTATGGTTTACCTGCGTGGAATTTTAAAGGAGGGTTCGGTACAGAGATATATATTTCATCCAGTTTTTCCTCGTATGTGCATTAGGAAAACCAAACTAGATGAAAGGCTGGATGCCCTTGCAAAACAGATGGAAGCAACAAGAAGGACTGTTCTGGAGACTGCCATGAGTTTGCCCTGCTTTTCTGTCAGTGCTAATTTCTTGAACGAGTATGGAGATGGTATAATGTATTTACACAGGAAAATATTACCCAAGAAGTTTGATGTTGATTGTCATACAATCAACATTTACCCGCCTATTTTTTCTGGGCTTGAGGGTCTGCACAAGAGAAGCATGATAGATGTTAGGATTCCTGAGCTACTTGGATACAAATTGTTTGACCTCCTTGATACAACATTTGAAACGTGCAATGGGAATGGCTGCCCAGAGGATTTCACAGATATGATGCTCAGGGAATATAATGAAGAATTTCATTATAACCCTCCAGTAAACTTCAGGAAGAAACATATACCGAGGAAACAAAGGCGGTTTTACACTGAAGATGTACCAATTTTTTTACAGTCAACTCCCATTTCATAGAAATATTTGCTAAACCTGTTTTTTTGATTTACCTACTGATGTTTTTCTCTACAAGATTTTTGCCTGTTACACAACATTTATAATGTAAATCCTCAAATTAGCCCCCTGGTAGCTTATTTATTTTTGATTTTTTTTGATGGGGGCTTATTAGAGGGAGGGGGCTTACACAAGGGGGGGGGGGCAAATAAAATTATTGTAGACATTAAAAAGACATTATTAAAAGACCTCATTTATTTAAAGGACAAGTGACACGCTTTTGGCGCCAAATTTTTTTTTTCTTTTAACTTAAAGTATAATGCTGTATGAGAGTGTTGTTGAAATATTTTTCCTTTCTGATTTCATTTTCCCACTGGCGGGATTATGGCGGGAAATGAATCACGTGACACCGTGACGTAGATTGTGATAATTTGTTATTGCTGCTACTGGTATAGAGTGCAATATTAACGTTTACAACACGCTTGTAAACGAATACAGTTCGTCTGGACCTGTCGCGTCGTGTTTCGTAAACTCTCTATCAATTACAGGAAAATTCTGAGTTATCACAATGTACGTCATAGGGTCACGTGATACAAAGCAAAATCGCGCCCCCTGCGCCCCCTGATTAGAATTTTTTGTTCCAAACCAGAAAAAACTTACTTCTAAAAGATGATCTATAAGTTAATGAAAAGAAACGATAGGGTGAAAAGTGTGTCACTTGTCCTTTAAGCAGGAATTTCTTTAGGAGCATTTAATTAATTACTACCAAAAGCATGAATTTGTTGTGGTAATTCAATAAAACGCCATAGGCAACCCAGATGGCAAAAGTCATCAAATGGAGGGGATCAATTCAGGAATTTATGGTAGCAGTGGGCTTATTTAAGGGAGGGATCATTGACAATTTGTAGTTCTAGGTTGAGGGCTAATTGGAGGAGAAGGGGGCTTTTTGAAGGGGGGGGGGGGCAATTTGAGGATTTATGGTAACTGTAATTTTTGGAGAAACTACAATGCCTGCCAAAAGTATTTTGAACACCCAGCAATTTAAGCTGCATTTGATATCTTTCATTCCTTTCATGAAAAAATTGCTACTTGTGCCCCCTTCCCCCTAAAACAAAGTTGATGATTTAGAGAAATATCATAAAAGAAGCACAAAAGAAAGTGTGTCCTAAATCCTAACCCGTTTGACAGTAAACCAACATTGTTCTGTAGGGGAGAGGGGGATGATTGATTTTGACCTTCGAAATTGATGTCAATGTTCCAAGACTTTGGCAGGCATTGTAGATCTTAGAGTGAGAGAAAGGAGTAATTCACTGACGTCAGTAAAAATCGGTCAAAGGGTCAAACACTGTTTTAGGGGGGTTCTTGAACTTTTCAAGAGGCATTCATCAGGGCATGTATGACACCATCTCTTCAAGTTTTCTTGAAATCATTTAGAAGATGTGTTGACAAAATATACAAAAACGCATTTTGTATATGATAAAATTTGTTTGTAGTCTATTGATGCCAGAAGGGAATCTTGAGCACTGTGTCCTTTAACTGCTGGAGGACCAATCTCATATATTAATTTAGTAAAAATTGCCCTATAATGGTCAGAACTTGCATCATTTACCCACTGTAAGGTTAGGTTTTCAATCCTAAGAATATAGTTCATCTAGAAGTGCAGTTTTTATGTTGTCTATGGTCACATGTACTCAAGTAATGAGCATAAAGCATTTTCACAAAATGATGGCACTAAATTCTTTAATATGGCAAGCAATATTACAAAAATGAAAAAACAAACAACAGCATGCATTCAATATGAAACATTGGTCTGAATGTTCTGCTAATTTGTTGGAAAATCTGTGTATGTTGCCCTCCTTGTACAAAAAAATGATCAATTATTGAGAGATGTATTTCTCAAATTGACTTCCTTATTTTATTTTTATCTTTAAATATTGCATATTTGAGTTTTGATGATGTTCTGCATTACTGACAAGAAGTTATGACTTTTCTCAATTGTATTTTTTTGCAGATTTTAGCACTTTTTTGATTCCCTATTATTCCAACTTCTCAATCAGTCCCCATGAGTTTTTTTCTGATTCCATTTAATTATAACTAGCATCGTGTGCAAAAAATTTCAACCATCAAGGGAAATTCTATCCTACTTCTGTGGGGGCAAAACAGGCTAATAATTTCTGAATTGATAATTTCTACCTTGTGATTTGCTCCAAAATAGCAATTAACTTTACAAAGATAAACAAAAAATAAGCTTACTTCATCTAGATTTTCTGAATTCGAACACTGGCCCTTCAAAATTTGAATTTTTGACTTCCGGAAGTAAATTTTAGCAACATTCGGCTGCCATTATGGGCCAAATATTAAAACATGACTATCAGAGTTGAAGCTGGAAATTAACCAAATCTTTGGGATGCTACAAGATATCAAGCTGAAATTTTCAGAATGTTTCTTTCTTGTGTAATGGACATTTCCACAAATCTGAGGTGGTGCATGTGAAACCCCTTCAAAATTTGGTCCATTTGGCATGGAATAACCCTTATTTATGGAATAGATATTTGATTGATCGATTGATTAATTTTTAATTAAAACATTGAAGACAGTATTTGGCAACATGTTCAAATCCTTTTTAACAAAGTTTTGATTACAGTTTGATTCTCTAATGATGGTAGTTTCATAATTTCTGTGTTTTTTTTGTCACATTAAATGTCATCCTTAATAAGGCAATTTTCTAAATATCATGGTTAAAACAGAGGTTATTTAAGTTACTTATGATTTAGAACCACTGTTTAAACTTTCTGAAATAAAAGATCTTATGTGAATTGCTCAAAATGCATGAATTTGAAATTCAGTTTCAACAGTCTTATGCAACTTTTTAGAGTCTCGAAATGCAGAGAAATTACTCAAATTTGTGAAAGTACCCTCTATAAAATGTGGCCTAATACAGGGACTATAATACAAAGGAAGCTTTATTTTTAGTTTTTTCTAAATGCCCAATTATATTCTAAATGATTTCAAGAAAACTTGAAGAGATGGTGTCATTCATGCCTTGATGAAAGCCTCTTGAAAAGTTTGAGAACCCCCCTAAAGAACCTTGAGAAAAGCTTGAGAACCTTATCATTTATAGCAAGCTATATCTTCAAAAATAGTACATCTTAGTAGAAAGTAACGCCAGAAATGTTTTATTTGGGTGGAAAAGTACTTGGGCATCAAATTTCAAAATGATACCATTAAGCACTGTTGAGTTATTGAATGTCAAAGTTGGCAAAATTGTGCTGGAAGCTCAAAATGTGAAATTCAAAGTTGAAAGCTTGATAACTATTGAACCGTTCGAGCAATGAAGCTGAAATTTTCAGCGCTGTCTTTTTTCCAGGAAAGTTTCATGTAATAGAAGTTTCAACAGATTCTGAGTTGGTGCCCATGGGACCATCTGGTGATGTGACATGGAATGACCCCAAAATGATTTTCCATACTGTAATGATTTGTTTTTCTGTCTTTATGACCTGAGTACTTTCTTGAGATGGGCTGAGTACTTTCTTGAGAAGAACCTGACACTAATTTATTTTCACAGTTTTTCTATGAAAATGTTTCACATAAAAGTGTTTTGGAGATTGTGATTTAATATCATGTATTCGATATCGACGGCTTCAAAATTCTCAAAGAAAGTTCATTTTGAGTTACCTCATTATTTTAAGTTTATATCAAGTTTGAGGAAAGTTTAGCTGAAGAGAGGGGCAGTCGAATGAAGGTTTAGCTTTTGCTGGACTAGGAAAGTCATCACATCACATTTTGAGAACGGTTCAAAGCTATTTTGAGCCACATCATTTACCATGAGCCACAACATTTACCATGTAACATTCGGAAAATTTCACACTGTTGCCCCTCCTGAAATTTTCCACAAATTTGCCACTGCTTTCTTTCATTTCAAAGTAGCAGACAGAATGGCTCTTTTCCAACAGCATGATTAAAAACTCTTACAACCTGTCTTTGTTCAAAACATAAATAGACAAGCTTGATCTGATCTTTCCATGGGTGGATTTTTTTGGCCCGGGCAAATTTTGATCAAACCGGCCCACCATAAGCAAATGAAAAACTCCTCGGAAAATATAAGTAAATGTTAGTCTGTAAGAAAAACAAGTTTTTAAATTCAGTAATTTTGTGCATGGATAACAGATAATGCTGGTGAACAGAATATTGTTAACAGAACATGTTAAATATGTCATTTGCTGACTAAACATTAAATAAACAAAAATTTAAACTCATTGGTTTGATTCTGTTTCTAAATACAGGAACTTATATGTTGATAATGTGATCGTCCTGGATGTCATATCTAACAGATGTTTTTCTAAGAACATTAACATGAAGGATTCCATGTTTGGCTGCGAAAAATTACTACGTAACCTGTTCTTTATATATTTAAAGTGGAAAAGCTTCTATCACACTCCACTTTTGACAAATAATTTTCTAATCCTCCGGAAAAACCATGGTTATTTTTCAGCACATTTTACACCATCATTTTTCTATGGGTAGTGGTAAAAGCGTCCAAAATAGGCCTAAATTTAGCTGCGAGGCACGTTTGTTGTCATATTCTTGAATTCTGATTGGCTAATGAGGTGTGCAGAATTTTGGTCGCTCAGCCAATCAAAGATTCGGAACTTGTGCTCGTTATGATAGCACTTTCTAACAGTAAGCCCGCTACGCGGGCTGCCCAAAGCCCCCACGAAGATTAGCCTTGGAAAGACAAGAACAATACATCGATGACAAAATGAGCCATCAAGACCAATGCGCCTGCGCAGGGGTCACATGGTGGGAAATGAAAGTGAGGTTCCTACGAAATAAAGTAACAAAACCAGTCGCACTCCTAGGAAGTCGCACTGTCGCTAGGAAGGGGGAGCTTTAGGGGGAAAGAGGGTTGAGGCTCATTTTGTCATCGATGTAAGCATTGTTCTTGTCTTACAAACATCTTGGCCCTCCTTCCGTCAACTCCTTAGTTGTATTTATTTTAAAGGTTACCCCTACCCTCCCCTATAATGACATGCTGAACCTGCAGTAAAAGCTGTATAAACAAATTCTTAGCGCCCGCTAACTCCTCGTTTGAATGACGCGGTGACCAATTGAGACCAAAGATTCTTTCTGACTCAAGTCCATGTATAAATGATGTATCTAGGATAACTTCTTTCTACTTCGGTTTTTGACTCAATTCTACTTCGGTCTACAAATATTTACGAAAATGATTTGATAGACCTGAAAAGTGCTTTCAGTATTTTTCATCTACGATGAACCATGATATTTGATCTAGGCCTTTGCGAATGTTATTTGTGTCTACAGATCTTGGGTCTAACTTGGAAACCCTATTAAATATGTCCAACGGTTACTCTCCAGCACAACTGTATATTCTGAAAAAAACCGAAAAGTTTGGCAGAAGAATATCTTTTAGCCACCGTTTTCCTCTCATTAACAAATTTTCAAGGGTTGTCCCGAAGCGTTTTGTTTATTCTGAAGCCAAGGTTACAGCTGTGTAAAATAATCCAGGCTCATTCCCTTTTATTAAATTTTTTGTTTAGATTGTTTCGAAGGTACCCCCAAGCTCTTTTGTTTATACTGATCGCAATATTAGATTGGTGTAGAAAAATTTCTGTTACTCCACATTGATTCAGCTCTCTCATCCAAAGACTTCTAAGGTTAACCCTCAAGCTCTTCTGTTTATTGAAAACCATAGGGGACAGACTGAACCTTAGGTTTGAGCCAAAAACCCCATATTATCTTTAAAAAGAGCAATCTCATAAAATACGAAAATCATACTCTCTGAATATGTTTATTCGTTTATTCTGAACCAAGAATGGATCTGATGCAGAGAGATTTCTATTGGTCCTTCCTCTAAATGTTTCCAAGAGGAACCTTCAAGATCCATCTTTATTCTGAATCCAATTGAAAATTTACGTAGACAGATTTCTGTTGGTGCTTCCTCTAAATATTTTCAAGAAAAACACTCAGGCTTATATTTTTAATCTTTCTTCAGGAGAAAATTGGCGTAAAAAGATTTATGTTGGTACTTCTTCTAAATATTCTAAAGGGTAATCTTCGAGCTCTTGTGGTTATACTAAATCCGATCGAGAATTAGTGTAGAGATCTTTCTGTTAGTCCTCGTTGATCGAACTCCAGAAACGAAATACTAAGAAGAGTAGTCCTCAAGTCCTTATGATTATTCTGAATCCAGTCCTAAATTGGTGTACACAATTTTGTTGATGCTGGTTGATTCATCTCCTTCGCCTACATATTTCCAAGGATAACACTCAGGCTCATATCTTAATGCAAGGAAAAGTTGGTTTAAAAATGATTACTGTAGGTACTTCTTCTAAATATTTCCCAATAAGACAAATTTTTTAATTTTGAATCCAAGAAAAAATTGTGTAAATAGTTTCCCGTTGGTCCCTGTTGATTATACTCCCTCGTTTAAATGTTTTCATGTCGAATAAGAAGTAATATAATTTGCTGGAATTATACCCGCTAAGTGTGTCTTAAAAACTGGAAAAAAGTTTGAATAATCGCTTTTAAAGATAAACTATTCTCAGCTATCTGACTATAGCAGAGTTAATTGTTTTGCTCCCAAACATATTTTTCTAAGCAAAATCTCAGACTCTATTGAACCAAAGATTTTTGCCGTGTGAGCAAATATAATTTTTAATTTTATTAACAGAACGATAACTTTACATTAACTTCAAACGGCCTACACACATAACTGTAATACTGTCAACTGTAATCTGAAACTATATAAACATGGGTCACATAAAGTAATGCTCCTGCGCATAGTCAATTAGGTTACTACAATCCCCAAGTTATTTTGCTTCTTCTTAACCCCAAACAAAGTTTTGGAAATGAATTTATGTTAGGCCTTGCCTATTTGATTCAATTTTTCAAAGTATAGAAAAATACATCGGAAAATCAAGTCCATGAACAGCACAAAGTTTTCACAGGTGGCATTGTCATGATCTTAATAACGCTTTTAACGAAAAATGAATCTAGCAGTGTTGTTAGAGGGCTTTACGTCCAGAGGGCTAAATGGGTTCAGAAAATCAAAATAAAAGATGAGAAGATTTGGTGGAAGGCAGCATAGGGACCTAAATCTAGTAGCGAGGCCTCTATTAGAGAATTTTAAGTCCACATTTTCATAAGAAGGGCGGTAGGATCGAAATCATTTCAAACAATTTATCAGTCTGCTTATTTAAGACATTGAAAGAATCCAGCTAAACAAATGTCGTTAAGGGAGAAAGTAGGAGTACTCATTGCCGTTATCAATCTATCAGGGAAATGCCTTAGAAAAGAATGTTTCCTGCCACAATACAGTGAAACTGTCATGAAAGAAGGCAATAAATATACGATGGCAGTGGCGGCGCCAGCTCCAAAAAAGAGGGGGGGGATTTTTTCCCGGGGCGTGCAAGAAGTTTTTAAAAATCGTGTCTTGCTGTTCTATGTGTACATGGCGTCCCGAAGGCACGCATGCAATGGCCAGAGGCCGTTGCCTAAAACAGCTGGGGACGCTGTAAGAAGCCCCTCAACGGGTCCAGGGCAGCGCCTTGGCAGGGTTCCAGGGGGCGAAGCCCCCGGAAGCTCCTGGGATTTTCTCATTTCTCAGGTCTCAAAATTATTAGAGCAACACAACCTGTAGACTTTAATTTTAACTTGTTTATTGGGAAGTGCCAAACAAAAAGTTATCATTAATCTAAAACGAGAATTTGAAACAAAGAATAACAATGTCAAACAATCTTATAATAAACAACGTTCGTAGTTTTTTTCAACACAACTTGATTATAAGGCAAGTTTCCTAGGTTTGATAGCGAATTGCTTTCGAATGGTCGATAAATCTATTTCTTTCGAAATATCCCTCTCGCTGCTTATCAGGACAAAATTTTCCAGGCGATCTTCTGTCATTGTAGCCCGAAGATAAGTGTTAATTAGCTTCACTTTGCTATGACATCGCTCACAAGACGCTATAGAAACGAGGATGCACGAGGCAATTCTGATTACCAAATGTAGATTTGGATAAAGGCTCTCAAGGTCACTCTGCTGGAACATCTTCAGAATTAATGGTAAACACGGATTCTTCCAGCCTTTCTTTTTCCGTTCGTCCATTTCTAACAGCAGCTTGGTGAAGAATCGCGATTCTCTCAATAGCATGTATTCTTGACAGGTCGGCTGTGCAGGAATACCATAACGGCTCGCAAATTTGCCAACTTTTCCCTGGTTACCAGCATTCCAGTGAAGTGGATTGAAAGCTGATAATTGCATCATAACCTCACATGACTCAACAGAGAACCTCTTCCCAAGCTTGTTGAGCATCAAATCCAAGAAGGGGTAGTAGAAGACATGACGAAAATTATCTACTGCTGTAACCGACTGACTGGACTCTGAAGGAGTTGCAATGCTGTGGCTGAATGTCACGTCAAGCAAAGTTTGACCATCTCCTAGGCGTTCTGGTAGTCTGCGGCGTCGTTTACTTGCTTCGTTGAAGGTATTATTGACGTTACACTTTGGCTTTGCATGAAGTTTGGCTTTGCAGACCAATTCATCAAAATGCTTCTCGTCTCGAAGAGAAGTGATTCGTCGTATCAAGGTCTGAACAGCGTCGACTGCCGTTACCATATCCATGTCGGCTCTTTGGAGATATTCTGATGCATACTTAGAAATCTCAAAGACTTTTTCCAGAATCATCAATTTGAGCACAAATTCAAAAGAGTTCAGTTGTGTTAAGAGACCAGCACACGGAGCTTCTTTCGGCTCCAACTCTCTTAATGCTTCAATCAAAGCCTGCAATGTATTTGCAGTGGCTGATAGATTGTCGACCCGTGCAGTCCAACGGGTGTCTGATACAGATCGGAGGGCCCTGCGTCTTTCAATATGGAAAATTCTTTCAGCCACTTTTCAAAGACTGCTGTGCGTTGTGGGGAACCTTCCATGACTCTATAAATAGAGCCAATTGTGTCGAACACATCTTTGACCAGTGGTAGCGTTTCTGTTGTCTTCCCAAGGACTAAATTTAGACAGTGGGCAAAACAATGGAAGTACAACGAAAGGGTAGCCCCAGACTCGCTGAGATGTTGTTGGACCCCATTGTCATTGCCGGACATATTACTTGCACCGTCAAAGCCCTTTCCTATCATGTTTTGCAATGGAATCTGCAATACACCCAACTTTTCAATGATGATGTCAGCCAATGATTTTCCTTTCAAGCTCAATACATTTTTCAGCCCAACAACCCTCTCTTGAATAACATTCTGATAAACATAACGTACGATATGACTTTTTATGACTGGTGACTTTATCGCATTCCACTGAATAATACTTGCTTTCTAATATCTGTTCTTTCATTGTCTCTATGACATTTTGAGAAAGAAGATCTATCATTTCATTCTGTATATCATGCGAAAGCCAAGAAACATTTTCGGGACGACTGTCTAGCCTAGCCATTTCTTTAAGGGAGCGTGATATTTTGCTAAAAACATTATCTCTTCTAGGAATTTTCCTTGATTTTCAGATGTTGGTTTCTCATCATGACCCCTAAAAGCCTCGTTTTGAAGACTGATATGGCGGATAACATCAATAATAACTTCCACCACCTTCTGATTTTCCTTTTTCTCAGCCTCTAGCTTTGAAATCCTTGCTGCTTCGGCATTTGCCTTTTTCCAGTTACGGAAACCATCTTCTGTGAAAATTTTCTCAGAACAACCAACTGAAACAAACATTTTTTAGCATTTTTTATTTCAAAATTTGAAGGAAATTTACGTCGATGTCATTTTTAAAATCTCGTATAATTTCATTATTATATACGCTCGCTTTTGTCCTACAGTAACTCTGTTTTCCAGCATCTATCTCACTTTTAAGAAGCTTTATCGTGAGCACTTTCTTATAGTTGTTTTTTGTTTCAAATCATCAAATTAATGAATAGATGGACTACGACTAGGCAAAATAAAATAAGAATACAAAAGTCCTTCATGATTGCGGCCGTTTTTCAAGAATTGATTTTGAAAACTTTCTTAGGACTGAAAAATTTAGGACTTTCTTGAATATTTCATGAGTTACGTGCTACATTCTTGCCACTATCTTATGTGAAGCTTCAAATGTGGTATGAAATACACATTTTCATACAAAGGTTATTTGGGTAGCCATTTCCCCACGTGGGCATTTTTAATTAGGAAGTTTTTAATATTTCTCACAGGGCTAAAGATGTCTCTCTAATGGTTTTTTAAATGTAGGACTGCACCCGACTGTGCCCGTAAAAGATGGGGAAAACGTTTTATATACTAAAATATGACAGCTAGCCTAAGAATAACGATCGAATAACCAATAACCATAAATAATACGTAAAAACACTTACCCTGCGACCCAAAGATGGGACAGTAAAAGCAAAAGATTGCATCTTTGTCAATTGAATACTCTAACCAGTCATACTGCTCATACCATCTCTTCTGAAATCGAAAGTCTTTCCCAGAAATAACTGATTTTGGGAAATCGATAACCGGTTTAATTCATCCCATTGCAAGGACATTGGCGATGTTCATATCGTTTTGAGAAGACGGATCACGTACAGAAGCACACGCCATTCCGTTGTCTTTCAGATGAATGAGTGAAAGCCAAGATATGCAGCAACAAATTCATCATTTTTTCTCGCAGAGAGCCGGAAGATAATTACTATTCTTTTTAAGACGTTAAAAATGTTGATGAAGTGAACTTCGTAAATATACGGAAACAACTATTGATATTCTCTTGCAAAGGATTAAATTATTACAATCTGACCCATTCATGTTTTCCTATTGTAAGATAAATAAATCTTAAGGATGTAATTTAATAACGAATTTTGTGTTTTACATTGAAATAATCTTGCGACACAATTCACAGAACGTAGGCCTACCCCCCCCCTTTTCTCATCGGATTTGCATGAATCTCAGAGACCATCTTTCTGAAAAAGTGGAGGGGACTAGTCCCCCCCATTCCCCCCCTGGCGCCGCCACTGTACGATGGGCAAAGAAGATGCCCTTTGCAGAGAAAATGGCTTCGTTAATGGAGGCGCATAGAGAAATGTCACGTAGCGAATTTCGAAGCGAAGGGGCTAGGTAACCGAGATACTAGGCGAATTCTTTCGCGCGAATCGAATTTTTTCCATTGTGAGCATGCGTGGTATCATATTCTCAAGTTTCGCAGCGAAAAAATTCGATTCGCAGAAAGTAGACCACGGTCCTACTTTATATCGCTACGAATTATTTGGCTTTTGCAAAGTGACCAATCAGTCGTTGACTTTTGAATGAGAATATGGCCACCAACAACGTAGAAAATCCGGTAATTCCAATTTGGCTCAAGGCTGTCCTTGCTGCGACGCAGGCCAACCAACTAGCAGTTTCCCCGCCAGCAATCGAAATGACCGATACAGCCAGTCAAGATGTGGAGACCCATCAAATCCCCGAAATAGAGGAAGACGAACCCAGCGAGGTAATTCTTGAGAAATTTCATCGAGTCAAAATCCCTCACTTCTCGCAAACTAATTAATTCTTTTTAAAAATTTATATTAGATTACTTTCAGGGGCATCGGCAAAGGGTGGGGTGGGGGTAAGGGGGCGCGGTACCTCCCACCCAACACTTTGTAGGAAATTGTGAGCGCTCCTTCCTATCTCCTCTCTCTCTCTCTCCCTTTCTCTCTTTCTCTCTCTCTCTTTCTCTCTTTCTCTCTTTCTCTCTTTCTCTCTTTCTCTCTTTCTCTCTTTTCTCTCTTTTCTCTCTTTCTCTCTTTCTCTCTTTCTCTCTTTCTCTCTTTCTCTCTTTCTCTCTTTCTCTCTTTCTCTCTTTCTCTCTTTCTCTCTTTCTCTCTTTCTCTCTTTCTTTTGTATATAGTTGTTGTTTTTGCGATTGCATTCAGTTGAATAGAAGATTTCTTGCTTACGAACTCGAAGGGAACGACGTGAACTATATCTCAAAAAGAACGCTCGATAGATGCGAACGCCGATCACGAGGAAAGAAGATCGATGGAACGATTCACGTAAAGAACAATATTTAAAATAATACTAAATCAAGACCTTGATGGACCGAGGTGACTTCGTTAAAATTCTTACGTTATTTTCTTCTCTCTGGACGTTAATTCTTCTCTTTGATTAATAATTCATGGTTGTTTATGTCATTATATTCGCTGATGTTTATACTTTATCTTGCATATAAATTCGAATAAGAAATTATACAGTCCTCTTATTGACTTTGATAGTACAGAATTTGATCTTCAAGACGAATGAACCTATATGGTAATTCTAACCTGCCAAGTAAATAGATCTTAACTATTTACATCTTAGTAGTGATTCCTGGCAGGTAAATCTCTAAACACTTTGTCCGTCGGCACATAACATATTTTTGTCTAGCAATAGAAGAAATTTTTTTCTCACCCTGTAATCTTTTTGCAACATTTGCAACAATTTTTGGCTTTGCCCCTGCCTGCTCTTCACATATAAATACTATTGAAACTGTTGAAAACATTGTTGTCAGTCATTTCATTTTCATATTGTTGAATCTTTTTTTCAAACTGCCAACCACAGCAAACGACTTTCATTTAAGTTTTAAATACACACTGAAATAAGATCAATCCAACCAGCTGCTTGTTAAATCATAAAGGGAGACTCCCCCTTTTGTCTTTGAACATCACTTGTATCCTCTGATTAAACTTCCTCACCCAACTTACAGAGTTTGACAAAGAAAAATTTATAGAGGCAATCCGGGATACAAGGTGCATTTGGGACATATGTCACCCCTCTTACAAGAGCTGACAAATTAAGGCCAATGCATGGAAGCATCTTTCTACTGTTTTCAGTAAAGAAGGTATGGTATACAGATATCCTGACCATTTCATTGCTGATATATTAAGAATATTATAAAAGATTTTCACAAAATGAAAATAACTTGAAGTATAAAGAAGTACCATTTTATATTTGAACATCTGAGTGAGTTATATTAAAAATGAATTGAATATTTACTTTGAATACAAGTTAAATCTGTCTCTTATTTCATATTGCATTTTTCTTTTCCTTTTTTTACTGTTTTGCATTTGACAAGGCAATATATATAAATGAATGTGACTTTTCAGCATGACAGCAGCCAAAAATGCCCAATCTGATTTTTTTGTGGATTTCATAGGCAAGCTGTTCAAAAGCAATAATGTATTTTCTAATTTTGATTTTAGTTGAATTTCTGCAAAAACAGTATAAAAATCTAAAAGATACACTAAAGAAATGCCTGGATAAAAGGAACAAGATGACCAGGTCAGGAGCAGCAGAATCCTCTCTCCCAAAATGTAAATTTTTCGACCAGATGCTGTTCTTGGTAGAGAAGACAGCCAACCAAGTTACAGAGAGCAATGTTGCTGCAGCTTATTCAGGGAATGGGGTCAATTTTGAAGCCAGCCCTGTGGGCTCTAAACCAGCAAGAAAAAAAAGAAAGCTAGAGCAAGCAGATGCATTGCTATCCAATTCTTTAAGCGAATGTGACAAGCTAATAAAGAGTACCCTGGAACAAGAAGAAGATGAAGACTCCCTCTACTGCCGAAGTCTCATTCCCATTTTAAGAGAGCTTCCAAAAAAGGAAAATAGACTTGCAAAGATTCAGATCAGCCAACTTTTATTTAACCTTCAGTACAATAATTAAAATTTACAACAAAACAAAATACTTTTAAATTACTTTTGAATATTTTTCATGCATTTATTCAGCATTTCCAAACATAAACACTGTGATTGATCTCTTCAAGGAGAATTCTTGCTGTAAATTTAAATTTTTATCATGTTTATGATCACAAAATGTTGTCTAGACATTCAAGTTCTTTTCATTTTGAATTTTCTACCTCTTACTTATTGTTTAAGAATGACTGTTAAATTATTTTTATTACAAGTTCTGCTAGTCACACCCTAAACTTTTGATAGTAACTTGACTAAAAAACATGGTCTGGTCTCAAACAATTTGCATTACAATATCTTCTTGCCATTGCACTGAGCCCTTTTCTGAATTAAAATAATGTTTAAACATATTTCTAACAGTTTTTGCCTCCATTGAATAGTTATTAGAGCCAACATTAGACATTGGTTGCAGGCCAGTTTTTTCTGTAACTTGGCTTCTCCAATCTCCTAGTCTGACACCATGAGGTCCTTCTTGATCTGCAAAATTTGGTGGGCAATAGTTGCTTCCCCTTTGTCCTTTGTTCCCAGTGTTTGCTTTAAGAAGTAAATTATAGCAAGCAAACACATGCTTTTGTTACCTTTTTAACCTTTTCTACAGTCCCAATTATAGGTCTTCTAAAAACTCTGAAACGAGCTGCCATAATCCCAAATGCATTCTCTATCACTCTCCTTGCCCTTGACAGTCTGTAATTAAATATGCGTCCCTGGACTGCAAGATTTTGACCAGGGTAAGGCTTCATCATATAAGATTTTAAGTCCAAAGACATCATCTGCAACAAAAACATATGGTAGTTTAATATTGAAATTACAACTCACTTCGTCAGCCACTGGAATATTTAGTTTATTATTTTCAATTGCATAACCCATATGACTATTTGCATACACTGATCCATCACTTTGGCGGCCAGAATCACCTATATCTAGTAATATATATTCATACTGTGCATTGCAGATAGCTAGCAAAACAAGGCCTGCATGACAACGTGCTTTCCGTCCAGTGCACCTAGGCAATGTGGGAAATTCCACATTGTGCTAAACCCTTGGGAAATATTCCTCCATTCGCTTTCTTTTTCAGGAAAGGCCAAAAAACCTTCCCTTTTCAATACAGTCCAGATCGCCGCGCACGAATCATTTATTATTCTGCCCATCATAGTAGGACTTATCCTGTAACTTGCTCCAATTGTTGACTGTGCATCGCCAGTAACAAGGTACCTGAGAGTGGCCATCAACCTTTCGCTTGGACCAATCGGATCTCTCATTTTTGTACACTGTTTTGCGATTAAAGGAGCAACCCAGGTTAAAAGTTGTTCGTACGTACTTGGTGACATTCTGAAGCATTGGAAAAAATTCTCAGCGTCGTGCAGCATCATTTCATTGACGAGTAAGTGAAACTCCCCCTTTTCCTCGCGCTCCCGATATATACCTCGAACCCAGAATCTCTTGTTATTCCGTTTTATTTTTCGCAATTTACGAATTTCCAACAATTTGGTTCAGTGGCGGCTCGTGTATTGGGGCTAGTGGGGCTCAGCCCCACCAAAGATTTCCAAAAATAAGTTTTAGATTTATAAACGTAAATAAAATCAACGTCCATTATTAATTTAGCACTGTTCCCTAATTTCGTTGCTTCGAGTTTCACTGTTTGTCCATTCTCTAGTTTGTTTAGGTCCCACTGCCCGCGGTTCTTTCGAAAACTGAACAAAAACGCGTATCAGAAACCATCTCCCGAGCTTTTGGGGCTAGCCCCAAACTAGCGGGGAATGCACCAATCAAGTGCCTCTCATGACTCGACTATTCAATTGATGATTGCCTTCTGATTGGCCAATTCTGTTCGAATCTGCATTCCTTTGGGGCTAGTTGAAACTAGCCCCAAATAATTCAATTCAACGGTAGCTGAATTTTTGTTGTTGTGATGTGATAGGCAATGTTGATCTTGAAGTGGAACGCAACAGAGTAGCGTGTATTCAATGACTCGAATTATCAGTCTTAAAACTTTAAATAAAGCATACAAGTTACATCTTTATCAAAATTAATTTTGCCGATGTTCAAATAAGCTCATAATGGGAAGGCTAGGCCGTAGGCCTTCTAATGGCATAAAGCATATTTCCAACGCAGGCTTTCAACTGAAATTTTAAAGATTTTGGCGCCTTGTCCCTTCGAAATAATTCGCGTCGAAAAAGGCGAATATATTCGATTCGCGCGAAAGAATTCGCCTAGTGGGAATCAGCCATGGCAAAAGATGCAACATCAGTATTATTGTGCCCAGCCACCACAAATAACCATGTTAAAATTATTTTACAAAGAATCCTACCTATTCCTTATGCTTATAGATAGACGGAAACCCCTTCTGTCCAAGTGCCGATAGCAAATGACGCCACCTAGGAAGTTGTACCCAGCCACAACAAATAACCATGTTAAGAATTTATATACAGAATCCTACCTATTCTGTGTGCTTACAGAGAGACGGAAACCCCTTCTATCCAAGTGCCCATTGCAAATGATGCCACCTAGAAAGTTGTATCCAGCCACCACAAATAACCATGTTAAAATTTATACACAGAATCCTACCTATTCCTTATGCTTATAGATAGACGGAAACCCCTTCTATTAAATTGCCCATGGCAAATGATGCCACCTAGGAAGTTGTACCCAGCCACAACAAATAGCCATGTTAAAATTTAGAAACAGAATCCTACCTATTCCTTGTTCTCTTAGAGAGACGGAAACCCTTTCTATCCAAATGCCAAATGATGCCACCTCGGAAATTGTAACCAGCCACAACAAATAACCATGTTAAGAATTTAAACAAAGAATCCTACCTATTCCTTGTGCTTATAGAAAGACGGAAACCCCTTCTAGACGAATGCCCATGGCAAATAATTCCACCTAGGAAGTTGTACCCAGCCACCACAAATAACCATGTTAAGAATTTATATACAGAATCCTACCTATTCTGTGTGCTTACAGAGAGACGGAAACCCCTTCTATCCAAGTGCCCATTGCAAATGATGCCACCTAGAAAGTTGTAGCCAGCCACCACAAATAGCCATGTTAAGAATTGATACACAGAATCCTACCGATTCCTTGTGCTTATAGAGAGACGGGAACCCCTTCTATCCAAATTCACACGGCAAATGATGCCACATCGGAAGTTGTATCCAGTCACCACAAATAACCACGTTTGTGGTGACTGAATACAATAACAATTACCAAGTAACACACAGAATTCTACCGATTCCTTGTTTTTATAGAGAGACGGAAACCCCTTCTATCCAACTGCCCATGGCAAACAATGTCACCTAGGAAGTTGTACCCAGACAGAAGAAATAACCATGTTAAAATTTTATGCACAGAATCCTACCGATTCCTTTTGCTTATAAAGAGACGGAAACCCCTTCTATCCAACTGCCCATGGCAAACGATGCCACCTAGGAAGTTGTACCCAGACAGAAGAAATAACCATGTTAAAATTTTATGCACAGAATCCTACCGATTCCTTTTGCTTATAAAGAGACGGAAACCCCTTCTATCCAAGTGCTCATGGCAAATGATGCCATCTAGGAAGTTGTGTACCCAGCCACAACAAATAACCATGTTAAGAATTTAAACAAGAAATCCTACCTATTCCTTGTACTTATTGAAAGACGGAAACCCCTTCTAGACGAATGCCCATGGCAAATAATGCCATCTAGGAAGTTGTACCCAGCCACAGCAAATAACCATGTTAAGAATTTAAACAAAGAATCCTACCTATTCCTTGTACTTATTGAAAGACGGAAACCCCTTCTAGACGAATGCCCATGGCAAATAATGCCACCTAGGAAGTTGTACCCAGCCACCACAAATAACCACGTTAAGAATTTATATACAGAATCCTACCTATTCTGTGTGCTTACAGAGAGACGGAAACCCCTTCTATCCAAGTGCCCATTGCAAATGATGTCACCTAGAAAGTTGTAGCCAGCCACCACAAATAACCATGTTATAAATTGATATACAGAATCCTACCTATTCTGTGTGCTTACAGAGAGACGGAAACCCCTTCTATCCAAGTGCCCATTGCAAATGATATGATGCCACCTAGAAAGATGTACCCAGACAGAAGAAATAACCATGTTAAAATTTTATGCACAGAATCCTACCGATTCCTTGTGCTTATAAAGAGACGGAAACCCCTTCTATCCAAGTGCTCATGGCAAATGATGCCATCTAGGAAGTTGTATCCAGTCACCACAAATAACCATGTTAAAAATTTACACACAGAATCCTACTGATTCCTTGTGCTTATAGAGAGACGGAAACTCCTTCTATCCAAGTGCCCATGATTTGTATCCAAGTGTCCAAGTATCCAAGTACTGTCATAGACCAACTGAAAACTGCAGAGATACTACGATGTCCTGGGACTCAAGTTGATATCTTAGGGCTCAGTGAGACATGGCTAAATTCGAAGTATGAGGAGGGATTTGCTCAGATTAAAGGGTGGAGCATTTTTCGCCGAGACAGGTCACAAAAGGAACATGGGGGACTACTCTTGTTTGTTAACAACAAAATTCAGCACTTCAGACGATACGACCTTGAAAATGACGACATAGAAGCTATATAGATAGAAATTGCATTCCCTAACACAAGATCTTAAATCCTTTGTCATGGTTATAGACCAGAATGGGTGTCTGTTCGTGATTGGTCTGAGAAAATTGAAGCAAGCTTAGAAAAGGTGTTTGCGGAAAATAAAGAAGTTATTATCATGGGTGACCTGAATATTGCTTGGAAGGACATTGATAAAATTGAATACCACCCTTGGAAAGAGCTACTCGTTGGATTTCAGTTAGAGCAGATGATAGCAGAACCGACAAGAGTCACTGAGACAACCAGTACTCTCATAGATCATATCTACGTTTCACGAAAAGAGTGTATCAGGGCGACAAAGGTACCAAAAATAGCTATAAGCGATCATTATCCTATATGTGCTGTCTGGAAGCTTAAGTTTTCCCAAAAGCAACAGCATACTCATATAAAATATAGATCCATGAAGAACTTCAATGAACAGAAATTTAGAGAAGATTTAAAAGAGGTAGCTTGGCATGTACTGGACACAGTTGACAACCCAAATGATGCACTAAGTGCTTGGAGCAGCCTTTTCATGAATATAGTCGATTGTCATGCAGCAATGCGTAGTAGAAGAGTAAGACATCCAAAACAACCTGACTGGATGACTCCTGATATCATTCAGGCTATTAATGAGCGAGACCGATTAAAAGCAGCTGGTTTTCATAACGAGGCTAGAATATTGCGCAATGAAGTTGTTGGGCTGATAAAAGAAGCAAAGAAGGTGTACTACCATACAATGATTGAAAATCAGCAGAAAAATAGCAAAGCATTATGGTCCTACCTTAAGGATTTAACACAAAAAGAAAAATCGCAAGATCCACAAATCTCCAACCTTTTTAATAAGCATTTTGTAGACATTGTTGAAAAGTACATACCAGAAGTGTCAGGAAACCTTATGCCAAACTTGCAGAGGCTTAAATCCTTCATCGAATAAAAAATTAACAGATCTACTGAATTCACAATACCATTAATGACAGAGGAATATGTATTAAAGGAAATAAATGCCATGCCTAAGAAAAAGGCTGTTGGAATCGACGAGATAAGTTGTAAATTGTTAAAAGCAGCAGCTCCCGAGATTTTTCAA